>CM046878.1:165849028-166449028 GCA_025667525.1 Glebionis coronaria | reverse complement strand
CTAGAAAACCCTAAAATCAAATAATATTAAAAATAAGACTTTTTGAAAACTTTTTGTGATGTAAACCTCAAAAATATAAATCAAAACCTAAAAACTATTTTTATAAAATTTAAAACCTATTTTTACTATTTTTAAACTAATTAATAAAATACGGCTAAAGAAAAATGAATAGAAAATAAATAAATAATGAGAAAATTCAAAATTTAAACTAGAAAAATCCTAAATGTAATAACAACCCTAGGAAAAATACCACTAGCTAAATTAGCTTAATCAATAAGCTGAAAAAGGAAAAATAAGCTACGGCTTTTATAAAAAGCCCAAAATGAAAAACGTGATAAGGGGATTTTGTTTGCACCCTTGGTCAGTAAAAGACCCAAGGGTGCAGTGGTGAGTGTGTTGTGTTGTGAGAGGAGTGGCGCAGGTTCGAGTCCTGGCCACGTCCTTTTTGTTTTTTTATTTTTTTTTCTTTTAAGCTTTTAAAAATCAAACCTGTGACCTTAAGCTTCAAAAACACAAAACCCAATCAAATTCAAACAAGATTAGGCCCTATGATAAACAAGACGTGCTCAGTTAAGGTTTTAAGAACACAAGCAACAAGTGAATTCTTCACTTGTGAAATTTAACCAAGAGGAGCTTGGTTTGTGATTTTGGTGGTAATCTTGGTGGACAACAGGCACCCTTGTACCCTGTTGAGTACAAGGAGTCAAATACAAACTCAAAACAAGCAAATACTTACACAGATTCTCACACAAGTCAAGCAAAATAGCCAAATAAGGTTGCTGTAAAAGCTATGAGGGTCTGGGGGTATGTTGCTGATACAATGGACACAAAACTTGCACAAAGACGAATTCCAAAGGCTTAAATCTAGCTCATAAGTTCACCAAAACACAAGCAACCAATCACAATCCTATCTTGGGCCTAGTAACTAATGACTAGCAAGATTAGAAGCACGAATTCAGACAAGAACAAGCAGAAATGAGGTTTGGCAGATTATGCTATGTTTTCACCTTTTATCATGCAATTTGATTTAAACTCTACTCAAACAGAAAACCAAATACACCTATGACCTAATGACAAACCTAAGAGTGATTATAACAGGTTTAAACTTCCAAAATCTTTCAAAACTCTCAGCTAACATGCAAATCCAAACACCCCTTTAAACTATGAAACTGATTTTTTTCAAAGCAAATCTATTCTTAACCTAACCAAATTAACTTAAAACTGATCTAGCATACATAACAACCTAAAATGAACATAATCCAACTTTAAAATCAACACTAAAACACTTTTCATGCAAATTCAAGAATCCACATTCCACAATTTGAAAATGAAACAAGAACAAGGAACTACCTTGTGGGACCCACATCCAGGTCCCACAGTGACAGCCAAGTCACCTCCTATAGGCTGGGGCCTATGCTGGACCTTGGACAACAGGATTCAACACAACCTGCTAAGAGAAATAGAAAAAAAAAACAAGCACAATGCAAACTGATTTCTTTTTTTCTTAAAATTTTCTTAAAACCTTTTCACAACTTGAACCTTTTTAACCAAATGGATACGTTTTAAAAATCAAGTGTAGAACTCAAAAATCCAAATCCAAATCCACTTTCACTTTTTTGAACCTATGATTTCTGAAATTCAAAACCTTATTTCAAAACCTCCAAAAACTCAAAGTGTTTTTGATAAATTAAAATGGAACTCAGTTCTTAGCTTTCACAACACACACCAACTTTTAAAAATTCAATAAAAGGAATTACTTTATAACATAAACACCAACTTTATAATTTATAAAAAAGGAGTTACAAATGTTTAATTGCTAAAAACTGGAACAAGAAAAATACAACCACAAACGGTTGTATTTATACTACAATGGAACTATCTAGAATACTTAAATAAAATATTACAAGAAAATTGAACCCTAAACCCTAATGGATGGAAAATCCGAATTTGCCCTCTTGGTCTTCTCTTGAAACTTTGGTCAAAATCATCCCATGTGATTGCCAGCCTTGAAAAGTTGATCATAGACGTTGAAAATCCCTTGGAGGACAAGTAGAAGAATCCTGGTCGCTAAAATGGTCGGGTGTAAGGTTTGGGTGAAAGTGACGCAGCAGGGGAAGGTCCCACAAGACACATGGGTGTGTCTTGTGGTGGTTTGAGAGGTGGGTTTGAGTGAGAAAGTGGGTAATTAGGAATCTGGAGTTAATCAACATAAAACCCTTTGATTTGATTTTAATTGAACCTGGGGTAATTAGGGTTCTAGGGGTGATTAGGATGGGGGTTTAATCCATTTTGGGTAAAAATGTTTTTAAATGAAGTGTTTTGGTGGGAAATAAGTGGGAAGGTTTGACTGGTCTTGACCAAGTTTAATAAATAAACTTGGGTGGGTTGTGGGTTATGGGCTACGGGTTTGGGTAGGGCAATGGGTATATGGGTGGGTTTGCTGAGGTGGCAGCTTGTGAATGGATGGTATTATTTTGGCTGTCTGGCAGAATTGCCCCCCAAGGTTTCCTCTTTCTTTCAAGTTGTAATAAAAGCCATCAACGCCCATATAACACTTAACAACTTTGGAGGACTTGTCAAAATTGGCACAAATACTTCCAAACTTTTTCCAAGGGCTTCAAATGCAATTCTTGGGTTCTTCAAGGACTGATCTTGTAATATCTTCAAACTTTAGGGACCCTATTCATAATTTTGAATATTTGAGGGGTATAAAGTGTAAATCTTCAAAAGTTGAGGGACTAAAGTTGCCAATCTTCAATTCTTCAAGGGTATTTTTGGAAATTCAAAACTTGGGCCCGGTTCATTGTGCGACTTCATTTCCCGTGTTCGTTTTTGATTGATTTATGTGATCTTTTGTCAATTCCTCAATATCCGTACCTAAAAATACACAAGCAACAAACACGAGCATATATTTGGCAGTTTTAATGATTTTTAATGCATTTTAAGCCCGATTTGGACGATGAGACTATGTATAAAAGCAGTCTCATCACTCCCCCATACTAAACCATTGTCGTGTCCTCACGCAATGCTAGAATAAAGTATCATAGCATCTCTAAAATTCATTTTTATTCACTTTATTGAAATAATAAACTAGCTACACTACCACTATTACTTCTTGTGTTTTAGACATAATGTATGATTTTCATCGCAAAATGGGACGTTTAGGTTCATAGAATAAGAACACGTGAATGCTTCGTTAGAAATAATTTCGTCGTCCTCGATTTTCACTCCAATTCCATGCCAAGCGTGCAACGAGATCATTGTCATTATAAGTTATTAATGCTAACACTACTCATATGCCCTAATCACGTACTTATCCTCCCATTATTCCTAAGTTTTATCTCTTATATTTTATCATGTCTTGAATGTTTCACGAGGATACATTGTTGACTTATGCGATAATAGAGATTTAGGTCTAAAAATAGAGTCCTAACGGTGTAACTAAGACCATCAAATCAATAACCCCTCCTAATAGACGACGATGTTAAAAAATTAAGTTGACAAGAAGAATCGATAAACACGGTTTTATAACGGTTTTGAACATGAGACTTATTACCAAGATTTTTATATGCCCCCTAACGGAAGGGCCTTATTATCTTTGGTTTACCTCCATCTTTTATTCAACTTCGCCATGAAGCTTTTATTATGCCTTCGGTCTTGCCTTGCCTTTTATTATCCGCCATCATCGGTGGTTTTATTAGCCAAAGACGTATATCCTCACGCTAAAGCGAATTTTGGATCTTTAAAGCTTCGAAGATTAAGACTTGATTCACTTTCAATTTTGCATAGATTTTAGGCCTTGTGGGGCTTCAAATTGTTTGCTAGATTTAGGTGAGCACTTGAAATCTTATTATTGGGTGAAGCTTTCGATTATTAGGGTGCCAATACTTCAAAACCGTGACGCTGGCGATACCTTAATATCTTCCCAATTTAATTACACGGAAGCTACTAGAAAAGACTAGAAACCCAACAATCCTAACTAAACCGCTAAGTCAATATTTATTAAGCAAAAGATATTTACAAGCGAAGGGAGAATAAGCAAGCAACGAGAACACATGAGTTTTTGAAAGAATACGAGTACTCTACGTTTAGCATAGTAACTTATAATTAACTCTATCATTTCTCGTCCTCATTTAAGAGACTTAGCCTAATGTGTAGTTAAGGAATCAAAGCTAAGTGCTCAACACGCACGGTCGAGTCAAAAATTACTCTTATTCTCGCCATCGGAAAACCTACATTCGTGTCTTCAAACACTTATAAAACATGAGAAAAATTTTAAAATTTGGCCATTTTTAGCCTTATTTTGCAACAAAAACGATAAACAAAAAGATAAACTTTGGAAAGCGTGAAGGTTTGGCAAGGCAAGTATCTATTCACCCCCCATACTAAAGTTAAACATTGTCCTCAATGTTTCGAGTCTAGGGGTGCAAAACACCCCCATACTAGAGACGTAGTCGAATTCTTAATCTAGCATGGAAAGGGTGTAACCAATAAATCCATAGCCGTTTATGAAGTGTGCTAAAAACCTAAGGTTAGAACATAAAAGGATATATCATTTGGATAATGGGAAAGGTCTTCAAAGCAAACGATCGAGTGCTCCCATAAAACGAACACGAGAGGCTCCAATCGTGAAGATCATGATCTAAAAACCACAATTCACAAACAACCACGGAACAAAGGTTGGAAGGGCACAAATCCCCTCACATTAAACTACATTAGAAAGCAATAATATGTACATGGATAAGCATGGGTCTCCCCCACGAGGCACCTTGTTTTTGATAACCGAGTCAAAAGCTCGACTCGAATCCCCATAAATGTGATCATTTAGGGATAATCATGGTGTGGTCAATTTTTGGTGGGTCTTACATGATAAACAAGGCCCAAAAACAACCGGTATAAAGGACTAAGTCCTTTGATGGTGCAAAATACCGGGATCGAAGATGGCGTTTTCGTTTTCATTGGAAAAACAAATCAACGCCACTTCATCATGAGTCAACAAAAACTCAAAGAGTTTCAAGAAAATAGAAGAGAAGAAATAGAAGGGTGGGACAATGGGTAAGTCAAAACATTGAGCTACTCGAGGTAGACTCGCACCAATCAAATGAAAAGATTTTCCATTTATTGCATCGGTGGAAGACCGAGATTTCCCTTTATAAGCAATTCCATGATCAAATATCTCGTCCTCGGTGGAGAAAGGGGAGGAAACATAAGGGGCTTCCCCCACACTAAGTCCACACAAAGCATCGTCAAAAGGAGAAGACGAGCTTGTAGTACTCAATACACGCGGTGATGACGGAGTTAGAATTGTAGAAAAATCTTTTAAATTCAATTCAAAATATTTTCCTTTTTCATCTTTTACACTCTCTTTGTGAAAACCCGATTTGATTATGTCAAAAATATTTGGTGTATCTAAAGCAATGTTAGTCACACTAAAAATTCTCACATTTTGAAATCTTTTTGGTTTAGGTGGTGGTAAGTTTTCAAAACGTTTATCAACAAAGAAAACCTCCCCATCGGGATCAACGTATTCATCATCCGAAGAATCACTCGAGATTGGAATCTTAGGCTTAACACTCTTAACCTCCACCGGCGGAGGGGACGGAACTTCATTTTTCTCAACAATTCCTAAAACTCTATTGGAAATCTTTTGACAAATGTTTTTGATAGGATTGACATTGTACAAAGACGTGATCGAATACACATGAGAAAGAGTGGAGTTTTGGGTTGCATTAATGACGAGTTCTTCCTCATTGAAACGAAGAGTGATTTTTCTTGCATGCACATCGATAAGTGCTCTCGAGGTATCCAAAAAAGATCGACCTTAAATTAACGGAACTTTAGGATCGATAGGAATGTCAACAACAATAAAGTCTACGGGATAGTAGAACTTTCCAACCTTCACAAAGACGTCCTCGGCAACTCCACAAGCTAGAATCGTAGAATGATCGGCCATTTCGATTGACATCCTTGAAGGAGTGAGATTTGGAAGATTGAGCGATTTAAAAATCTCAAGAGGCATCAAATTAATACTAGCACCAAGATCGGCCAAGGCGTAGCATTCTTCCATGTCTTGGATAGCACATGGGATTAAAAACTTTCCAGGATCACCGACTTTTTGAGGTATGCGGCTTAGAAAAACCGAAGAACAACTAGACGATTTTTGCAATTTCTCTTTGTTATTCAACATACTTTTGAAGTTCGCGGCAAATCGAGGCATCATGACTAAGGCGTCGGCAAAACTTATATTAAAATGCAAGTCACGAAACATTTTCATAAAGAGTTCAAATTGATAATTATTTCGTTCTTGTGCCTTTTCCTTGTCTCGTCTTGAAGGGTAGGGTAAAGGTGGTGTGGGTTGGGCATAGTGGGCATAGGCATCGGCCTTGGAATCTCGGGTTCCATGATTGGTGTAGGTTCAACCGTAGGTGTGGTTTGAGCGGTACTTCGTGGTCTTTGGATTTGCTCCTTTTCTACC
The DNA here is from genome assembly GCA_025667525.1 of Glebionis coronaria. NCBI lineage: Eukaryota > Viridiplantae > Streptophyta > Magnoliopsida > Asterales > Asteraceae > Glebionis > Glebionis coronaria. The sequence goes on along the minus strand of CM046878.1, from coordinate 166,442,553 downwards.
ACAACCTCGGGTTCTTTCTCTTTTTCCTTCTCCATAGAAGTACTTGGACTAGAAATGGGTTCTTTGAAAGTTTTACCACTACGAGTGGTGATAACCTTCAATTCTCCTTTCGGGTTCACGATGGTATCACTAGGAAGACCACCCGAAGAAGAGGGCTTACACATGATAGCTTCAAACATTTTAGCCATTCGGTCTTCAAACTTAGATTGCCTAGCATCCGCTTTTAACAACTCTTGCTTAATCTGATGTTGACGTTGCTCCATTTTTTGTTGATTTTGTTGGAGACGTGTGACATTTCCTTCCATTTTATTAGCATGAGTTTTAAGTTCATAAGCAAGTTCGTTTTTAAACTCGTTTTTCAACTCGGACCTTAAGTTAACCATTTCACGTTGCATATTATCAAACTTACCATCATTAGCCTTAGCATAATTCAAAAATTCTCCTTGAAGATTTTTGGTGTGATCATTTTGAAAACCTTGAGTAGAAGTTTGAAAATCACGGTTTTGGTTTTGATTTGAAATTTGCCCATTTCCACTTTGATAATTACCCTTGTTATAATTCCTTTGATTTCCTTGGTAATTTCCACCTTGGTTGTTGTTTCGATAATTATTAGCATTTTGATTTGGTGGAGCTTGATTTTGGCGGGAACCTTGACCGATTTGGTTATAAGTTCCCGTGGCTACATAAGCACTCGAAGTGTTACCATCCGCGGTAATGCACTCGGAAAGATCATGAGCTCCACCACACGACAAACAACTCTTAGAAACCGCTTTAACCGAAGCGGAATTCGAAGCTTCTTGAGCTTTCCAATGGGACATAAGAGTCGAAAACCTATCGAAAAACCGATTTTCCTCATTAGCTTCATCTTGCTTGAAAAGTGATATATTGTGATTTTGTGATCTGCTGGTGTATGTGTTATTTTTTATGCCTGAATCTTGTTAATTATGTTGCATGTTGTTGGTATGATGCTTGATTAGGCTTGGGTAAACCTGTTATACACTTATGCTTTGTTAAATGTTTGATTAAAAAGTTTAAGGGGTGTTTGGGTGTGCTGATTTAATGTTCTTGTTCGAGTTTGAGTTAGGATTGAAGGGTATTAAGTGTTGGTATCTGTTTATCAAGTGTTTGAGTTCTGATATTTACAAGTTTTGCTCTTTGAAACATCAAATCTGATATTGTGCTATATCTTACTTGTTTTTGACTGTTTTGACCTAAAATCTTGGTAACACTTAGAGTGTATGCATGTTTAGGATTAACAAGTGCTTAAATCAAGTTTGTGTAACCTGTTTTAGAGATTTTAAGGTTTGAAATTGGATCTGTGGTCAAATATATCAACAACCTTACTTTGTGTTCATCTTTGTGTTCATCAGTAACATTCATTATCTTGAATCTTTGTCTAAACCTTGAACCAGTGTATGAATCAAGTTTGTTTATGTTCATTTTAATTTATTATAGCTTGTGTATGCATTTGGTGAACTTTGGTTGGCTTAATCTTGCTAAATCTGCTTATTATTGCAAAACTGCTTATTATCCAAGTCTGTATCATGTCTGATGCTTGTTTGAATTAACTATATCAATTGGCCTGTTGTTTTTGTGATTTTGTGATTGATATGGACTCCTTATAACACACTGGTTATAAGGGTGCCTTTGTGTGCTTTGAATCCAACAAAAATCCATATAAGACAAAAAGTCAAGATAGTCAAGTAGTGGTAACTTTTCCCACTACTGGACACCCAAAACTAGCCACTCCTAGTGTTAATTTTCAAACAGCTTACCATTAAGCTATAATAGCTTATCCTAACTTGCAACAACTTTGATTTAGTGATCAATCTTCCTTATTTGACCCATTTGACTATTCTGGAGCATTTTAGGGTTTGACTTTTAGGTTTGACTAGAAAACCAATTGACTTGACTTTTTCATAAGTGCTTAATTGCTTATTCCAGCTTATTGAGTGGTTCTTTTTGAAAACGTTTTGTTGATTTTGCTTAATTAGGTCATTTAAAACCTTTTGCAAAAAGAATCAGCACTTGAATCAGCCTAGAACTCGAAAACGACTATTTTGTCGTTTTGTGTAGAGAGCTTTTGCTTATTTCAGGCTTATTTCTTGGGCTTTTTCAAAATTTCTTTTTACAGATCTCTTTAGTATGCCAAAAGAAGCTTGTGTGTCAAGTTAGAGCTTATGACATTAGCTTATGGCTTAATCGGCCAAAAAGCCCATTAAAAATAAGCTGTTGACTATTAAGTTGTGATAAGCTCACTTTCAGCTTTTGGGCCTTTAGACTTTTGTTCTTAAAATCAAATTTTAAGTCGGATAGCTAATTTTGGGCTTATTTGGAGATCATTTTGCTTATTGGGACAAAAAGCCCATTTAGGTGGACTTTTTTTAATTTTGGCCCATTTGGAGGCCCATTAGGGGTAATTTGGTCATTTTAAGTTCATTTTCTTTTTAATTAGGTAAAAATAAACTAGTTTGAAAGTTTTTAGAATTTTTTATAAATTTTGAAATCTTAATACTATTTTATTATTATTTTATTGTTAAAATTAGTTTTTAAGATTTTTGCAACTTTTTCATTTTTCCTAGGATAAATACATTAAGTTAGGAATTTTAAAATTTTTAGATTAATTTTCTTGTCATTTAATTAATTTTTAGAATTATTTTAATATTTTTATAGTTTTTAATCATTTTTAAATAGTTTTAATTAGTTTTAAATTTTCCAATTTTGTTTTTAGTTTAATTAAGTTATTTTAGAGGTTTACTAGTTGAAAAATCTCATTTTGGGCTTTTTGTTAATTAAATTGATTTTTTGGGCTTTAATTAGCATTAAAAAATATTATTTAATTAAATAAAAGGTTTGAGTGATTTTTTATTTTTTACACTATAATTACATTTTTTAGGATTTATTGCAATTTTCTAGGAATTTTTAGGATAATTTTTAAATTTTGTCATATTTTACGGTTTTACGTGCACGACTTTCGTCTTAGTTTAACTTTTATCGTAACCGTCATCCTTTTCTCTTTTCTTTTTTCATAATCATATACACAAATATTAATCATCTCTTTACACAACACACTAGCCTCCTTGAGAAACGAACTTTCACCTTTGGGTCATTAGTGCTTCATTTTCCTAAATCAACACTTAATTCTTGCCGCTTTTACGCCTAATTCCTAAAGTGCAGTAAAACTCTACAATCATTTTGGCGCCGCTGCCGGGGAGGCGTGTTGTGTTTTGATTTGAAAAACTTTTGTTTTTATATTAGCCATAATAACTATGTGTGTGATTAGCACTCTAATCATATGTATTATCTGTTTTTCGTATTTTTTGTGAATATTATTACTATATTGTATACGTAAAACAAAAATTCACAAGTACTCCAAAAGTGTAAAACACAACCTTGATTCGGGATTTCATCACTCGATCATTGTATTTAGAATCTCAAACAAAGAAAAAAGGCAAAATAGATAATTACTTTCGTGAAGCTTAATTTTGAAAAACACAAACTATAAGATGGGTATAAGGCAGGTGTTATAAAATACACCCTAAAGAAAAAGGCTCTTAAGTGCTTCGCGCCGCCTCGTTTCTCCGCTTGCTTGTGCGTGTTTAGATAAAAAGGGCTAATCGAGGGTTTTCCAACCAAAGTATTATCTACGTATCTATATTTTCTTGGTTTCAATTGATTAAACCCTCTTGAACGTTTTGGTGTTCCACCAATGTTCTAAAGTCATCGAAAGCATTCACTTCACGTGATCGTGTTCATTCCTTGAGGCTCCTTTAATCGAGAGATTTGATTTGAGGAGAGATTTGTAGATTTTTGTCTACGTAATACATCACAAAATCCAAAAAAAGTAAAAACAATAAAAAAACACAAAAAAAATTGAAAAAGTTAAAAACACAAAAAAGAATCTTCTTTTCTCATCCCCACGTTGTACGTGACGTTTATGCAAACTTGCAACCAAGCTAGACGTGCACGTAAACGAAGAAACTGAAAGGAAACCACACCTAACCTTTCAAGTGAAGTTCGCCAATTTCTTGGTTTGGCTGGGTATTATAGAAGGTTTATTGAGAAGTTTTCGTTAATTGCTAAGCCGTTGACTAAGCTTACGGAAAAGAATCGAGTGTTTGAATGGGGATCGGAAGAGGAATCTGCATTTAGTATGTTGAAGGATAAGTTGTGTTCTGCGCCGATATTGTCTTTGCTAGAAGGATCTGAGGATTTTGTAGTATACTATGACGCGTCTCATAAAGGATTTGGAGATGTATTGATGCAAAGGGAGAAAGTAATAGCGTATGCATCGAGACAATTAAGGAAGCATGAAGAGAATTATACTACGCATGATTTAGAACTTGGGGCTGTTATTTTTGCTTTGAAGCTGTGGAGACACTACTTGTATGGAACCAAGTGTGTGGTTTTCACTGATCATAAGAGTTTGCAGTATATTTTGGATCAAAAGGAATTGAATATGAGGCAAAGGAGATGGGTTGAGTTCCTGAGTGATTATGACTGCGAGATTCGTTACCATCCTGGTAAAGCGAATGTGGTAGCTGATGCACTTAGTAGAAAGGAAAGAGATAAGTCTATAAGAGTTAGAGCTTTGACGATGTTGGAAAGTGTTGATTTGACAGAAGCGATATTGAAAGCCCAAACTAATGGTTTGAAGAAAGAGAATGTTGAGGCAGAAAACTTGGGTAGAATGTTGAAACCATTGTTTGAAGTAAGGTCGAATGGATTGAGGTATTTTGAGAATAGGATTTGGTTACCGTTGTGTCAGTCTGAGGAAGATTCGTTAGGGGTGCGAGATTTGGTGATGAATGAATCTCATAAGTCGAAGTATTCAATACATCCTAGATCGGACAAGGTGTATCAAGATCTTAAGAAAGTTTATTGGTGGCCGAATATGAAGGCAGATATAGCACAGTATGTTAATAAGTGTTTAACTTGTGCGAAGGTGAAGGCTGAACATAAGAAACCGTCGGGATTATTAGTGCAACCTGAGATTCCTGAGTGGAAATGGGAGAAGATTACAATGGATTTTGTGACAGGTTTGCCAAGGACTGCAAATGGTAGTGATATGATATGGGTGATTGTAGATAGATTGACTAAGTCTGCTCACTTTTTGCCAATGAAGAAGACAGATAGTATGGAGAGGTTAACAACAGTGTATGTGAAGGAGATTGTTTGTCGACATGGTGTTCCTTTGTCGATAATTTCTGATCGTGATAGTAGGTTTACTTCAGAATTTTGGAAGTCTTTCCAGAAAGCGATGGGAATGGAGTTATGTTTAAGTACAGCATATCATCCGGAAACTGATGGACAAAGTGAGAGAACGATTCAAACGTTAGAGCATATGCTTCGTGCATGTGTGATTGACTTTGTAAATGGTTGGGATAAGCATTTGCCATTGGTTGAATTTTCGTACAATAATAGTTATCATGCTAGTATTAAAGTCGTACCATTTGAAGCTTTGTATGGACGTAAGTGTAGATCTCTAGTGTGTTGGAGTGAGGTAGGAGAAAGTCAATTGACTGGGCCTGAAATGATATTTGAGACGACTGAAAAGATTGTGCAAATTAAGAAGCGTTTGTTATCTGCCAGAAGTAGATAAAAGAGTTATGCTGATAAAAGAAGGAAACCGTTGGAGTTTGAAGTAGGAGACATGGTTATGTTAAAAGTATCTCCATGGAAAGGAGTAATACACTTTGGGAAGAGAGGAAGGTTGAGCCCGAGATATATTGGACCATTTAAGATTATCCAAATGATTGGATTGGTGGCGTATAAGTTAGAATTGCCTGATGAGCTTAAGGGTATTCATAATACTTTTCATGTGTCTAATTTGAAGAAGTGTTTAGCTGAAAGGGATGTGGTTATTCCATTGGAGGAAATTCAACTTGATGATAAGTTGCATTTTATAGAGGAACCTGTAGAAATAATGGATAGGGAAGTTAAGAAGTTGAAGCATAGTAGAATTCCGATTGTGAAAGTGAGATGGAACTCTATACGTGGGCCAGAGTTTACGTGGTAACGTGAGGATTTATTTAAGGACAAGTATCCTCATTTGTTTAGGAAGGATTAAGCGCCGCGGACGTTGCTTCTTTTAAGAAGGGGGGGGATGTGACAACCCAAAACCGAGGTCATTGCTTAATCTTATTTTACGATTATTTTTGAAATTTTTGGATGAGTTTGAACGATATTTATTTTTGGAGGTTTAAGTTTAAACTGATGTTGGAAGGTCTATATTTAATATTTATTAAGTATAAGGAGTATTAGCAAGCGTGATGTCGATGGATGCCAAATATTTTACGTCTTATTGTCGGTTGTTCGATTTTTGTCATTTTTGAGGTTTTATTTTAAATGACGTGTTAATTCGAGTCGAGAGTCGATATTATTATTTTTGAGGTACGTTTTAAAATTTTAAAAGTATCTTTATGAAACCCGAGAATATTTTGAAAATTGACTAATAGTTATTTCCCGCTTTTTAGCTAACTATTTTCATTTTTAGCCACAACTAATGCCAAATTGCAACCAAGGTCCCTACTCCACTATATATAAAGCTTAAACAACACACACACTCTCATTTCTTCCATTCAGAATTTTCTCCATCTTCTCTCTCTCTCTCACTCTTTTGCCGAAACACCCACCACCCACCAAAACACATACAATTTCAATTTTAACTTGAGTTTGAGGATGATTTTAGCTAAACCAAAGCTAGACCCACTCTTAGAATTGATCAAGGATCACATTGGTGTAAGAATTTTACACATGCAAGGCATTTTTATTTTCTTGATGTTGGTAGGTAGAAACCATGATCATGCATGGTGTTTTTAGCATGATCCATGGTGGTTCTTGCTAGAATCTTTGTTAAAAACTTTATTTTGATCTAAAGGTTTTAATTTTGATTATGATTTAGATGTTATGGTTCATATATGATGATATTAGGGTGTAGAAATGATCATTTTTATGGTTGGTTTTGATCAAAAAGTTGATTTTGTACAAGATTTTGGTAGTCATTTTATAACAGTAAGTAAAGTGTAAAATCCGAATTTTTATGTATTGAAAATGGCTTAACTTATAGCCTAGGGTTGTAGATAATTTTATTAGCTTCGATTTGATATAAGGTAGAGCTTCTAGCTCCAAACGAGCGTGAAGTTATGATGTTTTGAACGATCGTGTATCGGGAGACGAGTATCGACACTACATATAGTTGTTATCGATATTTGGATCGAATCTCGGGGACTCTAAATAGAATTTTTGAAATATGTAACCTACTGATAATGAGGTTTTTACTTTATAGGTTGAGTTTACTTTAAAACCCGAGTATCGGTTTTGTAAACGGAGTCGTTTAAATAAGTTAAAACGGTGGTATGAAAAATTAACGTAAATCTGTCCGGATTTTGTAGTTTGAAAATTAGTCGGGTAAAGGACTTTAAAAGTAATTTCATTTCATAAACTTGTAGGAGGACTTTCTATATATAGTAAGTTAGTTTATCGAGTCGTTTCATAAACGGTTGACAAGTTTAAAAGGGGTAAATAAGCTAGTACATGTAGTATGTACAGGCGGACTTTGTAAAAAGTATAAAATGATAAAGTAAATGTGTAGTAAAGTATAATGAAGTTATTTATATCGTTTTCTCTCGAGTTTATTGTGGTTTTATGAGTTTGCGTTTGATGTTGTTATGTATTATTTATTTCTCGAGTCATTATTAATGAACGCGCCTTATTTGATAGGTAGCGGTTCTCGTGTTTGAAAGGCATCCATTATCGTCGACGATCATCTCGCTAGATCTCTTATACTAAGGTGAGTCTATAGCCTCGCTTTTTATGCTAGCTACTAAATGTTTTATACCCACGAGGGGGATACATGCTATTTGAAAATAAATGAACACAAGTCATGAGTAATTGTTGGACCCGAATATTGCCTAAAGTTGATTTCATTGTATTGAGTAACTTGTTGCTAAAGACCCTAAATTCATGAGCCGTTAACTATCTTCTGACTTGATGTTGTGAGTCGGGAATAGCCGCTTATTCTAATGATAGTACTATTGGGTTGACCACCCTATCTGAGACCAGGGCATTACGTTGAGTAACCCGCTGGGAAGGATAATTTTACGTGAATAAGATTGTGGTATTCTAGCAACTGATACCCTAGAGGGGCAATGGTTTTATTCTAGTCATGCCGGCATTTGGCATGGGTGACTATTTGGTTAAGGGGTCGGTGAGCTTAAATACAATGTTTGTTTAATATCATTATTATTACTGCCTTGAATATAGATTGTGTGTACGAAAATCCTATAAATGATTATGATTGATTTTCTTCTTGTGTTCAAATGTGATTTGATAAACCTATAGACTCGCTCAACATTATTGTTGACTTGTTTTTTGCATGTATTTCAGGTAATAGGAAGTGATGGAGCATGGAGCTTTGCTGTGGAGGTTGTGGCTTGGCTTTTGGAAGAATGTTGGTCTAAAAACTGTTTCTACCCTTTTAATGTTGAACAATTTATTTTATGTTGATGTATTGTACTAAACTTGTTGGTTGTTGGTCGAGATCCATGGGGACTAAACGCTTTACTCTGGTGTCGTGTCAGTACAATCATGGGATGAAATTTATGTTTTAGACCATTTATGAAAATCATGTTTACATTTTGTGAAAACGTCTCTATTTTGAGTCGTTCAATATACCTTGTGTGATGATGCTTGTGTCTAGCACCCAATTGTGTATTTCTGTTGCGCAATGTAAATTGGGGGTGTTAGAGATTGGTAATCAGAGCTGCAAGTTATAGAGAACTGGGTCGATTTTGAAATTTGTCCTAAACTATAACTTTGGTGTCGAAAGTATTTATTCTTCAAAATCACACAACTCCTCTGCAACGCTCCAGTAAGATCACTTTTAGTTTTGTTTTGCATTATAGACGTATCCCTCATAACTGAAATGATTTCCCGAGTATTTATTAAGTAAATACTACGATATTGTATTGGAAATACTGAAAGTACGCTGAGTGCTTGCCAGTATCATTTTTTTTGCGAACATTGCATAAACATCATTTGCATTGTGTTGCATAGCATGGATAACGTATGACATTTGCATGAGCATTGCGTACTAATTATTATTTTATTAACGATGACCTTAAGTATCCTTGAACCCTTATAATTATAGAAAATGGCTGGTTTACCTCGTGAGGATGGATGGATTGATATGACTAATGTAGTGGATGGTGAGAAAGTAGATAACTTTGGTGCTAGTGACGATGAGGATCCTTTTGAGTTTTTAGATGACGGGATTCCACTTAATGCAATTAGTCAGACAGAGCCTGAGTTGATACAAGTTAGTTATGTTCCAAGGGTTAATGTTGTGCCACAGACTGTTCCAGATTGTCAGCGACCTGTTGTTCGTTCTTCGACTAATACTTGTGATGCTTGTATTAGTAGTTTCCTGGGATTGCATTTGCTAGGGGTGATGTTCCTGTTGAGTCGAGTAGGGCTGCTAGTGCTCGATCTATTCATGATGGTATTCCTAAGGTTTATTGTCCAGGTCCTAGGTCTTATGATGATATTTTCTGGTTTCTTAAGAAGTTTGATAGGTCTTTGTTTGAAAGGTATTTGGTTGAGACTCGTGTGATTAGGAGGTTTGAGCAGAATGAGAAAAAGTTTGACAGGTTTGTTGGTAATGTAAGGAGATCAGAGTTTGTTAGGGCAAGGGAAATGGATGAAGTTGTTAGATTAAGATCTATGGTGTTGAATTTGAGTGGGCAAGTTGAAAGGTTACGTAGGGAGCAAGAAAGGAATGCAAGGTTGAGTGCGTGGGGTTTGCCGATGAGATCTTTTCCTAGTCGAGGTGTTGTGATTCGTGATGTGCCGAATCAGGTTGAAGCTCAGGTGTTGGGTGAAGCCAAGTGAAAGAGGTAGTCGAAAGGGGAAGGAAAAAGTCGAGGAAGAATCTGAGGATGATGATAGCAGCAGTGATGACGAGCCGATGTACAAGAAGCTGCGGGGATCTGATGTTTAGTTCTCTATGTTGTTTTTATTTAGTCTTGTTGTAATAGAACTTATGTAGACTCGTACTCTAGTTTGTGATGAAACTTAATGACTTTAAGTTTGTTGTGATGAAGGATTGTAGTGACATTACTTGTCACAATTTTGTGGAGATTTTCCAAAGCAATCCAAAATTACCTTCATGACTTATGATTTGTCTTATTAGTTCTTGTGTGAATTGGTTAATGATTCATTGTGAATTGTGTTGTTGGTGCATGTAGTATCCATGTTACATCTTGATAGAGAAATCCTTCTTCTTATCTTGATATGAATACTTGTTCTTTTACTAATATGGTTATACAGGAAGGAGTTGGGAGGCATTTTTCTGACTTTACTAAATTATTGTTTGGTTAGTTTCCTGTAAACATGCCGCCTAAATTGACGACTGCTACTGTTAATACCATGATTGAGCAAGCTATCGCTAGAGCTTTAGAAGCTGAATGTGCTGCGAGGAACCAAGAGACTGAGAACAGGATTGCTGCTGGTCAGGTTGGAGGGAATGTTGGAAATCAGGTTGGAGGTAATGCTGATGAGCAAGCAGAAGGAAATGCTGCGGGACAAGTTGGAGGTAATGTTGTTGTTCAGTAGGTTCAGAAGGAATGTTCTTATGCTAGTTTCATGAAATGTGGACCTACCCAATTTCATGGTACTGGTGGTGCATTGGAATTAAGGAGGTGGATTGAGAAGATTGAAAGTACTTTTGAAATCAGTGGATGTTCAGAAGCTTGTAAGGTGAAATTTGGTTGCAGCTACTTTTCAAGATGATGCGTTGAGTTGGTGGAATAGTCAAGTAGCTACTGTAGGATTGGTTGAAGCTAATGCGAGAACATGGACTGTGACCAAGGGACTGTTGACTGCTAAGTTTTGTCCTGAGGAAGAGTTAGGTGAGTTGGAAGATGAATTGAGGCATTTGGTGTTGAGGAATAATGATATTGTAGCTTACACAAGGAGATTTTCTGATTTATGTTTGTTGTGTCCTGATGCGTTTGCTGATGACCGTAAGAAGATGAAGCAGTATATTAGGGGTTTATCTAGTAATATCAAGGGAGAAACTACTTCGTCGAAACCCAAGTCATTTGATGAAGCTGTTCAAATGGCTCATGCTTTAACGGATGTAAAGCTGCAGGATCGAAAGGATAGTATTGCTGAAGGGAATTAGAGAAAGTGGGAAGGTGTACACTCAAGCCAAGGGCAGAATCGAGGTGGTTATCGTAATAACAATAACCAAGGACCGAATAGGAATCAATAGTATAATTTGAAAAGGAATGATGGTGTTCGTGCTGCCACAGGAAATCAAGGTAACAAGGTGAATCTGAAGTATGGTCGATGTAATCTATGTCATGTTGGAAATTGTCCACCTGCTTGCAACAAGTGTGGGAAGGCCGGACATAAGATGGCAGATTGTAGAAACAAGGGTGTAGCTACTGGGGCAAATGTTGTCAAGGTAGTTTACTGTTCTGGATGTGGAGGCTGTGGACATAAGCAAGGGAACTATCCGAGGGTTGGCATACGATAGGGAGGCAATGTTGCTGCTGTTGCTGCTGGGATTGCTGCTCCAGCCTATGTCGTGGGGGATGCTGACAAACCTCAAGGGCCGAATGTGGTGACTGGTACGTTCTTACTTGATGCTTGTTATGCTAGTGTGTTATTTGATTCTGGATCCGATAGAAGTTTCGTAGATGTTAGATTCAGTCAGCTATTGGATAGAGAACTAGTGAGATTGACAACTAGTTATAATGTGGAGTTAGCTGATGGTAAGGTTGTAAGCACTAGTTCTATACTGAAAGGTTGTTCCTTGAAGTTAGGTAATTATGTGTTTAGTATTGATTTGATGCCTATAGAATTAGCATCTTTTGACGTGATTGTTGGAATGGATTGGTTAGTTGGTAATGGTGCAGTAATTGTTTCTGGAGAAAGATTAGTTCAGATACCGCTAAGGAATAGGGTATTGACTGTGAAAAGTGATGAATGTACGTCTCGTTTGAGAGTTGTTTCTTGTTTAAAGATGATGAGGTATATAGAACATGTTGTGATGTGTTTCTTCCATAGATAAGTAATGACGGTGTGAATGAAAGGAAATTTGAGGATGTGCCTGTGATTAGAGAGTATACTGAGGTTTTCCCTGAGGAATTGCCAGGATTACCGCCGCATCGTGAAGTGGAGTTTCGTATTGATTTAGTGTCGGGTGGTGCTCCTGTTTCTTGTGCACTGTATCGTTTAGCTTCATCTGAGATGAAAGAATTATCTGATCAGTTGAAGGAATTGATGGATAAGGGATTTATTAGGCCAAGTTCGTCGCCGTGGGGTGCGTCTGTTTTGTTTGTTCGGAAGAAAGATGGTTCTTTTAGAATGTGTATTGATTACAGAGAGCTTAAAAAATTGACTGTCAAGAATCCGTATCCACTGTCGAGGATTGATTATTTGTTCGATATGTTGCAAGGGTGTATACTCAAAGATCGATTTGAGATCTGGGTATCATCAACTGAGAGTTAGGGAAGAAGATATTCCTATAACAGTTTTCTGTACTCGATATGGACATTTTGAATTTCAAGTGATGCCTTTTGGGTTAACAAATGCGCCTGCTGTATTTATGGATTTGATGAATCGTGTATGTAAGCCGTATTTGGATGAGTTTGTTATCGTATTCATTAATGATATTCTCGTTTATTCCAAGAGTGAAGAGGAACATGATAAGCATTTGAGAACAATTTTGGAATTGTTGAAGAAGGAGAAGTTGTATGCGAAATTCTCTAAGTGTGAATTTTGGTTGAAATCAGTGCAATTTTTAGGGCACGTGATTGATAGTGAAGGTGTTCGTGTGGATCCTGCTAAGATTGAGGCAATTAAGGATTGGTCAGTGCGGAAGACGCCGACTGAAGTTCGCCAATTTCTTGGTTTGGCTGGGTATTATAGAAGGTTTATTGAGAAGTTTTCGTTAATTGCTAAGCCGTTGACTAAGCTTACAGAAAAGAATCGAGTGTTTGAATGGGGATCGGAAGAGGAATCTACATTTAGTATGTTGAAGGATAAGTTGTGTTCTGCGCCGATATTGTCTTTGCTAGAAGGATCTGAGGATTTTGTAGTATACTATGACGCGTCTCATAAAGGATTTGGAGATGTATTGATGCAAAGGGAGAAAGTAATAGCGTATGCATCGAGACAATTAAGGAAGCATGAAGAGAATTATACTACGCATGATTTAGAACTTGGGGCTGTTATTTTTGCTTTGAAGCTGTGGAGACGCTACTTGTATGGAACCAAGTGTGTGGTTTTCACTGATCATAAGAGTTTGCAGTATATTTTGGATCAAAAGGAATTGAATATGAGGCAAAGGAGATGGGTTGAGTTCCTGAGTGATTATGACTGCGAGATTCGTTACCATCCTGGTAAAGCGAATGTGGTAGCTGATGCACTTAGTAGAAAGGAAAGAGATAAGTCTATAAGAGTTAGAGCTTTGACGATGTTGGAAAGTGTTGATTTGACAGAAGCGATATTGAAAGCCCAAACTAATGGTTTGAAGAAAGAGAATGTTGAGGCAGAAAACTTGGGTAGAATGTTGAAACCATTGTTTGAAGTAAGGTCGAATGGATTGAGGTATTTTGAGAATAGGATTTGGTTACCGTTGTGTCAGTCTGAGGAAGATTCGTTAGGGGTGCGAGATTTGGTGATGAATGAATCTCATAAGTCGAAGTATTCAATACATCCTGGATCGGACAAGGTGTATCAAGATCTTAAGAAAGTTTATTGGTGGCCGAATATGAAGGCAGATATAGCACAGTATGTTAATAAGTGTTTAACTTGTGCGAAGGTGAAGGCTGAACATAAGAAACCGTCGGGATTATTAGTGCAACCTGAGATTCCTGAGTGGAAATGGGAGAAGATTACAATGGATTTTGTGACAGGTTTGCCAAGGACTGCAAATGGTAGTGATATGATATGGGTGATTGTAGATAGATTGACTAAGTCTGCTCACTTTTTGCCAATGAAGAAGACAGATAGTATGGAGAGGTTAACAACAGTGTATGTGAAGGAGATTGTTTGTCGACATGGTGTTCCTTTGTCGATAATTTCTGATCGTGATAGTAGGTTTACTTCAGAATTTTGAAGTCTTTCCAGAAAGCGATGGGAACGGAGTTATGTTTAAGTACAACATATCATCCGGAAACTGATGGACAAAGTGAGAGAATGATTCAAACGTTAGAGCATATGCTTCGTGCATGTGTGATTGACTTTGGAAATGGTTGGGATAAGCATTTGCCATTGGTTGAATTTTCGTACAATAATAGTTATCATGCTAGTATTAAAGTCGTACCATTTGAAGCTTTGTATGGACGTAAGTGTAGATCTCTAGTGTGTTGGAGTGAGGTAGGAGAAAGTCAATTGACTGGGCCTGAAATGATATTTGAGACGACTGAAAAGATTGTGCAAATTAAGAAGCGTTTGTTATCTGCCAGAAGTAGATAAAAGAGTTATGCTGATAACAGAAGGAAACCGTTGGAGTTTGAAGTAGGAGACATGGTTATGTTAAAAGTATCTCCATGGAAAGGAGTAATACACTTTGGGAAGAGAGGAAAGTTGAGCCCGAGATATATTGGACCATTTAAGATTATCCAAATGATTGGATTGGTGGCTTATAAGTTAGAATTGCCTGATGAGCTTAAGGGTATTCATAATACTTTTCATGTGTCTAATTTGAAGAAGTGTTTAGCTGAAAGGGATGTGGTGATTCCATTGGAGGAAATTCAACTTGATGGTAAGTTGCATTTTATAGAGGAACCTGTAGAAATAATGGATAGGGAAGTTAAGAAGTTGAAGCATAGTAGAATTCCGATTGTGAAAGTGAGATGGAACTCTATACGTGGGCCAGAGTTTACGTGGGAACGTGAGGATTTATTTAAGGACAAGTATCCTCATTTGTTTAGGAAGGATTAAGCGCCGCGGACGTTGCTTCTTTTAAGAAGGGGGGGATGTGACAACCCAAAACCAAGGTCATTGCTTAATCTTATTTTACGATTATTTTTGAAATTTTTGGATGAGTTTGAACGATATTTATTTTTGGAGGTTTAAGTTTAAACTGATGTTGGAAGGTCTATATTTAATATTTATTAAGTATAAGGAGTATTAGCAAGCGTGATGTCGATGGATGCCAAATATTTTACGTCTTATTGTCGGTTGTTCGATTTTTGTCATTTTTGAGGTTTTATTTTAAATGACGTGTTAAGTCGAGTCGAGAGTCGATATTATTATTTTTGAGGTACGTTTTAAATTTTTAAAAGTATCTTTATGAAACCCGAGCCCCGTAAATATTTTAAAAATTGACTAATAGTTATTTCCCGCTTTTTAGCTAACTATTTTCATTTTTAGCCACAACTATTGCAAAATTGCAACCAAGGTCCCTAATCCACTATATATAAAGCTTAAACAACACACACACTCTCATTTCTTCCATTCAAAATTTTCTCCATCTTCTCTCTCTCTCTCTCTATTTTGCCGAAACACCCACCACCCACCAAAATACATACAATTTCAATTTTAACTTGAGTTTCAGGATGATTTGAGCTAAACCAAAGCTAGACCCACTCTTAGAATTGATCAAGGATCATATTGGTGTAAGAATTTTACACATGCAAGGCATTTTTATTTTCTTGATGTTGGTAGATAGAAACCATGATCATGCATGGTGTTTTTAGCATGATCCATGGTGGTTCTTGCTATAATCTTTGCTAAAAAATTCATTTTGATCTAAAGGTTTTAATTTTGATTATGATTTAGATGTTATGGTTCATATATGATGATATTAGGGTGTAGAAATGATCATTTTTATGGTTGGTTTTGATCAAAAAGTTGATTTTGTACAAGATTTTGGTAGTCATTTTATAACAGTAAGTAAAGTGAAAAATCCGAATTTTTATGTTTTGAAAATGGCTTAACTTATAGCCTAGGGTTGTAGATAATTTTATTAGCTTCTATTTGATATAAGGTAGAGCTTCTAGCTCCAAACGAGCGCGAAGTTATGATGTTTTGAATGATCGTGTACCGGGAGACGAGTATCGACACTACATATAGTTGTTGTCGATATTTGGATCGAATCTCGGGGACTCTAAATAGAAGTTTTGAAATATGTAACCTACTGATAATGAGGTGTTTACTTTATAGATTGAGTTTACTTTAGAGGTTGAGTTTACCTTAAAAACACGAGTGTCCGTTTTGTAAACGGAGTCGTTTAAATAAGTTAAAACGGTGGTATGAAAAATTAACGTAAACCTGTCCGGATTTTGTAGTTTGAAAATGAGTCGGGTAAAGGACTTTAAAAGTAATTTCATTTGAAAAAATTGTAGGAGGACTTTCTATATATAGTAAATTAGTTTATCGAGTCGTTTCATAAACGGTTGACAAGTTTAAAAGGGGTAAATAAGCTAGTACATGTAGTATGTATCGGCGGACTTTGTAAAAAGTATAAAATGGTAAAGTAAATGTGTGGTAAAGTATAATGAAGTTATTTATATCGTTTTCTCTCGAGTTTATTGTGGTTTTATGAGTTTAATTTTGATGTTGTTATGTATTATTTATTTCTCGAGTCATTATTAATGAACGCGTCTTATTTGATAGGTAGCGGTTCTCGTGTTTGAAAGGCATCCATTATCGTCGACGATCATCTCGCTAGATCTCTTATACTAATGTGAGTCTGTAGCCTCGCTTTTTATGCTAGCTACTAAATGTTTTATACCCGCGAGGGGGATACATGCTAGTTGAAAATAAATGAACACAAGTCATGAGTAATTGTTGGAACCGAATGTTGCCTAAAGTTTATTTCATTGTATTGAGTAACTTGTTGCTAAACACCCTAAATTCATGAGCCGTTAACTATCTTCTGACTTGATGTTGTGAGTCGGGAATAGCCTCTTATTCTAATGATAGTGCTATTGGGTTGACCACCCTATCTGAGACCAGGACATTACGTTGAGTAACCAGCTGGGAAGGATAATTTTACGTGAATAAGATTGTGGTATTCTAGCAACTGATACCCTAGAGGGGCAATGGTTTTATTCTAGTCATGCCGGCATTTGGCGTGGGTGACTATTTGGTTAAAGAGGTTGAGCTTAAATACAATGTTTGTTTAATATCATTATTATTACTACCTTGAATATAGATTGTGTGTACGACAATTCTATAAATGATTATGATTGATTTTTTTCTTGTGTTCAAATGTGATTTGATAAACCTATAGACTCGCTCAACATTATTTTCGACTTGTTTTATGCATGTATTTCAGGTAATAGGAAGTGAATGAGCATGGAGCTTTGCTGTGGAGGTTGTGGCTTAGATTTTGGAATAATGTTGGTCTAAAAACTGTTTCTACCCTTTTAATGTTGAACAATTTACTTTATGTTGATGTACTGTACTAAACTTGTTGGTTGTTGGTCGAGATCCATGGGGACTAAACGCTTTACTCTGGTGTCGTGTCAGTACAATCATGGGATGAAATTTATGTTTTAGACCATTTATGAAAATCATGTTTACATTTTGTGAAAACGTCTCTATTTTGAGTCGTTCAATATACCTTGTGTGATGATGCTTGTGTCTAGCACCCAATTGTGTATTTCCGCTGCGCAATGTAAATTGGGGGTGTTAGACTATCGTAGAACAAGAAGCAACCATGGATAATCGAACTATGATGAAGTTACTTCAAGAACCCACCAAGGGTTATGGAGAGGCTATTGTGATTCCCGCCATCCTTGCGGAGAATTTTGAAGTTAAGACAGGTTTGTTGTCGATGATCCAAAACAACAAATTCCGTGGTAATGAAAAGGACAACCCGCACAACCATATCCGCCAATTCAATCGTCTTACCGCCACTTGCAAGTTTAAGAACGTCTCTAACGACTCGATTAAGATGATGCTTTTTCCGTATTCTTTAGCGGGGCCCGCTAAAATTTTGTTAGAGAAAGAGCCACCCAATTCTATATTGACGTGGAAGGATCTCGTTTAAAAGTTTGTGAACCAATTTTTCTCGCCCTCTAAGACTACGCATTTGAAAAACGAGATTTCAAAATTTTTCACAAGAGTTTAATGAGAGTTTTTCTACGGCTTAGAATCGGTTTAAAGAAATGTTAGAGGAGTGTCCTCATCACAGTTTTTCCGACTTGCATCAAATTGACACATTTTACAATGGATTGAATGATCATGAGAGAGATTATCTTAATGCCGCCGCGGGTGGTAATTTTTTGTGTAAAACGGTCGAGGAAGCGTTGTTGATTATTGAGAATAGTTCTAATGTCTATAGCCCTCGTAGCACATCGAGTGTTCGTAAGGCTTCGTCTTTGGCTTCGCCTTCATTGTCTCATACCATCGATGCTTGCCAAATCAAGACAAATTTGGAGAACAAAATCTTTGATAAGCTTAAGTGACTTTTGATTGAATTTAAAGTTGGTGAACAATCTACTCCCACTACGGCTAAAGCGGTTGAGGTTTCTTGCATGTATTGTGGTGGAGGTCATGATTTCTCCGAGTGCATTACCAACGGTAGTAACACTTCGAGTGCCCACTCGGCCACGGGAACTTATAACCAAAACGGTCAAGTTACCCGCTCTAATCAAATGACTCCACCGGGTTTTGCTCCCAATCAAAATGCTAACAACTATCGAAACAATCAAGTTGGTTACAAAAAAAATTACAAGGGTAACATCTATGGGAACCAAGGGGCTAATAACCAAGTGCAAAACAAAAATCAAAACAATGATTTTCAAAACAACAACAAGAGTTTGCAAAACTTGAAAGATCTTACAAATGAATTTGTTTAATACACAAATAGAAATGATGCTAGGTTTGATAATATACAAAGGGAGATCATTAGACTAAGATCCGAGTATAAGAATGACTTGAAAAAGGAGTTGAAAAACGAGTTAGCAAATAAGCTTAAGATCCATACCAACGAAATAGAGGGTAATGTGACTAGGTTACAACAAAACCAAAAAAAGATGGAACAAGGGAAACATGAGATAAAACAAGAGATGCTTAAGGCCGATAAGAGGCAATCTATGTTTTGAGGATAAAATTTCATCCATGTTTGAGGCTATAATGTGTAAACCGTCTTCGAGTAGTCTTCCTAGTAACACCATATCGAACCCTAAAGAAGAGATGAAAGTGATTACCACATGTAGTGGTAAGACACTTAAGGAACCGACTCCTCAACCAATTACTCCAATGGTGGAGGAAATTGAGGAAGAATCTGAGGTGGTGGTCGAAGAGGAGCATATCCCAATCCCACGAAGTACCGCTCAAGCCACACCTACGGTTGACCCATTACCGTCATTGGAACCCGAGATTCCAAAGGCTATGCCTATGCCTCAACCCACACCACATTTTCCCTACCCATCGAGAATTCGTAAGGAAAAACAGCAAGAGCGTGATAACTACTTATTTGAGCTTTTTATGAAAATGTTTCGTGATTTGCATTTCAATATCAGTTTTGTCGACACTTTGGTCATGATGCCTCGATTTGCCGCTAACTTAAAGAGTATGTTAAACAACAAGGAGAAATTACAACAATTGTCTAGTTGTTCATCGGTTTATCTTAACCGCATACCTCAAAAAGTCGGTGATCCCGGTAAATTCTTGATTCCATGTGCTATCCAAGATATGGAAGAATGCTATGCCTTGGCCGATCTTGGTGCTAGCATTAACTTGATGCCTCTTGCAATCTTCGAGTCACTCAATCTTCCTAATCTTACTCCTTCACTAATGTCTATCGAGTTGGCCGATCATTCCACGATCCCCACATATGGATTGGCCGAAGATGTTTTTGTGAAAGTGGGAAAGTTCTATTATCCGGTAGACTTTATCGTTGTCGATATTCCCACGGATCCTCAAGTTCCTCTTATTTTAGGTCGTTCGTTTTTGGATACGTCAATGGTGTTGATTGATGTGCATGCTAGAAAAATCACCTCACGTTTCAACGACGAGGAACTTGTTATAAACGCAACACAAAACTCTCAACTTTCTCATGTTTATTTCGTCGCGACCATAAACCTCGTTAATATGATCGACGTCGTTTGCAAGGAATTTTCACAAGAATTATTAGGTTTTGGTGATGATGAAAATAGTGGCAATCCCACTATGCTTGATCCTATTCTTGATAATTCGACACCATCCTTCACTCCATCTGAAGGTGGTGGTTTTACGTTGGAAGAATTTGATGTTCCTCATATTTTTAACGAAGACCTCGACAACGATGAGGACTTCTCGATTATCAAAGATTTTCTTAACGATTTCCCATTTCCTCCGCCCGACGATGTTATGAGTATCGAGCCCAAATCTTCAATTGAGACCACCAATCCTCGAGTTGAAAGATTTACCTCCTCATCTTGAATACGTATTCTTGGAAGGAGACGATAAGTTGCCGGTGATTATTGCGAAGGATCTTTCGAATGGTGAAAAAACGGCACTTATGGATGTTCTAAAGGACCACAAAGGGGAAATTGCGTGGAAATTATCCGACATTAAGGGGATTGATCCTAAATTTTGTACCCACAAAATCTTAGTGGAGGAGGACTACAAACCCGCAATTCAATCCAAAGGAGGGTGAACCCCAAATTCACGACGTCATAAAAAAGGAGGTCCTTAAACTCCTTGACGCGGGAATGATTTACCCTATTTCTGATAGCCCTTCGGCGAGTCCTATTCATTGTGTCCCAATGAAGGGAGGAATGACCGTTGTGCCAAACGATGCCAACGATTTAAATCCAACTCGACTCGTGACCGGTTGGAGGGTGTGTATCGACTATCGTAAGTTGAATGACGCCTCCCTTGCCCTTCATGTACCAAATGTTGGAGCGTCTTGCGGGAAATGATTTCTATTGTTTTTTAGATGGTTTTTCGGTTACTTCCAAATCCCCATCGATCCTCGTGATCAAGAAAAAACTACGTTTACGTGTCCATATGGAATGTTTGCCTATCGTAGAATGCCATTCGGACTTTGCAATGCACCGGGAACCTTTCAAAGGTGCATGATGGTTATTTTTCATGACATGATCGAGAAGACGATGGAAGTCTTTATGGATGATTTTTCCGTGTTTGGTTGTTCGTTCACTTCGTGTTTGTCGAATCTTGAGAGAATGTTGAAACGTCATGAGGAAACCAACCTTGTGCTCAATTGGGAAAAATGTCATTTTATGGTTAAGGAAGGAATCGTCTTAGGGCATAAGATCTCGAAAGCGGGGATTGAGGTAGACAAAGCTAAGGTAGACGTCATTGCCAAATTACCTCATCCCAAAACCGTTAAGGGAGTTAGGAGTTTCCTAGGCCACGCGGGCTTTTATCGTGGATTCATCAAGGATTTTTTGATGATTTCTCGACCTATTACACATCTCCTCGAAAAAGATGCTCATTTTGTCTTTAACGAAGATTGTGTACGAGCCTTTGAAATCCTTAAGAGGAAACTTAGCGAAGCTCCCATTCTTGTTGCTCCCAATTGGAACCTCCCCGTTGAACTAATGTGTGATGCAAGTGATTACGCTATTGGGGCCGTTTTGGGGCAAAGTCATGAAAAGCATTTCTTGCCTATCCACTATGCTAGCAAGACGATGACCGAGGCTCAACTTAAATGCACTACAACGGAAAAGGAATTCCTTTCCGTGGTGTATGCATTTGAGAAATTCCGACCTTACCTCGTCTTGACCCAATGCATAGTGTATACGGATCACTCGGCAATCAAGTATCTCATGGCTAAACAAGATGCAAAGCCGAGATTACTTCGTTGGATTCTCCTCCTACAAGAATTTGATGTCAAAATCCTTGACAAAAAAAGAGCCGAGAATCTAGCGGCCGATCATCTTTCTCGTTTGGAAGATCCTCACCAAAGTGTGTACGAGAACAAGGAAATTACCGAAACATTTCCTCTCGATACACTTGGTGTAGTGAATTCTAAGCTTGACTCATCCACCCCATGGTTTGCGGACATCGCAAATTACCATGCGGGCAACTTCATCATTAAGGGTATGAAGACTCAACAAAAACGAAAATTCTTTCGTGACGTCAAGTTCTACTTTTGGAACGACCCTTACCTATTTCGGACTTGTGCAGATCAAATCATTCGACGTTGTATATTTGGAACTTAAGCTTCTAACATCCTTAGAGCTTGTCACGAGGGATCCACGGGTGGTCACCATGGTGCTAATCTCATGGCGAAGAAGGTCTTTGATGCCGGTTTCTTTTGGCCTACTATTTACCGAGATGCACATGCACTTGTGAAGTCGTGTGACTCATTCCAACGACAGGGAAAAGCCTCACAAAACGATGAAATGCCACAAAACATCATCCAAGTGTGTGAGATCTTTGACGTTTGGGGAATTGATTTTATGGGGCCGTTCCCATCATCTCATGGTAATAAGTACATCCTTGTCGCCGTTGACTACCTATCCAAGTGGGCGGAAGCTAAGGCTTTGCCCATAAACGATGCTCGTATGGTAGTCAAGTTTTTGAAGAATTTGTTTTCTCGGTTTGGAACCCCTCGTGCGATTATAAGCGATCGTGGAACCTATTTTTGTAATGACCAATTCGAAAGGGTCCTAAGAAAATATGGGGTTACACATCAGCTTTCTACGGCTTATCACCCACAAAGTGTCGGCAAGTCGAGGTTTCAAACCGAGTATTGAAGAGGATCTTGGAGAGATAGATTGGAGAAAACCGACAATCGTGGTCGGATAAGTTAGACGATGCTTTATGGGCCTTTCGTACCGCTCATAAGACGCCCATCGGGTGCACTCCTTACAAGCTCGTGTATGGGAAGAATTGTCATTTGCCAATTGAACTCCAACATAAAGCTTATTGGGCCCTTAAGCATTGTAATGATGACATTGAGACCGCGGGAAAACACCAGAAAATGCAATTGAATGAATTGGATGAATTGAGTGACATTGCTTATGAAAATCATTGATTTACAAAGAGAAAAGAAAAAAGTTTCATGATTCTAAAATTAAAAACCGGGTTTTTAACATTGGAGATCGAGTGTTGCTTTTTAACTCACGTTTGAAAATCTTTTCTGACAAGTTGAAATCCCGTTGGTCGGTTCCATTCACCGTTACCCAAGTTTTTCCATATGGGACCATCGATCTAGCTCAAAATGATGGCCCTAATTTCAAGGTGAATGGACATAGGTTGAAGCACTACTTTGGTGGGGAAGTTCCCTCTTTGAACTACCTCGACAAAGTCACCTTACCCAATGATAATTAGTATTAAGGGGATCGAGTCGAGCTCATGACTCGGTAATAAAAAACGAGGTGCCTCGTGGGGAGTCCCATGCTTATCTATGTACATATTATCGCTTTCTAATGTAATAACGTGATGGTATTTGTGCCCTTCCAACCTTTCTTTCGTTTGTGGTTTTTAGATGATCATGATATTCATGATTGGAGACTCTCGTGTTCGTTTTATGGGAGCACTTGATCGTTTGCTTTGAAGAATTTCTTGATATCCACATGATATATCCTTATATTTCTAACATTAGGTTTTTAGAACACTTCATCAACGACTATTGATTTAACGGTTCCACCCTTTCCATGCTAGATTATGCATTCAACTTCCTCTCTAGTATGGGGGTATCCTACCCTTAGACTTGAAACATTGAGGACAATGTTTAACTTTAGTATGGGGGGGGGGGGGGGTGAATAGATACATGCCTTCCCAAACCTTCATGCTTTCCAAAGTTTATCTTTTTGTTTATCGTTTTGTTGCAAAATAAGGCTAAAAATGGCCAAATTTTAAAAATTTTCTCATGTTTTATAAGTGTTTGAAGACACGAATGTAGATTTTCTAATGGCGAGAATAAGAGTAATTTTTGACTAGACCGTGCTTGTTGAGCACTTAGCTTTGATTCCTTAACTTCACATTAGGCTAAGTCTCTTAAATGAGGTCGAGAAATGATAGAGTTAATTATAAGTTACTATGCTAAACGTAGAGTACTCGTATTCTTCCAAAAACTCATGTGTTCTCGTTTTTGCTTATTCTCCCTTCGCTTGTATATATATTTTTCTTAATAAGTATTGGCTTAGCGGTTTAGTCTTGATTGTTGGTTTCTAGTCTTTTCTAGTAGCTTCCATGTAATTAAATTGGGAAGACATTAAGGTATCGCCAGCGTCGCGGTTTTGAAGTATTGGCAACCCGAATAATCAAAAGCTTCACCTAATAATAAGATTTCAAGTGCTCACCTAAATTAAGCAAACAATTTGAAGCTCACAAGGCCGAAAAATCTATGCGAAATTGAAAGTGAATTATGCCTTAATCTTTGAAGCTTTAAAGATCCAAAATACGCTTTTAGCGTGAGGATATACGTCTTTGGCCATAATAAAAACCTCATGGCGAGGTTAAATAAAAGGCAAGGCAAGACCGAAGTCATAATAAAACCTCCATGGCGGAGTTGAATAAAAGATGGAGGTAAACCTATGATAATAAGGCCCATCCGTTAGGGGGCGTATAAAAGTCTTGGTAATAAGTCTCATGTTCAAAACCGTTATAAAACCGTGTTTATCGATCCTTCTTGTTGACTTAATTTTTTGACATCGTTGTCTATTAGGGGGGATTATTAATTCGATGGTCTTGGTTATACCGTTATGACTCTATTTTTTGACCTAAATCTCTATCATCGCATAAGTAAAAAATGTATCCTCGTGAACATTCAAGACAATAATAAAATATAAGAGATACCACTTAGGAAAATGGGAGTATAAGTACGTGATTAGGGCATATGAGTAGTGTTAGCATTACTAACTTATAATCACAATGATCTCGTTACACGCTTAGCATGGAATTTGGGTGAAAATCGAGGGCGGCGAAATTATTTCTAACGAAGCATTCACGTGTTCTTGTTCTATGAACCTAAACGTCCCATATTGCGATGAAAATCATACATTATGTCTAAAACGCAAGTAGTAGTAATAGTAGTAGTGTAGTAAGTTTGTTATTCAATAAAAGTGCATAAAAATGAATTTTGGAGATGCTACGATACTTTATTCTAGCACTGCGTGAGGGCACGACAATGGTTTATTATGGGGGAGTGATGAGACTTCTTTTATACATAGTCTCATAGTCTAAAATGGGCTTAAAATGCATAAAGTATCATAAAATATGTCAAATATATGCTTGTGTTTGTTCAATGTGTATTTTAGGTACGGATATTGAGAAAATGGCAAAAGATCAGAAGAAAAAAGTAAAAACGAACACGAGAAACGAAGCCGCACAATGAACCAAGCCCTAGAGTTGATTTTCCAAGAATAACCCTTGAAGAATTGAAGATTGTACAAGAAGGGTCCTCTAATATTTAAGAATTGACACTTTAAACCCTTGTTTATTCATAATTACAATTTTGGTCCTTAAAGTTTGTCAAATTGCAAAAAGGACCCTCTACTTTAAAGAATTAGCAAGAATGGTCCCTTAATTATGAAGACTTGTCAATATTATTCCTCCAAGAAGTCAATCATACAAGTCCAGACCATGAAGAATGAAGATATGTCCAAAACAACCCCTCAAATATCATCAAATGGCAAGAAATACCCTTGGAATTACTTTACAAAACTTTTTGGGGCAAAAGTATAAAAACTAAAACTTCCATTACAAAGGAAATTCAGTTTTGTGGTATTAAAACTAAAATGAATGAAGGAAGAAAGAAAGGGGGAAAAGCTGTCAAACATCCAAAGATACATAGACCAGTGGTTGCAAGCCATGTGTCCCACTAACACAATTCAGCCAATCAAAACACTCCCACTTGCCAAGTCACAATCCCACTCAGCCAAGTTCGATAACTAATTTAATTAATTACTAAAACACGCGCTAAACACTTTTCAAAAACATAATCCAAATCAAAACACCCACTATTCATCATAAGAAAAAAATTGGGGTTTTGATAATTATTTGGAGTTAAGCCCTAAAACTATCCAGAAATATGATTTGGGTCACATTAATCCTAATCCCACCCTCAAAACCCATGCCACATCATCACAAGTTCACATGATACCAGCCTGCTACACGTTTTTTTTTAGAAGATGCCAAAACTTGGCAGAAAATCAACCATCCACAAACAAGCTTACATTTTAAGGTTAGTATGGACCCTTTGATCAAATTCCACCAGCTTTACACCTCAACAAAACGCCAAGACACCTCATATGATAAAAAAATATTCAAACTACAAGGGCATTTCAGGGACTTCACCATTAGGGTTTTCACTTTATTTTCAGCATTTCTAGATAGTTTGTATCCTATATAAGGCATTAGGACTGCAACATTACAGCTTGCTCTTGGTTTTTCCTTGTTCAACATTCTGTAAATCCTTGTTTCAAAGTTAATGAAAAAGTGTTTGAATTGTTGAGAAATCCAAGTGCCATCTTTATTATTCTCTTGTTATTGTTACATGTTGGTGATTTTTAAGTTTCAAAACCTGTTTGCAAAGCTTGTGCAAGAAATTGCAAAGTTTTCTAAAATCTGATATTTTTCTAAGTTCTTGGTTCAAACCTTTGAAATGTTTGGATTACAAGTGGTCATAGCACCCTGATAAGGAGCTTATCAAGGTGTAGTGAGCTTGTGGTTTGGGGATATTTAAGGAGTGGGAACAAGCTTGAATTAATCAGCTTTTATTTTCCATTTTTTCCATATAAACTGCTTGTTCTAACCTTGTTGTTTTTAGCAGACTATTAAAAGCTTGTGCCTTGTTAAGCTAGGCACATAAGCTTAAAAATTCGTGAGTATGGATGTACATTCATGAGGTTTGAGTCTTCTTACCAAAAATCTGCTTGAAAAGTGATATTTTGTGATTTTGTGATATGCTGGTGTATGTGTTGTTTTTTATGCCTGAATATTGTTGATTATGCTGCATGTTGTTGGTATGATGCTTGATTAGGCTTGGGTAAACATGTTATATACTTATGCTTTGTTAAATCTTTGATTATAAAGTTTAAGGGGTGTTTGGGTCTACTAATTTAAGGTGCTTGTTTGAGTTTGACTTAGGATTTAAGGGTATTAAGTGTTAGTATATGTTTATTAAGTGTTTGAGTTCTAATATTTGCAAGTTTTGCTCTTTGAAACATCAAATCTGATATTGTGCTATATCTTACTTGTTTTTTACTGTTTTGTCCTAAAATCTTGGTAACACTTAGAGTGTATGCATGTTTTATAGATTTGAAGGTTTGAAATTGGATCTGTGGTCAAATATATCAGCAACCTCACTTTGTGTTCATCAGTAACATTCATTAGCTTGAATCTTTGTCTAAACCTTGAACCAGTGTATGAATCAAGTTTGTTAATGTTCATTTGAATTTATTATAACTTGTGTATGCATTTGGCGAACTTTGGTATGCTTAATCTTGCTAAATCTGCTTATTATTATAAAACTGCTTATTATCCAAGTTTGTATCATGTCTTATGCTTGTTTGAATTAACTGTATCAATTGCCCTGTTGTTTTTGTGATTTTGTGATTGATATTGACTCCTTATAACCCACTGGTTATAAGGGTCCTTTGTGTGCTTTGAATCCAACGAAAATCCATATAAGACAAAAAGTCAAGATAGTCAAGCAGTGGTAACTTTTCCCACTGCTGGACACTTAAAACTAGCCAATGCTAGTGTTAATTTTTAAACAGCTTATTATTAAGCTATAATAGCTTATCCAGACTTGCAACAACTTTGATTTTGTGACCAATCTTCCTTATTTGACCCATTTGACT
Source organism: Glebionis coronaria (assembly GCA_025667525.1). Lineage (NCBI taxonomy): Eukaryota > Viridiplantae > Streptophyta > Magnoliopsida > Asterales > Asteraceae > Glebionis > Glebionis coronaria. The sequence continues at coordinate 166,414,819 of CM046878.1, read as the reverse complement.
ATTCTGGAGCATTTTAGGGTTTGACTTTTAGGTTTGACTAGAAAACCAATTGACTTGACTTTTTCATAAGAGCTTAATTGCTTATTCCAGCTTATTGAGTGGTTATTTTTGAAAATTTTTGTTGACTTTGCTTAATTAAGTCATTTAAAACCTTTTGTAAAAAGAATCAGCACTTGAATCAGCCTAGAACTCAAAAACGACTATTTTGTCGTTTTGTGTAGAGAGCTTTTGCTTATTTCAGGCTTATTTCTTGGGCTTTTTCAAAACTTCTTTTTACACATTTCTTTAGTATCCCAAAAGAAGCTTGTGTGTCAAATTAGAGCTTATGGCATTAGCTTATGGCATTAGCTTATGGCTTAATGGGCCAAAAAGCCCATTAAGAATAAGATGTTGACTATTAAGCTGTGATAAGCTCACTTTTAGCTTTTGGGCCTTTAGACTTTTTTTCTTAAAATCAAATTTTAAGTCAGATAGGTGATTTTGGGCTTATTTAGAGATCATTTTGCTTATTGGGCCAAAAAGCCCATTTAGGTGGATTATTTTTCATTTTGGCCCATTTGGAGGCCTATTAAGGGTAATTTGGTCATTTCAAGTTCATTTTCTGTTTAATTAGGTTAAAATAAACTAGTTTGCAAGTTTTTAGAACTTTTTATAAATTTTGAATTTTTAATATTATTTTATTATTATTTTATTGTTAAAATTAGTTTTTAAGATTTTTGCAACTTTTTCATTTTTCCTAGGATAAATACATTAAGTTAGGAATTTTAAAATTTTCAGACTAATTTTCTTGTCATTTAATTAATTTTTAGAATTATTTTAATATTTTTATAGTTTTTAATCATTTTTAAATAGTTTTATTTAATTTTAAATTTTCCAAAAATAGTTTATAGTTTAATTAAGTTATTTTAGAGGTTTACAAGTTGAAAAATCTCATTTTGGGCTTTTTGTTAATTAAATTGATTTTTGGGTTTTAATTAGCATTAAAAATTTGTTATTTAATTAAATAAAAGGTTTGAGTGATTTTTAATTTCTTGTAAACTCTAATTACATTTTTTAGGATTTATTGCAATTTTTTAGTAATTTTAGGATAAATTTTAAATTTAGTCATATTTTACGGTTTTACGTGCACGACTTTCGTCTTAGTTTAACTTTAATCGTAACCGTCATCATTTTCTCTTTTCTTTCTTCATAATCATTATCACAAATATTAATCATCTCTTTACACAACACACTAGCCTCCTTGGGAAACGAACTTTCACCTTTGGGTCATTAGTGCTTGATTTTCCTAAATCAACACTTAATACTTGCCGCTTTTACGCCTTTTTCCTAAAGGGTAGTAAAACTCTACAATCATCGATGCATATAGTTCTCCTTCCCTCCTTCTTTTCCTTCTTTCTTTTCGGAGTTCCTTCTTGGAACTTGATCCTTCCAGGGCTTTAAGCTCTCTATCGAAGTCCAGGCTGACTGTAACATCCCATTTTGGTAAATGGATTGTCACGCGTGATTATGGCGTGTCATCAAAGCATACAAGGTAAATGTCTTAAAAACATTAGATGACCATGAAAGGAAATACCGAAAACAAACATCGGTACCCCAAGTATAAGCTCACCACACACAAACATAAGTACTGTAAAGGAAAAGGACTAAACAATGTCCAAAGCAATAAGTAGCAAAATGTATGATGAAATGCATAAAGTAGAGAAGGCTAGATAGCTTCCAATCCATATGCACGTACGCTTAAAGTCTACAAGCGCCGTTGAGTACCTGCCATTTGGAGCATGAAAGGAAAACGGCTGAGCATAACGCTTAGTGCACGGATATACAAGCATAGCATGGAATAACATAAGCATAAGAAATCTGGAATCATGTTCATAAAACTGGTTTTATAGTTTGAAAGGACATACTTTTTATGTAAAATCTGTAATAATTAGCCAAATAGCCCATATAGGTCGTGAGGTTCCATCGTGCAAGAATACTTGGAGGGGAGACCTCGTCATGCAATTAGAGGGGTTGCCTCTAATTAAATAGTCTGGATAGGAGGGATCAGCTCCTAGTGAAGGATGCAAGGCACACATCGCATTCACTCTGATAATACTGGTAAACATGTAACTAGGATGCACCCATACGCCCTACATGAGAATATAATATAATGGCCAAAACTGAAAAGGGACGCCACGAGCAATCACTTCACCGTGGGGAAGTCATAACGTCGGTGCCTCTAATGTTATGGTTATGGTACCTCCATAACTAGGTGAAACTGGACATGCATGTATATGTCTTAGGCTCTTAAACTAACATAAGTAATCAAACATATAAAACAATACTGGGAAAACAGTTGACTACAAACGGGGAATCCTAATAAGAAAAGAATGTCCATACTAAAGGGACGGAAATCCGTACCTAGTGTCCAGTGAACGGAAAAGACGAGCGAAAGGAAGTCCTACTCCGATCTCACTAATGCTACATAAATAGGGTACATGTATAAGTATTCTGTTTACTGAGTAATTAACTGATTTTATATTGTGTCTTAGCTTGTTTTAAATGTTCATGTCTTGTTTTACTGCTTTTAACGTTATGCTGTGTTTATCATGTATTCTATGTATTCGGATTAAGTATTCCTTGTATTATTATATTTGTTGTGTAATAATAAGTAACTTTCTAAAAATAGAAAGTTACCTAAAATAGAAAGTTTCCAAAAATAGAAAGTTTCCAAAAATAGATTAACTTTTTAAAATAGATCAGTTTCTAAAAATAGAAAGTTTCCAAAAATAGTAATTTTTCTGAATTAAAAAGTTTCCATATTTAGAATTAAGCTGGATTAATAAGATAATAATGTAAGCTTAAGTTTACTAGTTAAATAAAATCAGTCATGTGATTATAGTATAGTTTATTAATAATATCATGTTAATTAAATAAACTATAGATTATATGATTTAAGTAAATATAAGCATGATTTAATTAAATTAAGTTGTATAAAATACTTAGTTTAAACATGCATTAATATTATATTAATTATAACCTAAGTCATGTTTATTAATTAATTATATTCCATGTTTTAATAATTAATTAATACTATATAGTCTAAATTAAATAAATAAATACTTAGGTTAAAACATGTATTATTTCGTAAATAATAATTAAACTAAGTCCATGATTAATTAAATTAATTATAAGTCATGTTAAATTAATTTAATTGACTTGTACAATTTAGTCATGAACCGAACCCGTGAATTTAATTTAGACATGTCGTGAACCGAACCGGAAACCCCATGAACTGGACCAACCAAACACCCCTTAATAGTGGCAAACTGGTTCGGCCGGTTGCCACAGCTCGAGTTACACCACCACCGGCTGCTGCGGGTGGTTCCCTCTCTCGGCTAGCCGCTGACCACAGAAAGTTCCTACCGACTGTGTGCCGGTGGTTCCCCCTGCTGCCTGCGGTTCCCCCTGCTTGACCCAACGCCGCCACCGGCTGTGTGCCGGTGGTGGTGGTTGCTTTCTTCCGAGACCCCCAAACACCACAAGGACACCCCGACGCGAGTCGGGGTCCCTTGTTCCTGCTGCCGACCAAGACCAACCACACCGAGACACAAGTCTCGGTTGGTGGTACGAACTAAAACACGCCGAGAGCCATGGGGCTCTCGGTTGAGTGTCGGCCGAGCAAACCAACCAGAAAACATCCCTTAATTTTACCCCATGAATACATGACATATTTTTAATTACTTGTTTATTTAATCTCATGTTCATGTGTTCATAATTAAATAAAAAGAATTAAAAGAAAAGGGATAACAGATTACCGAATGCGTGTAACGAATGGAGGTTAATAACACGAACACGATGCTTGAATTTATCAACTAAAAATCAAATCAAACACCTTGTTGGTGGTGTTATAGTTGGCGGCCAAAGGGAGACAAAAGGATAGGGTTTTTAATTTTTCTATAAAAATTATGTTATGAAAAACTCTGTGTTTTTAGTTTCCTTTAGTTGAACCAAAAGTGGGATTGGGCCCTTCCTTTCCTCTTGGTGTTCGCGGCATATAGGGCCCACAAGGAAAAAACCCGAAGTTTTCCCGTGTTTTATTTTACGTGTTCGTATGTTCGTGTTTTCGTGTTATAATTGTTCGTGTTATATATACATACTTGTACATAACGATATTAATCGTATTATATTAATTAAGTACGTAATTACGTGTTCCTGATTTTTACGTTCATGATTTCATGTTCGTGATTATAATTATTATTGTTAATAATTATCGTGTACTATCACGTACTTAATACTTATCGTGTAACAATACGTACATAGCTTCTGAAATTAATAATCGTGACACGTGTTCATGCTATAATAGGAAAGTTTTAATATGTACGTACGTTTACTAAGTGTACTGTTCATGGTAAAAGCATGTGGGTTTTAGAACTCTTCCCCCTAAAAAGAATAATTTGTCCCCGAATTATGGATAAAGTAAACTGAAAGAGGAACATACCCGAATTCAGAATATGAAATAAGGGTAAGAAGCCCGGATAGACTCCTCTGTTTCCCAAGTGGCTTCCCACTCGGTATGATCCCTCCAAAGGATTTTGACGAATGAAATCATCTTCTTCCTCATGACTCGTTCTTGCCTGTCAAGAACTCGTTCGGGTTCCTCTATGAAGGTAAGATCTTCACAAATCTGTTCTAGTGGATATTGAACCATGTGAAGGGGATGATACTTGTACCATATAAGTAAGGACAAATGGAAAACGTCATGAACGTAAGAAAGTTGCGGAGGTAACGCTAATGGATAAGATACTTCACCGACTCGCTCGATGACATCAAATGGTCTGATGAATCGAGGACTGAGTTTCCCTTTGATTCCAAAACGTCTCACACCACGTGCCGGTGATACCTTAAGAAAGACATGATCTCCTACGTTGAAATGTAAGTCCTTATGCTTGTCGGCATAACTCTTCTGACGTGTACGAGCTTCTTGTAATATCTGCTTAGCTACAACGACCTTCTTGTTGCTCAACTCACTCATCTCCGGTCCTTCAAGTGTTCGCTCACTAACCTGATCCCAGCAGATTGGGGCGCGACACTTCCTGCCATACAACATCTCGAATGGTGCACATTTAATGCTGGCGTACCAACTGTTGTTGTATGCAAACTCTACTAAACAGATATAATGGTCCCAATCTCCTGTCCACTCCAATGCACATGCTCGGAGCATGTCTTCCAATGTCTGAATAGTTCGCTCCGATTGTCCGTCTGGTTGAGGATGAAAAGCCATGCTAAGCTTAAGTTTTGTTCCCAAAACTTTCTGTAGACTCCGACAAAATCGCGAAGTGAATCAAGGATCTCTGTTCAAGACGATACTGGATTGAGCACCATGAAGTCTCATGATCTCCTTCTTGTACGTATCGGCGAGTTTGCTGACCGGATCATCCTTGTGGATCGGTATGAAATGAGCTGACTTAGTAAGTCGATCAACTATAACCTAAATCACATCATGCCTCCTCTTTGTCTGCGGAAGACCGGTAACAAAATCCATGATGATCTTGTCCCACTTCCACTCTGGAATGTCTAACGGTTGTAGTAGACCACTAGACCCCTGATGCTCGATCTTAACCTGTTGGCAGGTAAGACATTTGGAGACATAAGTAACAACATCCTGTTTCATACCACTCCACCAAAAGTACTGCTTGATGTCGTGGTACATCTTGGTTGAACCAGGATGAATGGAGAATGGGGAGCTATGAGCTTCAGCTAATAACGCTTCCCTGACTGTAAGATCATCAGGAACACAAAGTCTGGTGCCCTGCCATAAGATACCATCGTCATCCAACCGAAACTCCGTGTGATGTTCTAAGTTCTGAATGATCGCCCAAATTTCACCATCATCCTTCTGAGCTTCCTTGATCCTAGAGAGTAACTCAGGTTCCACTCTAAGATTAGACCAGTAACCGTGATGTCCACGTACCATGATCTCAATGTCTAGTCGCTCCAAGTCTCTTATAATCTCTTCCTCAATCTAAATGTCGTTGATCATACCAGACTTTCTACTAAGTGAATCTGCCACTACATTCGCCTTGCCGGGATGATACAGTAGATTAATGTCATAATCCTTCAACAACTCTAACCATCTTCTCTGTCTCATGTTCAGTTCACATTGAGTAAAGATGATTTCAGGCTCTTGTGATTTGTGAAGATATCACGTGATTCTCCATACAAGTAGTGCCTCCATATCTTCAATGCAAACACGACTGCTACAAGTTCCAAGTCATGCGTAGGGTAGTTCTCCTCATAAGGATTAAGCTGCCGTGAAGCGTACACAATCACTTTCCCATATTGCATAAGAACACAGCCAAGTTCCTTTCTTGAAGCATCACTGTAGATTTGAAATCTACCTGTACCAGATGGGAGAGTAAGAATCGGTGCAGATACTAGCTTCTGCTTTAGGTCTTCAAAGCTCTTCTCTCTTTCTTCAGTCCAGACGAATTTCTCCCCTTTCCGCATCAGTCTGGTCAATGGTAGTGCTAAACGGGAAAAGTTATTAACGAACCTACGGTAGTAACCAGACAGCCTAGGAAACTGCGAACTTCAGTCGCTGATGTCGGTCTTGGCCACTTAGTAATAGCCTCAACCTTTGCTGGGTCCATGGTTATTCCTTCTGTTGATACATTGTGGCCTAGGAATGCCACCTTGTCTAACCAGAACTCACACTTGGAGAATTTAGCATACAACTGCTTCTGGCGAAGTATTTTTAGTACAGTACGAAGATGGTCTTCGTGTTCCTCCTTTGACATAGAGAAAATCAGAATGTCGTCAATGAAGACAATGATGAACTTGTCCAGGAACTCATAAAAGATACGGTTCATCAAATCCATGAAAACGGCTGGAGCATTGGTAAGCCAAATGGCATAATTACAAATTCGTAGTGCCCATAGCGTGTACGAAAAGCAGTCTTGGCGATATCCTGCTCTATAACCCATAACTGATGATAGCCCGACCTTAGATCAATCTCTGAGAAATGTTTTGTAACACCCCATTTTGGTAATGGAAATGTCACCCGTAATTATGGCGTGTCATCAAAGCATACAAGGATAAATGTATAAAACATTACATGACCATAGGGATAACCGAAATCAAACATCGGTTCCCAAACATAAGCCCAAAACATAATAAAGCAAAAGAAATGAATGAAAGACTACACAAGCATAATTATATGAAGGAAAAAGGGAAAGAAGTCTCTAGCAGCTTCCATCCTATGTACGTCCTCCAAATGCTCGAGTCTTTCCTAGGGTACCTGCCGTTTTGGGATATGGAAAGGAAAGTAACGGCTGAGCAAAACGCTCAGTGCACGGATATAGACATAGTATAAATGACTAAACATAATAAAGACTTAATAGCAGCGGAAATATATAAGTCCTGGAAAACTTGGAACATGTTCATAAAACTGGTTTTATAGTTTGAAAAGCCTTATGTTTATCTTATGAAAACTGTTTAACATATTTTACCATTAGCCAATATAGGTCATGAAAATCCACCGTGCATGAATACTTGGAGGGGTGACCTCATCATGCAAATTAGAGGGGCTGCCTCTAATTTAATATACTGGTTTTGGGTAGGAGGGATCAGCTCCTTGTGAAGGATGCAAGGCACACACCACATTCACCATAAAATCCTGACTGAAAACATGTAACTAGGATGCACCCATACGCCCCACATGATAAATATAAATAAATGGCCAAAAGCTGAAGGGACGCCACGAGCAATCACTCCGCCGTGGTGAAGTCATAACATCAGTGCCTCTAATGTTATGGTTATGGTACCTCTATAACTAGGTGAAACTGGTCATGCATGTATATGGCTATAGGTAATCTTAATTAAACATAAGCAATTAAACTCATAACTTATACTACGAGAAAACAGTTGGCTGCATACGGGGAATCCTAATAAGGAAAGAATGTCTATACTGAAAGGACGGGAATCCGTACCTTATGTCCAGTGAACGAGAACGATGAACGGAAAAGAGTCCTACTCCGGTATCACTAATGCTACATAAATACATACGTGTATAAGTATCTGATTACTGAATACATAACTGGTTCTATATTATGTCTTAGCTTATTTAATACGTTCATGTCATGTTTTACTGTTTTAAGCTTAATACTGTGTTTATCTTATATTCTGTCTATTCTGATTAAGTATTTCTTGTATTTCATGTATTATTATACTTGTTTTGTAATAATAAGTAACTTCCTAAAAATAGCAGGTTTCCTAAAATAGAAAGTTTCCAAAAATAGAAAGTTACCAAAAATAGAATTACTGTTTAAAATAGATAAGTTTCTAAATATAGAAAGTTTCCATAAATAGAAATAAGCTGGTTAATTAAGCTAATAATATAAGCTAAGTGTTTTTAGATTAATATTCTAAGTCATGAGATTATAAAGTATAGTTTATTAATTATTACATGTAATTTAAATAAACTATAGGCTATAGGATTTAATTAAATATACATGATTTAATTAAATTAAGGTGTATAAAATATTTGGGTTAGAACATGTATTAATATAAATATTAATATAACGTAAGTCATGATAATTAATTAATTATATGTCATGTTTATTAATTAATTAATTACTATAATCTAAATTAAATAAATAAAATTACTTAGGTTAGATCATGTATTATTAATTATTAACAATAAACCTAAGTCCATGTTTTAATTAAATTAATTATATAGCAAGTTAAATTAATTTAATTAATCTTATATTAATAAGTCATGGTTATTAATTTAATTGTCTTGTAATTAATATGCATGTTAAGCTAATTAAACTCGTAAATATAATACCCCGAACCCGTGTATTGTTTTATGAAAACGTGTCGAAAACCAAACGGTGAAAATCCGTATTGTTTTAATTATCAACCGAACCAAACAGCTCTTTAAAAGTTCTTATAAATCTGACTGCCAAACGTACCCTTACTGTTTTATTAAGATGTTTACCAAACACCCCCTTAAACTGCCATTTCCCCTGGTAGTTCTATGCTTTCCCCTGCTAGCTATTACACACCAACCGACTGGCTAAACTTGCCAGCCGTGGGTTCCCACTGCCAAAGCAAACCAAACCCCCATGCCTGTTGTTGTCTCCCCCCGTCAGTACAAACCAAGCCAGCACCCTTAATTGGGTTACGGCTGGTGGAAAAAAAAGTACCACCGAGAGTCTCTTGACTCTCGGTTTGTGTGCCAAACTACCACAGCAACACCAAACGACCCCCCCTTCATTAATCACCTCTTGAACATGTTTTATTACCCCCTTTTTAAAAACAGATTTAAGATCAATTTAAATAAAAACCGAATTAGGGTTTTCTTACCTTGTGTTCGTGTTAGGGTTTAGGGTATCAAAACAACGAATTTCTTGATCTACCAGGATCAACCATCGATCCAATCTTCCTGTTTTCCTTGGTGTAGGTCGCGGCAAAGAAGAAACGAGAAGGGAGAAATCACTGGCGGCTTGTTATTCTTTTTAGGGATTCTGTGATTGTTTGTTTGTTTGTGTCGGCAGAAAGAAAGCAAAACAAACCCCTCCCGTATGTTTTTATTCACACGCATCATAACACACTTGGGCTTCGAGCCCAAGTCCTTCTCTTTTCTACTTCGTCAAAAACAGCCCCAAATAATATTATGCTTTCTTTCTTTTATTATTATTTCACGCCACGAATACATTATGCGTAAACATGTTTTAATGTCGTAAGTTTCTTAGTTATCATTACCCGTGTTAAACGTAATTATTACGTATATAATTACTTGTCGTGTTAGATTAAATATACATAATAATTATACTCGTTTAAATGTCCGTGATTACGTGTTACGTAGTTTACGTAATTTAATTAGTTTCGATCGTGACCCAATATATGTATTCGTGTTCATAATAAATATATATATACGTAATTAATTATTAGTTCGCGTTTTAATTACGTTCGTGATTAATTATTGTTAAATAGTTATCGTGTGTTCGTACGTAATCAGTACTTATCGTGTTCATACACGTATGCAATACTTAAAATGCAAGCACGTGAATGTGATCATACCATAAAAGGAAAGTTTTAATCTAGGACGTACGATCTAATGGGTACTATTCATGGTAAAAGTATGCGGGTTTTAAAACTCTTCCCCCCTAAAAAGAATAATTCGTCCCCGAATTATAGATAACGTACTGAAAGAGGAACATGCCCGAATCAAACTAAGAGGGTATGTAAGATAAATGAACGTGCAGGTGAGCTGGCATAGGAACGCGGAACGTGACATGTCTTGAAAGGACATGGAACATGACGTGACTGAAAGAACATATCTAATTGATAAGAGAAAAGAAACGGGTAAAAGTCCGGATGAACTTGTCCGTTTCCAAGTGGCCTCCCTCTTGGAACGGTTCTTTCAGAAAATCTTAACACTAAAGATGAATCCTGGTCCTCTTGACCTTGACTTGGAATCCGAATAAATTCTTGGTTATCTACGGAAGGTAGATCCCCTAAATTCGATCGAGGGAAAAATAAGAGTTAACGTGCAAAGGTAACTGAAACGTTACGATGAAAGACAAACTGACTTAACTGTTAACTAGAAACGATGCGCGAGACATAAAGAAACGTAGTACGTGAAAAATTTTAAACGTGATACGTGAAAAATTTTGAACGTGCTACGTGGAGATATGGTGAGTGTAGTATGAGTAAACATATCGTGATCCACGATACGTGGTAACATATCTTGATCATGATATGAGGAACGTGGAATGACCATGACATGTGAAACATATCGTGATCATAGAATATAATGGCGGTAACGCCAAACGCTACAAGGTGAGACGTAGAATATGACGAGAAAAGTCTATCTGATGATGGAGAGTTATACTAAACTTGGGTCTGGTCTTTCAAGTTCTTGCAAAACTTCCCAGAACAAAATGAACGTAAAATTGTAAGCCCAGATACGATCATGAACGTGAATAGTGTCATTAACGCGAGCGCGAAAGCAAGTCGTGGAATTAGAATGAAGACGTGAAGTATATAAGGAGCACAATTGTGAATATTTGTCTCACCCGATAACTGAGGGATTGCCAAGTGATCGGATGAGCGTTGGCTAGAACATGTCTGATCAATCTGTTGGTTCTGAAATCCGTACGGATGTAAGGATTCTGTAGACATGATCAAACTGTTGACAATAACCCAGATAGCATCATGCTTCTTCTGAGTTTGCTGAAATCTGGTAACTAAAATCCGTGGAGATCTTGTCCCATTTCAATTCACAATTTCAGATGATGAAAACATCCCAGTCTGTTGGTGTCCTATCTTAACCTGTTGGTATGTCAGGTACTTAGATATGAACGTAAGTGTATCTTGCTTCGTAGAACTTGATACAAAGGAGTTTGCGAAACTCTGAGTCTCTGAATCTAGACTTCTCCTAGCGAAGGATTTTCTAGAACACCTAATGTAATGTAGGGTTCTCTCCTTTACGCATAAGCTGAGTCATAGTAAGATTAACCGTAGAAATCCATGTGATTCAGCGTGTCGCTGTAATCAAACAGAATTGATATTGGAAAAATTTTCTAGGGTAAAAATTTCTCTTGTCACAGAATTTGCAACATAGTGCAGATATGGTCTTCCTGTTCTTCTCTAGGCTTAGAGGAAATCAGGTTATCCTCAATGAAAACGCTGATGAATTTGTTTAGGAGTTCATGGAAACTCAATTTATTAAGTCCATAATGCTGTTGGAGCATTGATGAGACTAAATCAAAATCATAAAACTAGCATGACCGAGTCGTGTATGAATAGCAGTCACGGACATGTCCTGCTTTTTCACTCGTCACTGTTGGCAGCATGATCATGAGTTCGATCTTGGGAAAGTGATTAACACTATACGGTGGATTGGAGAATAACGGTCATGAATGGTGATTTGTTTAAGTCAACAGTAGTCGACACATAATCTCATGGTACCATCCTTCTCCTTGTGGTTCTTCTGGAATGTATAGGAAGACTTTGGAATAATCAACTGGCTATGCGTAAAAGGATTAAGTGGTCGTGTCTTACTGACAGCTAGAAAATTTAGCGACCATGTTTAACAACGCACATGCTTGTAAAGCATAGATAATTTGTACAGATTTTCCGGATGGAAAATCGTTCTGAATGTATTCAGGAGCCTGAACATTTCTGTACATAATTATGAATCGTAGCATGGTGTGCTGTTCATAGTAAATAATTAGGATAAAATTCATCTCGTGTCTGTCCGAGGGAATGCGATAGCAGCTTGGATCTCATCATTAAGTTGAAGGAAAACCTTCGTATACGTGGGAATACGAAAGGCGTCCTTCATGGTTATGAATATATGAAATATGATGAAAGAAATGAAAGTGACATCGGCAACGTGACAGTTCTCACTGACGCGCCGGTAATGGTATTGAAATTCTTGTGGCCTGATTAATACATGGAACAACAAAATGGATATACCCTTGGAGGGTACCCTGAATTTCTTAGAACTGTTCCATAGTTGGACGTGAGTCATGTGTCTTGACTCGTGTCTTGGAACTATAAACTTGACATATGTCTTAACTGGTGTCTTGACATGTGTCTTCAGGAAGTATACGTGAGACATGTGTCTTGACTGATGTCTTGACATGTGTCTCGAGACGTGAAACAAATAGAACTACCAATATTAGGTTATTATGCCAGGATTGGCGGATCGGTTGGACTACTGATCATTTGTATGTCTGATCACGTCCGCGGCCGGAGCCTCGGTTGGGATTTCTAGGATAAATCTGTCATAGTAGTGGTTACTATCGTCTTGTCTGTCAGTTCCATGACGGTCATTCTCATGACCGTGATTCATGTAACTATTCAGCTGAGTGGCCGGCTGGTACCGGTTTGCACTCATATGGCTGAAATGACAGCCAAATGACGTGTGACATGTAACTAAGAATTAGGGACAATGATTGATGGAAATCGTCTGATGGTGAAGCATCTTCTCGTCCAATTGCTTTGCTCCGACGCCTTTGTCTTCGTCTTATAGGATCTCCAGGTTGTGAACAGCATCCGCATCTCGTAGCGTCTTCGAACGTCAGCAGCATCACCCTTTAGTAACATCTCCAAGTTATGAGCGTCATCAGCAATTTGAAAAGTATCACCAAGTGGAAGTATGCACATGGGATAAGGTACATAGAGTACACATGGAATGTACATGAAATGATCGGTATGGGGTCGATCATTTATCATGGTTTAAGGAAAGTATACCGATTAAACGGTTAGGAAAACCATCATGATAACCTGGCAATGCCAGTATATACATCATTCTGGTTGCATAGAGAAACACTAAAGTGTGGTTACACAAAATTCAACGATGATTTGCCTGACAGCATGATCAATGAAAACCAACCATGACTATCATGAAAGCAGAATTCAATGAAGTCCAACAATGTCTTACGTGAAAGCATAAATAACAAAAAAGGCGTAAAACATAATCAACATGAAGACGGAATTATCATGAAGAAACATGAAACCATCTATCACGAAGAAGTGTATAACATAATCAGCATGAAACTGAAGTTAACCATGACAATATGAAAACATACATGAGATAAAAAAACATAACAACTTATAAGGGGACATGAAAAAAAAAATTTTATGCCAATTTAAATCATGAGAAAAATTTTATGCATGAAAAACAGTGCATGAATGCGTAATGTAGTTTATAAAACCTTTATATGTGCGAGGGGACGCCTATGGGTCGGTCCCAAAACAAAAGACATAGCGAGGGGACGCCTATGGGTCGGTCCCAAAATTAAAAGTTTCGATAAAAGCACATGCGACTAAATAGGGCCAGTCCTGTACCAACCATTACTTAGTCATAATCCCTGCAACAATGATACATGAAACATAAATAAATGAAACTCATATGTCAAAACTTATCAGAATTTTTTTTTTATGTGACTAATTATGAACTACTGGGGTTCAGTCCACATAGCCACAGTTCACGAGGAACATTATGCATGAAACAATGACACATAACTAAATATGAATGACGGTTGTCCATCCATATTAGTAAAACAATATCGATGAAAACATCAAGGTTAAAACCTCAAGGTGCTGAAAACATCATGGTTATAACAACAATGCGCTGAAAACATCAATACGTCGAATAACAGACGTTGGCTTAGGAAGATCCTGGTGACTACCCACTAGTCATAGGTCGAGTTTTAGAGCCTACAGGTCGAAGCCTTGGCTCTGATACCATAATTGTAACACCCCATTTTGGTAATGGAAATGTCACCCGTAATTATGGCGTGTCATCAAAGCATACAAGGATAAATGTATAAAACATTACATGACCATAGGGATAACCGGAATCAAACATCGGTTCCCAAACATAAGCCCAAAACATAATAAAGCAAAAGAAATGAATGAAAGACTACACAAGCATAATTATATGAAGGCAGAAGGGAAAGAAATCTCTAGCAGCTTCCATCCTATGCACGTCCTCCAAATGCTCGAGTCTTTCCTAGGGTACCTGCCGTTTTGGGACATGGAAAGGAAAGTAACGGCTGAGCAAAACGCTCAGTGCACGGATATAGACATAGTATAAATGACTAAACATAATAAAGACTTAATAGCAGCGGAAATGTATAAGTCCTGGAAAACTTGGAACATGTTCATAAAACTGGTTTTATAGTTTGAAAAGCCTTATGTTTATCTTATGAAAACTGTTTAACATATTTTACCATTAGCCAATATAGGTCATGAAAATTCACCGTGCAAGAATACTTGGAGGGGTGACCTCATCATGCAAATTAGAGGGGTTGCCTTTAATTTAATATATTGGTTTTGGGTAGGAGGGATCAGCTCCTTGTGAAGGATGCAAGGCACACACCACATTCACCAAGAAATCCTGCCTGAAAACATGTAACTAGGATGCACCCATACGCCCACATGATAAATATAAATAAATGGCCAAAAGCTGAAGGGACGCCACAAGCAATCACTCCGCCGTGGTGAAGTCATAACATCAGTGCCTCTAATGTTATGGTTATGGTACCTCCATAACTAGGTGAAACTGGTCATGCATGTATATGGCTATAGGTAATCTTAATTAAACATAAGCAATTAAACTCATAACTTATACTACGAGAAAACAGTTGCTGCATACGGGGAATCCTAATAAGGAAAGAATGTCCATACTGAAAGGACGGGAATCCGTACCTTATGTCCAGTGAACGAGAACGATGAACGGAAAAGAGTCCTACTCCGGTATCACTAATGCTACATAAATACATACGTGTATAAGTATCTGATTACTGAATACATAACTGGTTCTATATTATGTCTTAGCTTATTTAATACGTTCATGTCATGTTTTACTGTTTTAAGCTTAATACTGTGTTTATCATATATTTTGTCTATTCTGATTAAGTATTTCTTGTATTTCATGTATTATTATACTTGTTGTGTAATAATAAGTAACTTCCTAAAAATAGCAGGTTTCCTAAAATAGAAAGTTTCCAAAAATAGAAAGTTACCAAAAATAGAATTACTGTTTAAAATAGATAAGTTTCTAAATATAGAAAGTTTCCATAAATAGAAATAAGCTGGTTAATTAAGCTAATAATATAAGCTAAGTGTTTTCAGATTAATATTCTAAGTCATGAGATTATAAAGTATAGTTTATTAATTATTACATGTAATTTAAATAAACTATAGGCTATAGGATTTAATTAAATATACATGATTTAATTAAATTAAGGTGTATAAAATACTTGGGTTAGAACATGTATTAATATTAATATTAATATAACGTAAGTCATGTTAATTAATTAATTATATGTCATGTTTATTAATTAATTAATTACTATAATCTAAATTAAATAAATAAAATTACTTAGGTTAGATCATGTATTATTAATTATTAACAATAAACCTAAGTCCATGTTTTAATTAAATTAATTATATAGCAAGTTAAATTAATTTAATTAATCTTATATTAATAAGTCATGGTTATTAATTTAATTGTCTTGTAATTAATATGCATGTTAAGCTAATTAAACTCGTAAATATAATACCCCGAACCCGTGTATTGTTTTATGAAAACGTGTCGAAAACCAAACGGTGAAAATCCGTATTGTTTTAATTATCAACCGAACCAAACAGCTCTTTAAAAGTTCTTATAAATCTGACTGCCAAACGCACCCTTACTGTTTTATTAAGCTGTTTACCAAACACCCCTTTAAACTGCCATTTCCCCTGGCAGTTCTATGCTTTCCCCTGCTAGCTATTACACACCCACCGACTGGCTAAACTTGCCAGCCGTGGGTTCCCACTGCCAAAGCAAACCAAACCCCCTGCCTGTTGTTGTCTCCCCCCCCGTCAGTACAAACCAAGCCAGCACCCTTAATTGGGTTGCAGCTGGTGGAAAAAAAAGTACCACCGAGAGTCTCTTGACTCTCGGTTTGTGTGCCAAACTACCACAGCAACACCAAACGACCCCCCCTTCATTAATCACCTCTTGAACATGTTTTAATACCCCTTTTTAAAAACAGATTTAAGATCAATTTAAATAAAAACCGAATTAGGGTTTTCTTACCTTGTGTTCGTGTTAGGGTTTAGGGTATCAAAACAACGGATTTCTTGATCTACCAGGATCAACCATCGATCCAATCTTCCGGTTTTCCTTGGTGTAGGTCGCGGCAAAGAAGAAACGAGAAGGGAGAAATCACTGGCGGCTTGTTATTCTTTTTAGGGTTTCTGTGATTGTTTGTTTGTTTGTGTAGGCAGAAAGAAAGCAAAACAAACCCATCTCGTATGTTTTTATTCACACGCATCATAACACACTTGGGCTTCGATCCCAAGTCCTTCTCTTTTTGTCAAAAACAGCCCCAAATAATATTATGCTTTCTTTCTTTTATTATTATTTCACGCCACGAATACATTATGCGTAAACATGTTTTAATGTCGTAAGTTTCTTAGTTATCATTACCCATGTTAAACGTAATTATTACATATATAATTACTTGTCGTGTTAGATTAAATATACATAATAATTATACTCGTTTAAATGTCCGTGATTACGTGTTACGTAGTTTACGTAATTTAATTAGTTTCGATCGTGACCCAATATATTTATTCGTGTTTATAATAAATATATATATACGTAATTAATTATTAGTTCGCGTTTTAATTACGTTCGTGATTAATTATTGTTAAATAGTTATCGTGTGTTCGTACGTAATGAGTACTTACCGTGTTCATACACGTATGCAATACTTAAAATGCAAGCACGTGAATGTGATCATACCATAAAAGGAAAGTTTTAATCTAGGACGTACGATCTAATGGGTACTATTCATGGTAAAAGTATGCGGGTTTTACATGTTTGGCCCCTTGGATTGGTCAAACAAGTCGTCAATGCGTGGCAGTGGATATCTATTCCTGATGGTGATCTTATTAAGCTCACAATAATCTATGCACAGACACATGTTGTCGTCCTTCTTCTTTACGAACAAAACAGGTGCGCCCCATGGAGAAGCACTAGGTCGAATGAAACTACGTTCCAACAATTCCTGCAGTTGTTCCTTTAATTCCTTCAGCTCTATGGGAGCCACGCGGTAAGGATCCTTAGAAATTGGCTTAGCTCCTGGGATGAGCTCAATATTAAACTCCACTTCACGAGCAGGTGTTATGCCCGAAAGTTCTTCTGGAAATACGTTTGGGAACTCTGACACGGTCGGCTGATTCTGGATAAATGGAGATTCAACGTCCAAATCATGAACAGTAGCAAGATAGCCCTCACAACCATGTAACAGTAGTGCACGTGCTTGTAAGGTCGAAATTATTTGTACAGACCTTCCGGGTACGAAACTGTTGTGAATGTACTCTGGTGCATTTACATCACCGAAGATGACCCGATATGAATGGCAGTCAATGATGGCGTGATGTTTGGATAGCCAGTCCATGCCTAATATCATGTCAAAATCGCACATATCCAGTGGAAGTGCGTCAACAGGACGAATCTTGTCGTCAAACTCTAGGGGAAGGCTCTTGTACCCATGGGTTATGCGTACAAAGTCTCTTAAAGGCGTGGAAATGTTTAATACATTCTCTAATGGCATAGGGGATATCCTAACATTCTTGGCATAAGTAGTAGAAATGACCGAGTGAGTAGCACACGTGTCAAATAAAACACATGCAACTTGACCATACATATACAAGGTTCTAGTGATGGTACATGTAGACTTGTTGGCCTGCTCGTGAGAAGTCGTGTACACCCGTCTACTAGTAGGAGGTGGCTTGGAATTGGCATGTCCAGATGTGCCCTCCATCTCGCCCTTGCGGTTGTCCTTCATGCGATGACCAGCGAGTCCACACTTGAAGCAAGCATCGTTGTCACGGTGACATGGCCCTGGGTACCTACGGTTGCAGGTAGTGTAGAGAGGGTGAGTATACCCTCCAACAGGTGCCCTTGCTTGCTGGGAGCCTCTTTAGAAAAGTACACATGAGACATGGTTTATAGGTACAAAAGGACAATGTGGAAAATCGTACGACGTAATACTAGTGATAGTTGTACGGTTAGGCTGTGAACCTCTTCGGTCCTGCTCCCTTCCGTTACCATGATTCCTGGTAGAAGATGCTAAAGTGTCAGAATTATGAATCATAAACGTGTAACATAAGAAATGAGTAAGTTTAGGGACCTGCTGTTGTTGGAGTTTCCAGCGTTGTTACGGTAATTATCATTTCTACCACGCCTATCCGTAGCAGAACGGTCTTGAGTCTGACCGTTACCCTTGGGATGAGTAGGCTGTTGCTGAGTAGCCGGTTGAGACCGGTCCCCAGTCTTCTGCCTGAAAGATGAAGTTTAAAGAGAAAGATAATTATTGGATAGTACTAAATGAATTTGAAATGATCACCGCTGAGTGACAAACAATACCTTTTCTCAGGTTTCTCTGCTTCACCGAATTCCTCTCTCTCCTACAACATCTCCAACTTACGTGCTACATCGACTATTTGTTCCACCGTGTTGAAGGTAGCACACACCAAGTTGTTGGCGACCGATGTACGAAGAGCCCAACGAAAGTGGTATGCTTGCTCTTCGGCAGTACCTGCTGTTGTGCTAAGAAAACCAGCCAAACAAAGAAAGCGCTGCATGAACTCGTTGTTGTTCTCTCTAGCTCTCTGACAGATCCCGTGGTACTCCTTCTTCAGCTTGTCTTGATCAGCCTTGGGGAAGAACTGTCCCATCATTAACTCCCTGAACTGAGCCCAAGTCAAGCCAGTCACCTAATTGTCACCTCCCTCAGATTGCTTCACTGCTTTCCACCATCCTAGTACGTCACCTTCGAACTTGTAACAGCCCAACCTCGACTTGAGCTAACCAGCTTTCAGCCTCGCTGGGGCTGTCAGTTCTCTCGAAGGATGGAGGACGTTGCTTGTTGAATCTCTCCAGCCATGTGACCAGTGTTGCTGGAAGAGGAGGAGGAGGATTAGGATGCTGGTGCTGGTGCTGATTGTTGGCAGCTTGCACCTCGACCTTGATGTCGTTCCTCAGCTAAGGAAGCAGAGCTTGCATTGCAGCTTGGACTGCTTCCTTGAGTTGTTCCTGCTCGCGTGTGAGAACCATCTAACAGTATAAAACAACATGCATGATTAAAACATAATATCATATTCATGAAATAAATTTATGCCAATAAATCATGAGAAAAATTTTATGCATGAAAACAGTGCATGAATGCATGATGCAGTTTATAAAAACTTTTATATGCGCGAGGGTAAACGCCTATGGTCAGTTCACCCAAAACAAAAGACATGGCGAGGGGACACCTATGGGTCGGTC
This sequence comes from Glebionis coronaria, assembly GCA_025667525.1. Taxonomy (NCBI): domain Eukaryota; kingdom Viridiplantae; phylum Streptophyta; class Magnoliopsida; order Asterales; family Asteraceae; genus Glebionis; species Glebionis coronaria. Next base: position 166,394,988 of record CM046878.1, on the reverse strand, counting down.
CCAAAGATAAAAGTTTCAATAAAAGCACATGCGACTAAATAGGGCCAGTCCTGTACCAACCATTACTTAGTCATAAACCTGCGACAATGGCATATGACATAAATGCATGAAAACAATGAATGCATGAAAACCAACTGTCAGTTCTAGGAAGACCGTAGTGACTACCCGCTGATCACAGGTCATGTTTTTAGAGCCTACAGGTCGAAGCCTTGGCTCTGATACCATAATTGTAACACCCCATTTTGGTAAATGGAATGTCACGCGTGATTATGGCGTGTCATCAAAGCATCCAAGGTAAATGTCTTAAAAACATTAAATGACCATGAAAGGAAATACCGAAAACAAACATCGGTACCCCAACCATAAGCTCATCACACACAAAAATAAGTACTGTAAAGGAAAAGGACTAAACAATGTCCAAAGCAATAAGTAGCAAAATGTATGATGAAATGCATAAAGTAGAGAAGGCTAGATAACTTCCAATCCATATGCACGTACGCTTAAAGTCTACGAGCGCCCTAGAGTACCTGCCGTTTGGCAACATGGAAGGAAAACGGATGAGCATAACGCTCAGTGCACAGATATACAATCATAGCATGGAACAACATAAGCATAAAGACTAATAGCAACTGAATAGTATAAGTTCTAAGAAATCTGGAATCACGTTCACAAAACTGGTTTTATAGTTTGAAAGGACTTATGTTTTTATGTAAAATCTGTAATAATTAGCCAAATAGCCCATATAGGTCATGAGGTTCCACCGTGCATGAATACTTAGAGGGGATACCTCGTTGTGCAATTAGAGGGGTTGCCTCTAATTAAATAGTCTGGGTAGGAGGGATCAGCTCCTAGTGAAGGATGCAAGGCACACATCGCATTCACTCTGATAATACTGGTAAACATGCAACTAAGATGCACCCATACACCCCACATGATAATATAATATAACGACCAAAATTGAAAAGGGACGCCACGAGCAATCACTTCGCCGTAGGGAAGTCATAACACCGGTGCCTCCAGTGTTATGGTTATGGTACCTCCATAACTAGGTGACACTAGTCATGCATGTATATGGCTTAGGCTCTTAAAATAACATAAGTAATCAAACACATAAAACAATAATGGGAAAACAGTTGGCTGCAAACGGGGAATCTTAATAAGGAAACGATGTCCATACTGAAGGGATGGAAATCCGTACCTTGTGTCCAGTGAACGGAAAAGACGAACGAAAGGAAGTCCTACTCCGATCTCACTAATGCTACATAAATAGGGTACATGTATAAGTATTCTATTTACTGAGTACTTAACTGATTTTATATCGTGTCTTAGCTTGTTTCATATGTTCATGTCTTGTTTTACTGCTTTTAAGGTTATGTTTTGTTTATCATGTTTCTATGTATTTTGATTAAGTATTCCTTGTATTCCTTGTATTTCTTGTATTATTATACTTGTTGTGTAATAATAAGTAACTTTCTAAAAATAGCAGGTTACCTAAATAGAAAGTTTCTAAAAAATAGAAATTTTCCAAAAATAGAAAGTTCCCAAAAATAGATTAGCTTCTTAAAATAGATCAGTTTCTAAAAATAGAAAGGTTCCAAAAATAGTAAGTTTTTCTAAATTAGAAAGTTTCTATATTTAGAATTAAGCTAGATTAATAAGCTAATAATATAAGCTTAAGTTTACTGGTTAAATAACATAAGTCATGTGATTATAGTATAGTTTATTAATAATACCATGTTAATTAAATAAACTATAGGTTATATGATCTAATTAAAATAAGAATGATTTAATTAAATTAAGGTGTATATAATACTTAGGTTAAACATGTATTAATATTATATTAATTATAACCTAAGTCATGTTTATTAATTAATTATATTCCACGTCTTAATAGTTAATTAATACTATAGTCTAAATTAAATAAATAAATACTTAGGTTAAACATGTATTATTTCGTAAATAATAATTAACCTAAGTCCATGATTAATTAAATTAATTATAAGTCATGTTAAATTAATTTAATTGACTTGTACAATTTAGTCATGAACCAAACCCGTGAATTTAATTAGACATGTCGTGAACCGGACCGGAAACCCCATGAACCGGACCAACCAAACACCCCTTGACAGTGGCAAACCGGCTCGGCAGGTTGCCACTTCTCGAGTAACATCACCACCGGCTGCTGCCGGTGGTTCCCTCTCTCGGATAGCCGTTGGCCACAGAAAGTTACCACCGGCTTTGTGCCGGTGGTTCCCCCTGCTGCCTGCGGTTCCCCCTCCTTGACCCAACGCCGCCACCGACTATGTGCCAGTGGTGGTGGCTGCTTGCTTCCAAGACCCCCAAACACCACAAGGACACCCCGAAATGAGTCGGGGTCCCTTGTTCCTGCTGCCGACTGAGACCCACCACACCGAGACATAAGTCTCGGTTGGTGTTGTGAACCAAAACACGTCGAGAACCATGGGGCTCTCGGTTGGGTGTCGGCCGAGCAAACCAACCCGAAAACATCCATTAATTTTACCCCCATGATTACATGACATGTTTTTAATTACTTGTTTATTTAATCTCATTTTCATGTGTTCATGATTAAATAAAAAGAATTAAAAGAAAAGGGATAACGGATTACCAAATGCGTGTAACGAATGGAGGTTAATAACACGAACACGATGCTTGAATTTATCAACCAAAAATCAAATCAAACACCCCTTGTTGGTGGTGTTATAGCCGGCGGCCAAAGGGAGACAAAGGGCTAGGGTTTTTAATTTTTCTGTAAAATTATGTTATGAAAAACTCTGTGTTTTTAGTTTCCTTTAGTTAAACCAAAAGTGGGCTTGGGCCCTTCCTTTCCTCTTAGTGTCCGACTGTCCGCGGCATATAGGGCCCACAAGGGAAAAACCCGAAGTTTTCCCGTGTTTTATTTTACGTGTTCGTATGTTCGTGTTTTCGTATTATAATTGTTCATGTTATATATAAATACTTGTAGATAACGATATTAGTCGTATTATATTAATTAAGTACGTAATTACGTGTTCGTCATTTTTACGTTTATGATTTCTTGTTCGTGATTATAATTATTATTGTTAATAATTATCGTGTACTATCACGTACTTAATACTTATCGTGCCACAATACGTACATAACTTCTGAAATTATTAATCGTGACACGTGTTCATGCTATAAAAGGAAAGTTTTAATATGTACGTACGTTTACTAAGTGTACTGTTCATGGTAAAAGCATGCGGGTTTTACACTGACCCTTAAATCCTTTGTCAGATTTGCCTTCATTTGTGCTTTCATGAGTGGCATCAGGGTTGCGAAGTTCTTTCCAACGTATTCACTCATGTCCTGGTTAGGTTCAGGAGTAGTTTCTACTATGGTTTGTAGTGTTGGCTCAGTCCTTGTGTTTATGGCCTCGCTAAGTGGTATAGCAGGGGTTTCACGTGAGGACGCGACATCTCCTGCTTCCTGCGGGATGGGGGTAAACAGTGATGGGGTAGGCCCTTGTGGTGCTTTTCCTCCTAACCTCCGCCCTGGATTGTTGCGTGATTAGTTTCCCAAGGGTGGGCCTTGTGGCTTCTTAAGTCCGCCCTTTGGATGGGATGTGTTTGTGCCGCCTTTGTTCATCTTTCAGAGTTTAGTGTAGGGCCCCATGGATGGTGCCAACTTGTTGATACAAAAGTTGGATGGACCGTGCTAGACCCGAATTAGGCTTAATTCGTGGTCTTGTGGACTCCGGCTCTTGCGCCAAGTGAAACTTGTTTGAAGACCCTGCACACTAAAAAGTGACACCGTTAGGCTTACCATGGGCGCTTGTCCCACGATTAGACTATGGCGTGAGAGTAAGTAATCAATTTGACTATTATGTGAGGGTTTAGAGCATTGTGTGTATCGTACCTTTGTGGAACCTTAGGGGTTCCTTTTATACCCGAGAGAGTCCTGGCTGGGCTCTCCTACTCTTGCGGCCTAAGGAAGAGATAATGACCCAAAATAGCTTGATCCTTATCGCATAACCAAGGTAAGTGTATATCTCTTACCCTTAGGCGAATATATCTATATGATAGATTATATTCTTGTCTGATTCTGTCGTAGTGCAACAAGGACACGGTTAAGTAATGAACCGTATGTGCGACAGCGACTTCTGGGACTTCTGGGTTGTGGGCGCATCGCATAAGTATTAATCCATTCCTGATGGATACGAGTAGTACCCGTGAGTCAGACTATCCAACCTGACTAGCGTCTATACGTCATCAGTTTCAAATTAGGGATAATGATTTATGTAATTAATAATATTAGGGTTCTTAATATTCAGTTAATTATGTTATTATGTGGTTTAATGATGATTAAAGGGTTTAATTGTGTTTAAAATCGGAACTGCAGTCTGACCAGAATTTTAAGTCTACGTGTAGATGTCCCTATCTTGGTCATAAGAAGGAGTTAGATGACAAATTTTTTAAACTTTAAGTTCCGAGAGTTAGCATTCAAATAGCATTAGTTTAAATTCAATTAGAGGTATGTAAGTCACTTTTTACGAATTTAAAAGATTCATTGTCCGAACTGGGATTTTAAAATTCGAATTTTAGGTTTAAGTTTTGAGGGAAAAAATCTTATCAAATGAACTATGTTTTGCAAGGCCTCCTGGGAACAACTTATTTATGATATATATGAAGTCATTTGTCAATTAGAGAAAAAGTTATGGTGTTTAGGTTGGTCGTTCATGGGTAAACATTTTGGAAGGTCTAGGCCGAGTCAGAAAACTGGAGCTAGTTTTGGTCATAGAACTGAATTTTTCTACAAGGATTTAAGACCTAAAATTTAATTTGGGATATCTAGATACATATGTGAAGACCTGGAAAATTGGCAAAAATATTGTGCATAGTTAAGTTTGGATTTTGCATTCATTTTGGGCGGGTAAAATTCACGAGTTTTGGGAAAAGCAATGAGGAAAGTTTGGATGTAATATGGGATAGATAGATGTGTTAAACCTTAGAGGTTTGATTTAGAGGAAGGATTTAGAGGTAGTGAGTCCATCATATGAATGTTATAGCATTTGAGTTTCGAGCAATGGATGGTAACATGTTTGTGTTTGTTATAGTTGCTTTGTGAGGACTTGCGTTGTTGTGCTTTCAGGTGAGTTTCATAGTCCCTTGTCTTTTAAATGATTTTACTCCAGTAAGGGATAGAAATGATGCTTGTACAAATATAAGATGTGAAATGTTTTTTAAAGTGTATGGACATCAATGTGCTAGTATGTGACTTGTTTGGTATGTGATACTATGGGAGCGGATGGGTACGCCTACCTTGTGTGATTAATTATAAAGGATTGGATGGGTACGCCTACCTAGTGTTATGATTTGAGATGGTACCATGGGAGCGGATGGGTACGCCTACCTAGTGAAGTTGTGAATTGGGGATTGGAGAGACACATGCCGTCTCAGTGTATGTTTATATACTTGCTTGTTTACATGTAGTAGTTGTTGTCCAGAATGATAAATGATAAAGTTTTTATTTGTATGAGCATAAAAAAGAACTATTTTTGTGTGTCTCAAACCTATGACTCTCACCAACTTTATGTTGACATGTTTTAGCATCACTTTCATGTTTTCTTAGCGATGATAAAAGGTTTAGAGAGCGCAGGATTAGAGAGAGCGCAAGATTAGAGAGACCATAGGCTTGCATTGCGGAGTTTATGTTCATTTGTTAATTTGATGTTGTGCACTATATGAGAATGTTGAATGTTTATGGTGTTATCATAACACGCCCTATTAATATATGTGATCTTTTAGTTTATTCTCTATTGTGACACCATTGTGTTGTAACGATGTCCATGAAGTTTCACCTCACGTTTCCGCCGAGGCGGGGTGTTACCGATACAGTTAGGATTATCGCCTCTCAACTGACGACCACAAGCGAGGACTAGATTTTTGGATGCAATCTCTCTCGAAGTCGATCCTCCTCTTCTACAAATGAAGACTACCGTCTTGGATGCATGCTCTCTCGACATTGATTCTTCACTTATTCAAGACGTCGACTACCTTTTTGCTTTGACAAAAGGGGGAGAAGTAAGTGTAAACGAGTAACTTAAACAGATTAATATGCGTTACTGTTTACTTGTTTGTCATCATCAAAAAGGAGGAGATTGTTAGTGCAAACATTATGATATTTAATCGATATAATATCTTTGTCTTTTGGTGACGAAAAACATATAACTCGTAATACATTATGTAAAATGTGTAAGGTACTTGTAATCACTCAAGCATACGTATGTATACTTCTCCCGACACCTCCAAGATCGCGTTCTCCATGAATCACTCAAGGTATGAATAAACAAGTCATTAACCTTACTAAGTGATCAAGGATTAATATTTTCCTTAAACTCACTTTTATTCAAAGTAACAAAGTATTTTTTAAATAATTTTATTTTTAAGAAAATATTTTATTTAAAAAACATAGAAATTTGAATTTAGGATATTTCAAATGGATAAAGGATAGTCCATTTGGGTAAATTCTTCACCAGATGGACTTTCCCCACTAAATGGCAAAAGGGAGCGAAATCTAAAGTCGGTGGCTCAATAAAGGTATACGTGGCTCAATATCAATAATGAGCCGCAGGGGTATTTAATGAGTCACGGTGAAATATAGTCGTAGCTCCCTTGTCCTATAAAAAGTGGATCATTTCCAGCTTTTCAATAAACCCTTTTTGCACATTCTCTCTCAGTTTCTTAAACACCTTAGATTCTTGATTAGTTGATCGATTAATCTTATTTAAGATGTGATTCTCTTCTGAAATCCTCTCATCTTCTCAACTGCAAAGAGAAGAACACTTTCATCACTATGAAGTGTTGGGTTCATAACATGACAAAGATCTCTCCTTCTAGATCCAGTCATGAATATAGTTTTCTTACAATTTAAATCATGAAGATTCAAGTGGTGTGTACACTTTGGCTTAAAGTATATGTTGTAGATCCAAGTGATGGATTCACTTGGATGTGCTTGTAATGGTAGTAGATCCAAGTGATGGGTATCATTGAATTAGGTGTTAAGAGTGTAGATCCAAGTTATGTATATACTTAGATATAGTGTTAGAGTCCTAGATCTAAGTGGTGTGTACTTAGATCTAGATTGTTTATGTGTTTAGGCCACAAAACACAAGGTTTGTTATGTTGGTCCGTAAAACATAACTAGTGGGGAGATTGGTTCTACCTTATTTTAGAACTCGACATCTAGCGTTGTGTCAGAAAATGGGAAGTAGGAGACGTGTGTAGGTTAGTCCTACCTAAGATTAGGACTCCGACATCTAGCTTAGTATCGGAAATGGTGTAAGCAACGTGTATGGTTTTCTCCGCCTTGAAAGGAACTTGTTGACTAGTGAAGTAACTCTCAAGTTGGATACTCGAGGAATAGAGTAGCGCGAAGAGGAGCTTCGTAACCGAACCACTATAAATCATCGTGTCAGTATGCATTTCATAATTTATACATCTAAGTTGGAAAAGTTAAGGGGGGCTTAGTATGTGTGTGTTTCATGTTTAGATTATGATCAAGTTTGCATTTCATAGTCTAAACATCTTAGTTGCGGAAAAGCTATGGCTTAGTACGTGTGTGCTTAGTGTTTAGACTATTGCTTGATTTTTTGATGTGTGTGTTTCCTTTATAGTTGTTTATAGTCTTTATCTTTCAACAAACACATCTCATACTTAGTCAAGCTTGATCGAGAATTTGATACAAAAGATTTGTTAAGGTTTATAAGTAATCAATGCTTTATAATCCACTGTTGGCGGTTCATTAATTGAACCCGCGGATCATTATTGATAATGAGCCGCAGTCATATTTATTGAACTGCGGGGTTTTAACGAAATGTTTTTAAAACTAAATGAAAAACGTATTCACCCCCCTTTTCCGTTTCTACACTTTTTTGTTCATTTTGGCTTATTAGGTTAATCTTTTTTAAAATTTCTTTTTGAAATATTCTTATAAGCCCAAAAGATTGAGGTCAAAAAGTAGGTAATAAGCTTCTGTTTTTAGCTTATTGGGCTTATTAGGCCCATTAAGCTAGCTTATAGCTTATTTCTGGCTTATTGAGTGGGATTAAGCTTTTTGGACTTTGAAATTGTGTTCAGTGATTCTCTGAGCCGGTCTGGATTTCCACCTTGACTTTTTCGAACGAAGTTTGAAGTTTGACTTTGAAAGATAATTCCCACCGCTTTGCAGTTTTAAATCGACGATTCGTTTCGTAGAAGGTCGTTTTTAGTCCAACTAGTGTTTTAAATTTTTAAAATTCTCAACTTTTTCTTATTGGGCCGATTTAGGCCCATTTAACTTGATGTTTTGGTTTTGGGTCTGTTTAAAGCCCATTAAGGCATTTTTAATTATTTTAATTTTCAGTTTTGTTTTAGTTAGGTAAAAATAAATTAGTTTTCAACTTTTAAGAATTTATTATAATTTTTGAATATTATAATATTATTTTGTCTCGATTTATGTGCCAACGTAATTCATCTTAATTTAATTCATTGTAATGTAGTTTCATCTTCAGTTTTAAACCCTTTTCATTCCCAAGAACGTAACTAATCCAAACACGTGTAATTGACCATAACTTTACCTCCTTTGAGAACCAATTCGATTTTCAGTTTTATAACGTTTTACGTTTTAAACTAATACTTACCAATTTTTCATACTTTTCCTAAAGTGTTGCCTTTTTATACATCATGTTAGAGAATTTGCTCAGGTATATTATTAGCCCAAACCTTTTATCGCATTAGTAAATTTCGCTCAAAGTATAAAAGTTTTCTAATACGAAGTTTTGTCTTTTTACTTACATTTTCATTTACTATTAGGTTTTCAAGGAATGTACATTATATATTGACTTGATTAGCGATCTTATATCTTATTTTCTATTCAAGACCAACATAACTAAAGACCAAAATGCAAAATGGTTTATTATTATAATTATTGTTAGCTCAAATGTTTGTCGGATATTTAGCGTATTCTCTGATTACTTACCTTTTCATTTACTATTAGGTTTTCAAGTAATTCTGATTATTTATTTACCCATTAAGGCATTTTTAATTATTTTAATTTTCAGTTTTGTTTTAGTTAGGTAAAAATAAATTAGTTTTCAACTTTTAAGATTTATTGTAATTTTTGAATATTTTAATATTATTTTGTCTCGATTTATGTGCCAACATAATTCGTCTTAATTTAATTCATCGTAGTGTAGTTTCATCTTCAGTTTTAAACCCTTTTCATTCCCAAGAACGTAACTAATACAAACACGTGTAATTGGCCATAATTTCACCTCCTTTGAGAACGAATTCGATTTTCGATTTATAACGTTTTATGTTTTAAACTAATACTTACCAATTTTTCATACTTTTCCTAAAGTGTTACATTTTTATACATCAGGTTATAAAATTTGCTCAGGTATATTATTAGCCCAAACCTTTTATCAAATTAGTAACGCTCAAAGTATAAAAGTTTTCTAATACGAATTTTTCTCTTTTTACTTACATTTTCATTTACTATTAGGTTTTCAAGGAATGTACATTATATATTGACTTGATTAGCGATCATATACGTTATTTTCTATTCAAGACCAACATAACTGAAGACCAAAATGCATGAATGGTTTATTATTATAATTATTGTTAGCTCAAATGTTTGTCGGATATTTAGCGTATTCTTTGATTATTTATTGCATGTGTCAATAACACATGTTTACGTTCAATTTTTTTCATATATTATACTTCTTACAAAAGAAAAATCTTTAAAATACACCCAAAATTACGCTTGTCTTTAAGCTCCAACCAATAGTTTATTTATATATATTTGAAATTATGATCAATTATTTAAAGATAAGTAAGAAGTATTTATATAAAGTCAATATCTATTATGACTTCACAAATAATAGGATTTCAAAAAGATTTTTTAGATAACACGCGATGTTGTCGTAAATAACACAACAACATGTAGATGATTGCGTTGAAATCATCTTTTGTAAATTGATACCATAAATTAATGGTGAAAAGAAAATTGATATCGATGTAATTATTGTTATTTTTAACTTTTTATGATACACCTATAAACCACATATGTATGTGGTTGATTGTACACATCAAATGCTATTATTATCCAGTCTATAAATCTCATACGAACAAAGGTTACATTCGTTGATGGGTACATCAACGACCTATCCGCTGTGAAAAACAACATAAAATTGAGGGTGGGTGAGGTTAGTATTTGGATACAAGAGGTGTATGGGAAAAGTTATATAAGTAATATGAAATTGGTGTTTATGGGTGAGCATTGTATGTGCATCCCTAAAGCATGCCATATTTGTGGGATCGTTGTAAAGTTCTAAAATTGACCGCGCATATGAGGCTGACTACAGGTGCATGAAGTGAGGATGTTGAGGAAATACGAGAATTTGCAGAGTGAATACTAAAAGTAGGAAACAATGAGTTTGGAGAACCAAATGACGGAGAGATTTTCATTGATGTTCCTAAAGAAATTCTAAAAGACACTTCTATTGGTATGTGGAATATATGTTTTCAAATGTTTGATTCAATATATTGTAAATTCCTTATAATTACTTTTACGTTTAACTGTTAGGTGTTCACGGCATGGACATTGGCTGTTGACTTTATGCGTTGTCACATGTGTTAACTTTGAAGACTAAAATGCATAAAGCTCTATTATTGTGATTGTTACAAAATTAAAGGTTTATCTATTAAACAACCCGCTTACTTTATTTTTATATTGGCGTATGTATTTTATTTCTTACAAAAACCACTCATTAAACTAAACCTGACATTAGACGTGTCTCTAAGCTAGTGTAGATATCTAGTATTTAAAATTACAAAAGGTTCTTTCTGCACTAACTTTTAACTGGTTATAAAGGGGAAAGATAATTGTGAATCAATAATTTTTATACTTCTTTAAAAGCTGGGATTGTTTTAAATAAAACACAATCAAAATTCGGAGTGATTTGTCATGATCGCGCATTTGACGAAAGAGCTTGAGAAACTTAAATGATAAAGTACCCAATTTGTCTATCAAGCGTGACGCTTTTCCAATAATATACACTTTATTATTTTTATAAAAAAAGCTGATCATTAATTAAAATATTGCTAAATTGGGATGTTGTATACATTTTTATCCTTAAAACTCTCGTTTGAAAGACATGTATAGCCACACAAACATTACCCTTGACTTGATAAAAAGTTGCTCATTCAAAACCTAAAACGAATCAAGAACCTATAACCAATCAATTTTTTCTATATTTAGATCTATATGTATGTATCATGATTATAACTATGTATAGGCTCACATGTGTTATATAAATAGAACAATATCCATCTCAAAACATTCAAGCAAAGTTTCAAAATATGACGATTAACAAATTTCTTTGGATTTCACTTTCTTTAGCTTTTATCATAGGTTTTGCGAATAGCTTTGATTACCATGAGAAAGAGCTTGAATCAGAGGAGGGTTTGGAAGGCATGTACGATAGGTGGAGGAGCCACCACAAAGTGGAACACAAAAGCCAAGAGCGGTTCAATGTGTTTAAAACCAATGTGAAGCATGTTCACGAAACAAATAAGATGAATAAGCCATACAAGTTAAAACTAAACTACTTTGCTGACCTGACTAACCGCGAGAGGATTGCCAAGTATTCAGACTCAAAGCTTGATCATAATTATGCCCTCATGGGACCTCGTAAGAAAAACTTGACCTTTAGCTACGCAGATGCGACAGATATTCCACCAAAGATGGATTGGAGGTGTCATAATGCTGTTACTCCTGTCAAAAATCAAGGAGGATGTGGTACACTTTTTTTTTATCTTAAAACCTTATTTTTGATTCATCCCCTATTTTACATGGAAAAAGCTCATTTCTTTTTATATAAAACCTGATAAAAATAATTTTCGGTAACATTGATCTACATACTATGTGCCGATACGTATTATTGAATTTTCTAAATTGTGCATATAGTATAAACCACATTTTTGCATAAATTTACACTTTTCAAATTATGTTTTGTAATTAAAAAATCTATATTTTTAATAAAATATAGCAAAAGCCAATGTATTTCAATATTCATATCTTTTCAAAAGAATTTCTATAAAAGAACTCTATATATTTTGTAAACATTTGTTAAATTGAATTTTTTATTAAAAATGAAGAAAGCTACAATGTGTGATATATTTTTTTGTAACTTTATACAAATTTTGAGAGGTGTTTTGAAATTTTGTACCCAGCTTGCATGTATTTTATGTAAAAACCTAGTTTAAAATTTTGTTAAGAAGTAAAAGTTAACTTAACAGTAAATTTCTCATGCGACTAATACAAATAAAAATTTAATTGAACTTAAACCATGGTTTCTTTTATAGGAAGTTGTTGGGCATTTGGCGCAATTTCTGCAGTAGAAGGAATAAACGCGATCATAACGGGCCAACTAATACCATTATCAGAACAAATGGTAGTTGATTGTAATAGTAAAGGAAGAAGTAATGGATGTAATGGAGGGTTACAGTGTGAAACATTTCAATGGATCGCTGATAATGGAGGTCTAGTGACAGAAGAGAGCTACCCGTATACCATGAAACAAGAAGAATGCGATAGAGCAAAGGTATTTGCAATTTGTTTTGGGTAAAGGGGACTTCACCCCGGTAAAATAAGGCACTTGCAATATTTTAAATCCATATACCTTATTAAATCTACTAAGTTCGTATTTTATATCTGAATCTTAGTTTGGACATCACGCTGTAACAATTGATGGAGTGGGGTATGTTCCTAGGGACGACGAAGAGTCACTAATGAAAGCTGTTGCACACCAACCTGTGGTAATTTCCATGGATGCTAGCCATCCGGATTTCGGGTTTTATTCTGAGGTATGACAAACAAAAATACTGTTATGTTTAAAATTGATTTTCTCATCATCAATTCATATCTAATCCACGTATGGTACATGTTTCTTACAGGGAGTGTTAACTGGTCCTTGTGGAATAGCAATAAATCACGCTATGACAGCTGTGGGATACGATGAGACGCCAGAAGGAATGAAGTATTGGATCATTAAAAATTCATGGGGAGAAGAATGGGGACAAAAGGGATACATACTTATGCAACGTGGAGTTGATCCACCTCATGGACTTTGTGCGATAAACACTCAATGCAGTTATCCTCTCAAAAGCATCGAGACACGCAACATTGAACTTTAAGATAGTCTCAAATTCTCTCGCCCATCAAGCGATTTGAAATATTGATATGAAAACATCTACAACATAAATTTTTGGAAATGCATTGGATATAAAGATGTCGTGCTACTAAAAGTCATAAAGGTTCTATGTATCCTAATATCTGCAGCAGCCCATATATAATTTACATATAACTATATGTAACACGACTATTTCAACGAGTCATCATTTACAAAATAAGATGAAAAAAAAGTTGTAGTAGAAGATGAATAAGGTGAATACTTCATGTAATCTTCATCACGTTTCAAACTATGTATTCGTCGAAATTACATCAATGTATGATTATAATAATTTAGTTATTGCGTATTTTTCTTGTTTTACCGATCATTATCAATTTAATATTTTATTTCATAGTTTAGATTCATCAAAATTTCAATGTCGGTCTCAATCTCATTTTGAGCCAAATCCTTAAGTTGGTAATCAGATGCCGTCATTTTACGTTATATGCTTCGGGTGCAGGTCTTGTTAATTACTGTAACACACTAAAGTTCAATATGGTGGTATTTGTGTTTACCTCTTAATCAGTTAGACATTTTGGATGTTCAAACCCTTTGAATTTTTTTCTGTTCAGAAATAATCAGATGTAAATATATCTTAGTGGTTTAGACTTGAAAATTGTATCTTAATGCGTCTTGTTTACACCTATATTACTAGCTGCTAATGGACTCATTTTGTATTTAATGACGAAGTTACATAAAATAATCGCTGAAAAGGATGTCAGCGAGATGGATATGTTGGCATTCGAGATATACAACATTTTGAATGTGTCGTGTGATCCATTTTTATAAGCAAATAAAAGGATGCTTTATATGCAAATAAAAGGACGCCTAACATGTGACATATATTAATTATTGGCTTCTCGTCATTTTTTATACCATATTATATTTTGTATTGTTACTAAGCAGCTAATTACGTGTTTTTTTTACAAAATAGGTGACCTAAGTGATAAACTAAACTTTACCATAGAACAATTCAACAATTTAAGCTTTTTTGAAAGATGTTAATCAAAAGTTTTGTTTAATGTTTGGACGTGTTTATATTATGTAAAACTTAAATTGATTTATATTCATAACATTAATGGCGTCCACCTTTGAACCCTTTCATCCGAACCCTCAGATCCAGGTTTGTTCGGCTATCATTCATCAGTTAACAATCCATATCGTGAATCATCACAATGATTTCCTGATCTTGCTGCTGATTAATTGTGAGAAGGTATAGGCTTGTGATTTATTCCCCTCTATTTTTCTATGATCAGTTATTTTACCGGAGTTTGGTATGGATCTGTGTTTTGAGGCTCGTATGTATTATTAATTGATTCGACATGGCTTTGAGATTTGTGTCTTGACAGTTTTTAGGGTTTTATTGACATATCCCCTTTCAGTTTTCTTGTTTTATTTCTTTCATTCGAGATCTCCCTTCAATCCAAATGGGTACTTTCAAATCAAAGGAGGATGATGTGACTAGAATTTCTACGACTGTGTTTGTCAGTAATTTTCCAGAATCAAGTTCGGCAAAAGAACTGTTCAACGTATGTGAGCAATATGGGCATGTGATTGACTCGTTTATTCCTTCGAAACGATCAAAGGCTCGAAAAAGATTTGCTTTCGTGAGATTTATTAATGTGTTTAGTGTGGAGAGATTAGTCTCCAATTTATGCACACTTTGGATTGGCAGATTTAGGCTTCAAGCAAATGTAGCTAGATTCGTTAGGGATTATAGGAAGACCTACACTAAGGCGCCGCAGGGTGAAAACGTAGGTAGGCAGCATACTATAGGTGTGGGAGTTAATGTTTCTAAGAATCCTAATCAACCTACGGCAGCAGATAGATCATTTTTGCATGATGTAAAAGGTCTCATGGGTGATAAAGCAGAGGAAGAGCATACGTTGGTCTTGGGTGAGGAATGCATGACGTCTATAGATGTCTCCAAGTGCTTGATCGGTAGGGTTAAAGAGTTTGCTTCGTTAGCTAACCTCAAAATGGCGTTGTGTAATGAAGGTTTTACAGAAATCTCTATTCAATACTTAGGTGAATTCTGGGTGTTGTTAGAATTTGTGAATGTCAATTCAATCAAGCAATTTGAGGGGAATGTAAGCGTTAATTCCTGGTTCTCTCTGTTAAGGAAAGGATCTGTGGATTTTATCACATACATTAGAATTGATTGGGTTGAGATTGATGGCATACCATATAAGGTGTGGTCTAACAATACTTTCAAAAAGATTGCTTCCAAATGAAGTCAAATGTTGGAATTTAATGACTCCGAAGAGATGGGTTTTCATTCGGAAAGATTATATATTCTCACAAAGAATCGGAGGAGTATTTCTGAAAACTTCAAGATTAAATTCAGAGGTAAGTTGTACTGGATTCGCGCCTATGAAGTGCCAGGGTGGGTTCCTGATTTCATGATTGAAGAGGAAGAAGAGGTACGGAGTGAGGATAATATCAATGAGGGGAGAGTATCTGGCCACGCTAGTGATGTTGGTGATAACAATGAAGATGAGGCAGTTCTTGAAACGATATTTGAGGAGGAGGATCCGATAATCAGTGATAATGAGGTTACAAAGCAGATAAGGTGAATGAGGTATACGAGGATCCATTTAATCTTTATGATTGTTTCAATAAGCAATGTGAAAGCGATAAGAATAATGTGGGGTCGGAATCGCAGCCTCATCCTCCGGGATATACTCCTCCTGCCGGGGGTGAGGAAAGTATAATTAATAAGGAAATGGACAATTCTACCAAGAGTCTGAAGGCTAATGAAGACAAGATGGAGGGAGAATCCATAAAATCGATTCAAGGTGAGACCTCTATTAAATCAGACGAGGGCGATAACGAATCTGATTGCTCGGGGCATTTCAAAAAGTCTTCCGGTCCTAAAAAATAGGAGGTTCTATTCTTAATTTATTAGAGGATGTTGTGAAAGTAGGGCAAGTTAGGGGGTACAACATGAAAGGATGTATGAAGAACATGTCGGAAATCATTAATTCATAAGGAGAGATTGAGGGTTATAGATGAATTGGTTGTCCGTAAATATTCAAGGCCTTGCCCAAAAGGCTAAAAAAGAATGGGTTAAGGAGTTATGTGTTCGTCACAAGATTAATTTTTTGTCATTGCAGGAAACTAAATTGGAAGAGATGGACTTACTTTGTGTGAAAGCTTGTTGGGGGAACTTGTGTTTTGATTATGTACACAGTGACTCGGTCGGTAATTCAGGGGGTATCTTGTGTGCGTAGGATCCAAATGTTTTTTGTAAAAGTAGCAGTACTATCTATGATTACTTTGTTATTATCAGAGGAGTGTGGAGACAGAATGGGAAGAATTTGCTAGTTATTGTGGTGTATGCGCCTCATGATCTTAAAGAAAAGAGGTTACTTTGGGACTATTTATGTAGTATTATTAAAGGGTGGCATCGGGATGTCATAGTTTTGGGGGATTTTAATAAGGTCCGATTCAAATCAGACAGGTTTGGCACTGAGTTTCATAATCATGGTGCAATGGCGTTTAATTCATTTATCTCTAATGATGGTTTGGTAGAGGTTTCCCTAGGTGGATGTTCTTTTACTTGTTGTCATAAATCGGCAACTAAGATGAGCAAATTGGACAGATTTTTAGTTTCTGAGTCTATGATCAATTCATGTCCTAATATGTCGGCAATTTCTTTAGAGAGACATTTATCTGATCATCGGCGAATCTTACTTCGTGAGTCTTCTTTTGATTTTGGTCCAATTCCTTTTAGATTTTTTAATTATTGGTATGATCTGGACGGTTTTGTTAAAGTTGTTGAGGATGCTTGGAATGAATACCACAGTTCGAGTCATAACGCGTTGTTTAGATTGTTGGGGAAATTTCGGTTCCTGAAAAAGAAGATAAGAGAGTGGAATGTGGTAGATAAGCAACGCATAACTTCAAATAGAGACAAACATAAGGGCGACCTGGACGAGTTGGATAAAGACATTGATTTGGGAAATGGGAATGAGGAGATAGCTAAAACCCAGGCTGAGATTGCTGCTAAAATTGCTCACATTGATAAATTAAGCTCTGATGAAATGACCCAAAAAGCTAAAATTAAGTGGGCAATCAAAGATGATGAAAACTCAAGTTTTTTCCATGGTATTATGAATAAGAAGCGCAGTCAATCCAATGTTCGTGGCATTATGATCGACATCTAGTGGGTAGAAGAACCAGATAAGGTGAAAAAAGAATTTGTTAATCATTTTAGTGAAATATTTTGTAAACCTGCTGAGGAACGTGCTACTATTCTCATGAATTTTCTAAAAAGAATTTCTTTTGAAAAACAAGCTGTTTTGGAAGAGGAGGTGAGTCATGATGAAATTAAAAGATCCGTTTGGGATTCTGGTACAGACAAAGCTCCGGGTCCAGATGGCTTTACGTTTGGGTTTTACAGAAAATTTTGGTATTTAATCGAGAATGATGTGTATGCCGCGGTTAAACATTTTTTTTAATAATGGTGATATTCCTAATGGGTGTAATTCGGCTTTCATAGCTCTAATTCCAAAAATCCCCGATGATAATATGGTTAAAGACTTTCGGCCTGTAAGCTTAATTGGGAGTATCTATAAAATCATTGCTAAAATTTAGCTAATAGATTAGTGGGGGTCCTTGAGGATATCATCAGTGATGTTCAATCGGCATTTGTGGCAGATAGGCAAATTTTAGATAGGCCATTTATCCTTAATGAAGTGTTGAATTTGTGCAAAACAGAGAAGTAAAAATATCTTGTTTTTAAGGTGGATTTCGAGAAAGCGTTTGATTCCGTGAGATGGGATTTTTTGGATGAGATTCTTGTTAAATTTGGCTTTGGAGATAAATGGTGCAGGTGGGTTCAAAATTGTCTTCACTCATCGAGAGGATCCATTATTATTAACGGGAATCCAACTGAAGAATTTCAGTTCTTCAAAGGCCTCAAACAAGGTGACCCGTTATCACCTTTTTTCTTCATTTTAGTTATGGAAACGCTTCACTTATCTTTCCAACGTGTGGAAGAAGCGGGCTTGTTTAAAGGTATTAATATTGGTAACTTTCTATCCTTGTCTCATTTGTTTTATGCGAATGATGCCGTTTTTGTTAGAGAATGGTGTGAGCGAAATATCACAACGCTTGTTCATGTTCTGGATTGTTTTTATAAGGTTTCGGGTCTTAAAATTAACATGAAGAAAAGCAAGATTTTAGGTGTACATGTGGACAGGGACAAAATTAATGACGCTGCCAAACGTCTTGGGTGTCTTATTTTGAAGACTCCATTTACGTATCTTGGTTCTAAGGTTGGCAGCAACATGTCTCGCATCAATGATTAGAGTGAAGTGATCCATAGAGTGAAATATGTCTCTCTAATTGGAAGATGAAAGTTTTTTCTATTGGTGGATGGCTGGCGTTACTCAAATCAGTTTTAGGCTCTATGACCATTTTTCATATGTCAATTTTTAAGGTCCCTTTGGGTGTTCTGCGCTCCTTGGAATCGATTCGCAACAACTTCTTCAATGGTCATGTAATGGGAAGTCAGAAAGCCTGTTGGGTGAGTTGGAAGAAAGTTCTATTGTCGAAGGATGCTGGAGGGCTATGTGTATCGAGTTTATATTCTTTGAATCGAGGCCTTATGTTTAAGTAACTGTGGAGGTTCTTTACTCAGCAAAATTCTCTCTAGGTAAGGGTTATTAAAGCTATTTATGGCGGGAAGGGTGGTATAAATGAGACGAGGATATTAGGGGGTAATTCCTGCTGGGCGAGTATTGTGAATGAGATTATTTTTTTGGACCAGAAAGGGATTTTGTTGCGTGACTTCATGTTCTTAAAAATTGGTAACGGTGAGAGTGTCGACTTTTGGAAAGATCCTTGGAAGGGCAATGTCAGTCTTAAGTATCATTTCCCTCGATTGTATGCGCTTGAAAACCAGAAAAATATCTCTGTATGAGCTAAAATTTGCCAGGGGGATGTTGCCCTCTCATTTCGCAGAAAGCCGCGTGGTGGTATAGAACAGGTTCAGTTTTCTCAGCTGGTGGATCTAATGAAAGATGTGAGCTTAGCGCCTATGCAAGACAGATGGAGGTGGACGGTGTCCAGTGACGGGGAGATTAGGGTTTCGTCAGTCAGGAAATATATCGACAACAAAATGTTATGTGGTATCGGCTCTATAACTAGATGGTGTAAATTTGTGCCGATCAAAGTGAATGTTTTGGCTTGCAAGGTCAAAATGAACGTCGACTAGATTTAATCTCTCTAGAATATGAATATTGATTCGTTATCATGCGTTCTTTGTGACCAAGGAATTGAGACATCGAAACATCTTTTCTTCTCTTGCAATCTAGCGAAGCATATTACCAGGCGGATAATGAGATGGTGGAATATCCCTGATGAAGATCTGGATAATTATGATCAATGGCTGTCATGGTTGTCTAATCTAATGATGCCGAGTAAGCTTAAATTAATGCTTGAAGGTGTCTTCGCTGTTAAGTGCTGGTTCATATGGACAACTCGGAACAAGCTTATGTTTGAAGATAAAATCCCGATGAAGGCCCAGATTTTTGATGATATTGTCTCTAGATGTTATAATTGGTGTAGATATAGATGTAAAGCCTCATTCTCGTTAAATGATTGGTTCAAGAACCCTTATCTTATTTCCTTGTAATCTTCTATCTCTTTGCTAGTTTTCTTCAATAAAATTGTCGTTAAAAAAAAGACTTCGAAAAAATAAACAGTCTACATAGATTTAGATTCAGATATTTACGTCTCAAATTCAGATTCAAATGTACGATTCAGATTTAAATTCAGACCCTCTTAATAAACAAACGACGCCTAAACACATAATTTTGCCATGTGTTCAAGTTCCAAAAAGGTAAAATTTTCACATGCTTCTTTTTTTTAACGATTCACATGCTTATTCAAAAACGTTTTTTCTCATGCATATTGAATCTCCTTTTTATACATACGTAACATATTTGCTATTAAAAAATTGTTTTATTTTAACTAAAAATATTTTTTATCTATTTATTTTTTTATAATTTAATTTTAGTATATTTTTTAAAATTTCATGTTTTTTAACCTGACATCCTTTTTTAAATATTTCTTATTTAAATTTTTTTGTTTTTTTAATAAGTTTATTTTAATTCTATTTAATTGTTTACAACTTCAAACTTTAATTTAAATACAAAAAATGAAACTAAAGAGTAAAAATTATAATATTTATTCGTTTTATAAATCGTCATCAGGTACCCATCGTTGCATTGCACGAATGCCACCATAGTATATTTAATGCATCTAAATCAATCTGAAGATGCAGACGAACGTATATGCTTCAAGTAATTTCATCAGTTCATCATCATCAAGCATTGTATGCATCTCTTATCTCCATCATCATCCTAAAATATAATCATCGATCATCAAGGGTAAATGGATCCGACATTGCAAAGAAAAAAACAAAAAAAAATATGCAAATACACCGTATTGGATTTAAGCATAAAAATTAGGGTAAATTGCATAAAAAGATATCCATCTTCAGCTCAAATTCAATTAAAGGTACTTATCTTATTTTTCTCAATTTAAGGTATCAATCTTTATTTTTCTTGCAATGTTGGACAATTAACAAGTTTGAAAGTTATATAATAACGAACGTTTACTGTATTATTGCATTGTTAGTCCTTTATACTAACGAACCTTTGTAATTAACTCCAAATCAGCTTTTTATAGTTTTCGTTCTTTTTCTACCCATTTCGCCTGATTTTTTTTTACTGTTTTTGATCATTTTTTATCATTTCTGGTCATTTTTTACAATTTCGTCTGTTTTTTTATCGTTATCGATTGCTTGTGACCGTTTTGTCCAGTTTTTAATACTTTCAACCGTTCGGTCCATTTTTACTCTTTTCATTCTTTTTATTACCGTTTCAACCATTCTTTTACTGTTTTCGACCGTTTTTTGCCTATTTTTTTACTAACGAAAACAATAAAAAATGAGCGAATGCATTCAAAAACGGTAAAAAAATGTCAAAAACGTTATACAAAGGATGGAAACAATCTAAAGAGGTAAAAACGGTAAAAAAGATGAAAATTATCAAAAACGGTAAAAAAAAACTGTCCTAAATGTAAATATCAGTCGGACACGGTCAAAAATCGTGAAAACGGACGAGAACGGCCAGAAAGGGCCGAAAACGATAAAAAACGGTCGGAAACGGTACAAAGATTGACAAACACGGTCAGAAACGGTAAAAGATAAACAAAAATTGTAAAAACGGGCGAAACGATATAAAAAGCGAACGAAAACAGTAAAAATCAAACGGAAAAAGTAGAAAAAGAACAAAAATGGTCGAAAACTGTAAAAAAATGTTTTTGAGTTTATTTTAAAGTATCACTAATCTAAAGGACTAACGATGTTATAATAAAGTAAACGATCGTTAATATATAACCTTGAAATTTGTTAATTATCCAACATTGCAACCAAAAAAAAGATGGATACCTTAAATTGAGGAAAAAAAGATGAGTGCCTTTAATTGAATTTAGGCATAAGATGGGTACCTTTTTGTGCTATTTGCGCTAAAAAAGATAAGTACCTTTAATTGAATTTAAATTTAGGAAAAAAACAAATTTGTAGATTAGATTTCGAAATATGAATGATGAGCGAAAATTAAAAGAAATAAAATCAAAATTACAGTTATCACCATCGAATGCCGCATCATCTTCATAACTAAGAAAATTAGGATGCATCTTCATCGATATTTTACATCATGTCAAAAGTTTTAAAATTAAAATCTAACTCCCTTATAAAGCAAATTGATATGCTATTTTTAAAAAACTTGAATTTTCAACTTACAACTAAAAAACACATGATACAAGAAAATTAAGTTTACCTAACAAAAATAGGAACTTAATGCCAATAGGAGAATTAAATACTATGATTAAAAAGCCCCATCATCATATTTTACAAAAATAAAACACATTGTTCAAGTAATACATGCCAATGTAATGAATATGTATTTATTATTACAAAATAATAACCTCTGAATCAATACTCCCTTCACTTTTTTTTCTTCCTTTGTTCAACATAAACTCACTCTCAATACCTTTTTCTGTAACAGCCCAACAAAATGACTAAACCCTTTTTTTCTACCCTTCGTCAAACAAGAACTATGCTCTCTCTTTTTTTACAGTAGCAGCAACCAACAAATACATTCTCCTTTTTTTCGTGAACCACAGTAACAACTAACTCAACATTAACCTTTTATTTCGTTCGAACATTACAAAAAGAAAGGAACTAGTCTCACCTTTTTGGTTTTCACAGTACAATAATAAAAAGAAACACAATCTTCTTTCTTACATATATATCATATTCGAATCAAAAGTACAACAGTAATGTAAAGAGAAAATTTTCAAATTAAAACAAAAACTGATATAACAAACTTGACTTTAAAATAAAGTAAGAACAACTTTTGAATTAAAGAAAAACAAAATTACAATTAATTTAAAACCTTAAAAATTAAAAACCTACATATTTATCGGTCTTCACACATGGATTGCCAAGATGGCATAGTCACATGGGATTGTGTCTTGTCACTTTCTTTGATTTCTTCACGTCATCAATCTGTGGGGTAGGAGGGTGATCTGGGGTTTCTTGGCTTCTTGTGAGATTAGAGGGAAAATCATTAGGTTTTTTGTTTGGGGGATCTGATGGAGGCTAGGAACCATAACATTTCTTGTGTAGTTTATCTAATAAAAAAGAGGGGGATGGGTTTTCTTTTATGAAAAACGAAATGGGGGGGGG
This sequence comes from Glebionis coronaria, assembly GCA_025667525.1. NCBI lineage: Eukaryota > Viridiplantae > Streptophyta > Magnoliopsida > Asterales > Asteraceae > Glebionis > Glebionis coronaria. Next base: position 166,371,973 of record CM046878.1, on the reverse strand, counting down.
GGGGACTATTGGGCCTTGTTGTGCGATCCACGAAGAATGAAACCAAAAAAATGGGATTATTATTATTTAGACCTCGATATATCTAAAATAATACAGGCCGACTTGGCCTGATAAATGAGTGCGGGTTAGCCCGTAAAATTAAATATTGAGTTTTGGGATCATTTTTCATGGCTCATTCAAATATTGTATCTCGGGTTTGACTTTGACTTTGTCTTCACTTCTTTAAATTCACAAACGTTGTCGAGTTGATTTGGAATTGTCCGTTTTTCCCTCGTTTTCAAATTTTTGTACCTAAAAACATAAAACCCACAACACACATACTTGCAATATTATTAAGCATATTTTAGTGTTTTTAGTCATTTTGGAGTTTTTACCGTGTATTAAATGATGAATAAATTTACACCTCATCAATGTGCGTACGTTGTATCTAAACTACATATAATACGTTTTATGCCTCTCTCTCTTTATAAAAGGTTTTAAGTAATAAAAATTAGAAAGCATATTTTACAAGTCATTTAAGCATGGTTTATAAACCATCTAATACACTATCTCATCAATAAATTTTTAAGCAATACAAATTTTATAGCAGATTGTACAAGTTAGTTAAGCATTACCATCACTTTTCTAAAATTAACCTAACTCCCTTATAAACATTTTGATAAGTTATTAATAGAATACTTGAATTTCAACTTACAACATTAATGTTAGCAGTATTTAAAGTGATGATCATATAATATACCATTGCGAAGCTCGTGGAAAATGCTACATAATGGTGTGAGAGTTCTAGTATAATGTTTGGTATGTAACGGGAATTAGTCCCGTACACACAAATAAGGAAGGCCTTCTACTCTTACACTTGTAGTATAAAAGGCACTAAACACCTCCTTTGTGTGTGTGTGTTTTCCATTTCATAGTTTGTAGAGAGAGAAACTTATGTCTTTCTCTCACTAGGAATTCACAACCCTTTTTGTTCTTCTCTTTTATTCTTCTTAATATAATCTTTCTTTTTGGTTTAATCCATGATGGTATTCGTATTGGGTTAAGTCGTGTGCATAATTTCTACAAGTGGTATCATTCACCAAGGGATTCGTGGATAGCTCTTGGGTGTTGTCCGTGTTTTTGTTATTCCAAGTGATCCATATATCTTTTACATAGTCGTGGTAGAGATTTGGGTGCTTTAGGTTGGTTAAAATCACGGATTTCTTGTAAAAAATCTCGTCTTTTTACCTATTTTCTCGGAACAGTACTCGTATTCTGACAGAATCCATCGGAAATGGGTTTATACATTCCAACAGAATCTATCCGGAAAGGGTTTATTATTCCGATACATATTCCGATACGGATTCTGATAGGTGTTGAACTCAATTATTCCGACGGTTATTCCGACAGAGTATTCCGACAGGTATTTCGACTGACATTCCGACAGAGTATTCCGACAGAGTATTCCGACAGGTATTCCGACAGAGTATTCCGACAGGTATTCCGACAGAATATTCCGACAGAGTATTCCGACATGTATTCCGACAGGTATTCCGACAGGTATTCCGACAGGTATTCCGACAGACATTCCGACAGGGTATTCCGACAACATTCTGATAGAACATTCCGATAGATATATTTCGATGGACATTCTGATGGATATTTTGTTCGAGTATTTTTCAGACTTAGCCACTATCTAGACTTGTCCCGGAACATAGTTTACACGAAGATTAAAAAAAAGAAAAAAAAAGAGTTTTTTAGCGGGAAAACCCAAGTAAAATTTATTTTTTCCTAGACCATTTTTAGGCTGTTTAAGCTTCGATTTCAATTTTTGGTGATGCGAAAATTCTTTTGACAAAAAATTCAAATTTTCGGACCAAAATTCAAATTTTTAGGCCTTTTTTTGGTTTTATTTTTATCCAAATTTTTCCTTTTTCAAAATTTTTCCCTACTAGTTATTGGCTATTTCAAACTTGAATTCAAAATTTGGTAATTCAAATTTTTTTGGGTTTATTTTATATCGGACTGAGGTATTTTTTGTCGGGCTAGAAAATTTCAGCAAAGTTTGATTTAGTTGACACTCCAACACACACTTTCTACGAATTGAGCTCCTGTTTTTCACACGATTTCTACGATAACGTCTCAACAAGATATTTATGCTACGGGTATTGAGAATCAACTACCCATGCTTACCAAGGAGAACTACACTACATGGGCTAATCGTCTCTTTCGTTATGCAAAATGTAAACCTTTGGGAAAGTTGATTGTCAACTCGATTCAAAAAGGGCCGTATGTTAGAAGAACAATTCTTATGCCTGGGGACCTTACGGATGCTAACCCAATGGCTGACTCTAGTCATGAGAAAACGGATGAAGAATTAACTGAAGCTGAATCCAAACAACTCGACGCTGATGATCAAGCAATTTAAGTCATTCTCATGGGACTCCCTGAAGATGTTTATGTTTTTGTTGATAGTTGTGAAACCACACACGAGATGTGGCTTAGGATTCAGAAAATGATGAAGGGGAGTGAAATTGGTTTACAAGAAAAGGAAACTAAGTTGCTTCGTGAATGGGAGAAATTTACGTCTACTGAAGGGGAACAAATTGAACCTTACTATCATCGGTTTTCAACCCTCATGAATCACCTTAGAGAAACAAACATGAACCTGCTCAAATTGCGGCCAACATCAAATTTCTTGATAATCTTCCTTCTGAATGGTCACGATATGTCACTCTTGTCAATCAAACCAAGGATCTTCATGTCGTGGACTACACTCAAGTTTATGATTATTTGAAGATGAATCAAGATGAAGCTAACGAAGTTAGGGCGGAACGACGGGCCAAGACACAAGATCCATTGGCTTTTATGGCAAACTCTCCATCATCGATGTCATATCCCATGGTACCTTACCATCAACCCTCATCAAGTAAATTCATGCCACAACAACAACAACAACAACTCACCTCTTATGGATATCAACCTCCTACTGCTGTTGTGAATTACTTACAACAACCCATTGCCTATTTTGATGACATCATCGATCCTACTCATGCTATTAATACTGGTCTTGCCCTTCTTGCAAAGGCATTCAAATTCACCTTTAACCCCACCAACAACAATTAAAGAATCTCCTCGAATACTAGAAATAGGCAGATTGCTCAACCTTTCATGAATGCGAATCAAGATCGCCAATTGGTAGTTGCTGGGAACACGGGGACTCAGTTTCAACAATATGGTCAGAATGATGGGCAGACCGTTGGCAATGCAGGAAATCAGTTTGGTCAAAACCGTGGTCTAAATCCGGGTGTTCCGAATGCGGGTAATCAGAATGGGTTAATAGTTGTGCCGGCAGTTGGTAATCAGATGGGAAACATTGTGGCTGCAAGGGCTGAGAATGCTGGTACGGGAATGGAAACAACAATCGTCAGGTTCAGTGCTACAACTGCAGGGGATTTGGTCATTATGCTCGAGATTGCAAAGCTAAAAAGAAGAGGGATGTTGCTTATCTTCAGACTCAGCTTCTCATAGTACAAAAGGAAGAGGCAGGGATTCTACTTCAAGCTGAGGAATTTGATCTTATGGCTTATGCTATAGAATATGACGAGGAAGAAGAGGTGAATGCCAACTACATCCTGATGGCTAACTTACAACAAGCATCTACCTCAGGAATGCATGTTGACAGAGCTCCCATTTATGATTCAGATGGTCCTTCTGAGGTACATCCACGTTTTGATGATATATATAGTACGTCTAATCAGGAGGAGGAGTATACTGTGATGCTTGAGCCCTACATTGAGACACACGAGGATCAAACGAATAATAGTAATATTATTTCGAATGATCCCAGTGTGGACCTTAGTGTGGATCAAGTTGCCCAGCCTACAACCCTTCCTAGTGCGTCACATGCGTATTATAAATCTTTATTTGATAAGCTTGCTAAGGACGTTGACCATGCTACGGTGGTTAATAATAAGTTTAGAGAAACTAATGCCAAATTGACCACTAAGCTTGCGGGATATAAGGAACGGGAGAAATTTTTTGAAATTCATCAGACTAAAATTAAAGAACTTGAACAAGCTCATGCTACATCGGTTTATCAAGAAAAATGCACAACTAACAAATTAAATGCCTTAAATTTAAGTAGTGCTAAAAAGATAAGCGAATTGAATGATGAAATCATCTCTCTTAATAAACAACTTTCAACTGAAAAATCTACTATTTTGGATTTAAAAGAAGAACGAAAAAAGCTGAAACATGATTTCAAAATTCGAGAAGATGGGCTTCTTGAGGATTTTTGCAAAGCTCAGGACAAGATTAGAGAATTAGACAACCTTTTAGTAAAACGTGGCCAAACTATGGAGACGATAAATATGCTCGCACCAAAAGTAAATGAGGTAAATTACACTCGATACAAATTGGCTTTAGGTTGTCCTCTTCCTCCTAATCCCAGATATCTTAAGCAAGTTCAGGCCACTAATGAAACTTTATATAATGGTAGTGTGCTCTTGTCTGATGAGCATGATCCTCCTAGTGTGCATGATTCTGAGGAAACTACTGAACTTGCAGTAGAGACTCGTTTAAGAATGAAAAATGTTGATAAAGAAGCGACACCTGTTTATTATCCAAAAGTTAATCCTCCAACTGTTTTTGTTTGATCTAAAACGAGTACTGAAATGCTTTTGCTCCTAAGTGAGGAATTGTCTGATGACCCTCCTAAACCGAGTATCACACGCCGATTTTTAAACGAGCTTAAAGATAACTTTATCATCCTTAAACGTGTTATTAATTCCAAAATCACTGGTGAAAATTTTACATCACCTGTTTAGATTGAGGTCCAGAAAATTCTTCAAAACGATATTAATTCGTTTATTAATCAAGTTGATGCTCGGATAAGCAATTTGGAAAACTCTTTTCTAAAAGAATTAGCCAACTTTGTTGAAGACTTTAAATATTTGACGAAGGAGGCTGATGAATCTCTTGATAAAATCAAAGTTGGAAAACAATCTTGAACGTCTCTCTAATGCACGTGATAATGTTGATAGTATCCCCATTGCGTTAGATACCTTTGTGTCGAATCAAGAAACCCTCCAAACTGAGCTTGAACGTATGAAAGATAAAATGGAGTCTATTGTCATTAAAAAGGACAAAGAATTTACCGATCTATGGAATAAGTTTGTCAAAAAATGTGATGAATGCAAATATGACAAAATTTCGTATGATAAAGCCTACAATGAAATGCAACAAACTATCGCACGGTTGCAGGCTCAATTAGGAGGGATTAAGGTAGAGAATTTGGCCTCTTCAGGGTTAGAGAATGTCAGTGATGGAAATGTTCAGAAGCTTAAGGCTAAAATTGCAGATTTAGAATCTGTTGTTGTCTCATATAAGCGGGCTGTCGAACAAAGTAAGTCTGTTTATCAGAAACTTATTGATAAAATATGTGAGAACTGTAAGTTAAAAGTCTTATTAAAAGATGCGACTTCTGAGCCTAGTACGATTCAGAAACCAACAACCTAGGGACCCACTCGTATTGCTGTGACACCTTTTCCCAAGGTTGCTGGAACGAAAACTGCTATGATTTCCCCGGGAATGTTTCGTGTTAGTTCTCCCTCTGTGCCTAGTAAACAACGTAAAGCAAGCGTTAGGACAAAACCGATCACTATAACTCAACCACAAGTCATTGATTTAAAAAGTGCTCATTCTAATAGACGTGTGTCTTCTTCTACAGGAATAAACAACTACATTAAGAGCAGAAGGCCACAGCCTACGAGCAATACAAGGAATGATAGGGTCCCTTTTGCCTCTAGAAGTAGTCACCCTAAGATCAATAATGTGGAAGTAGAAGAACACCCTATGAATTTACCGCTTTTTAATCATAATCATAAACTTAATTCATCTGAATGTAATGACTTTAAGCTTGCTATTCGGAATGAAAAATCTGAAGTTATTTGTGCTAAATGTAATAAATATGTCTTTACTTTTAGTCATGACGTTTGTGGATTGACTATGAATGGTTTGAATTATGGTGGTTATACTCGAATTGACAAGCTGTCAGTCAGTGAACAACAACGCACTCCTAAGGCTTAGGTGTATGTTCCAAAATGTATGCATGTAGGATCCACAACAAGTCTTGCTAAGCCTAGTAGCCCTAGATTCATCTCTAAATGGTTTCCTACTGGTAGAAATTTTGACTGTAGTGGCAAAATTATCGACACTAGTAGATCGCATACTGACAATGAAATGTCGGTATGTGATAAGGCTTAATTATCATCTAACCCTACAGGAACCTATTTCATCGGTTGCCAAAATATTTTCTTCTCTTATCATTGGCAGGCTGTTGAAATTTGTCTCTGGTGTGTGGACTCGGGCTGTTCCAAACATATGACTGGGAATCGAAGCCTTCTCAAGAACTTTGTATGGCGATTCATGGGAACTGTTCGATTTGGAAATGATCATGTTGCTGCAATTCTAGGCTATGGTTATCTTCATTGGGGAAATATAATCATCACCATAGTCTCTTTTGTTGATGGCTTGGGACACAATTTGTTCTCGGTTGGGAAATTTTGTGATTCAGACTTGGAGGTTGCTTTCATAAGTCATACATGTTTTGTAAGAGATCTTGAAGGAATTGATTTGTTGAAAGGAAATTGTACCAGCAACCTTTACACCATTGCTCTTTTTCAAATGTATGCTGCTTCTCCAATTTGTCTCATGGCCCGAGCCACATCAACAAAGTCATGGTTGTGGCATCAAAGGTTATCTCATCTCAATTTCGATGCCATCACCCAACTTGCGAAAGATGATCTCGTTACCGGTCTTCCAAAGCTTAAATATACAAAAGACCATCTTTGTCCTTCCTGTGAGCAAGGTAAAAGTAAGAAGAAGCCTCACAAACCCAAACCTGTTCCCAACTCAACAAATAGGTTACATCTCTTACATATGGATTTGTGTGGCCCAATGAGAATCAAAAGCATTAATGGAAAGCGGTATGTCCTAGTAATTGTGGATGATTATTCTCGTTACACATGGGTTCATTTTCTTGCATCAAAAGATGAAGCCCCTGATGTAACTATTAACTTCTTGAAGAAAACGTCAGTACTACTACAAGCCCCTGTCATTATTGTAAGAACGGATAACGACATAAAATTCACCAATCAGAAACTGAAATCTTACTTTGACGAAGTTGGGATCTCTCATCACACATCGGCTGTAAGAACTCCAAAGCAGAATGGAGTTGTGGAACGGAGGAATCGTACGTTAGTTGAAGCTGCTCGGACGATGCTTCTCTCCTCCAGTGCACCGTTATTCCTTTGGGCTGATGCTATTGCAACTGCATGTTATACTCAAAACCGCTCCATTATTCACACCCGATTCAACAAAACACCTTATGAGATCATTAATGGACGAAAACCGGATATATCGTTTCTACATGTATTCGGGCCTCTGTGTTATCCAAATAATGATCGTGAAGATATCGGTAAACTGGAACCTAAAGGTGATATTGGCTTTTTCATTGGTTATTCTTCAACTGCTTGTGCTTACAGGGTTATAATCAAAGGACAAGAAAGGTAATGGAGACTATGAATGTTACCTTTGATGAACTCTCGGTTATAGCCTCTCAACATAGAAGTTCACATCCCGAGCTTTAAGGTCAGACTTCTGGACACGTAAGTTTAGGACTCGCGCTTCAATTTGCACCGTCAACAATCTCATCGTTACAACCCTCAGAACGTGACTTGGAAGTTCTATTTGGGCCAATCTATGATGAATATATGAAGGGTCCTTCGTCATTTGGTGTTCCTCAAAATGCCCTGGCTGCACCTGTTACGGTAGTTCAAGAACCTCCGATTGCATCTACACCAACGACATCTACTTCTGCACCATCTACGTCAACCTCAACCATATTGCCTCCAAATATTCCAACCACTTCTCTGACTGCTGACGCAACTCAACAACATTCTCAGCAAATTCCTAATCATGTTCATTTTCAGAATGAAATAGTTGATGAAAATGCAAACAATGCGATGCTCAACGAACATGAGTTTGTTAATCCATTTGCAGCTTCCAAAAGTACTACTCAGCCTTCAACACCATATGTGGATCCTTCGAGCTCGCATCAAGTTTATCAAACACTTCCACATGAACACAAATGGGCTAAGGATCATCCTTTGGTTCAAGTGGTTGGCAATCTCTCACGACCAGTCTCGACACGAAATCCGATGCGTACCGATGGTGATATGTGTATCTATGCACTATCTGTCAGCACAATGGAACCAGCAAGTGTTAAAGAAGCAAGACCGACGCATCCTGGATTGATTCTATGCAAGAAGAGCTCAATCAATTCATCCTGCTTGATGTATGGGAGTTAGTACCACGCCCGAACAATATTGACCCCCTTACCCTGAAATGGTTATTCAAAAACAAGATGGATGAAGAGCAAACGATTACTAGGAACAAGACTCGGTTAGTTGTGAGAGGTTATAAACAGAAGGAGGGAATTGATTTCGCAGAATCCTTCGCCCCGGTTGCTCGAATGGAAGCTATTAGGATTTTCTTGCCATACGCTGCTCACAAATCGTTCACTGTGTATCAAATGGACGTGAAGACGGCTTTCTTGCATGGGTAGTTAAAAGAAGATGTCTACGTATGTCAACCTGAAGGTTTCATCAACACCGAACATCCAAGCCATGTCTACAAGTTGAAAAAGGCGATTTATGGTTTGAAACAAGCACCGAGGGCATGGTACGACGAATTATCATCATTTCTTCTCCAAAATCAATTCAGCAAAGGAACCATTGATCCAGCGTTGTTTATCAAGCACTACGGCAACGACATCTTGGTGGCTCGGGTGTATGTAGATGATATAATTTTTGGTTCTACAAACCCAAAATAATTCATATTATTTGCCGAACTTATGAAAAGCCGATTTGAAATTTCCATGATGGGGGAAATGACGTTTTTTCTTGGTCTCCAAATTCACCAATCCCCCCGTGGTATTTTCATAAATAAGTCCAAGTATGTACTTGAGATTCTAACGAAATTTAACATGGAAAACTGTGATCTTATTGGTACGCCAATGGACAATAAACACAAGCTTGATTTGGATAAGAAAGGGACATTTGTAGATGCTACAAAATACCGAATTATGATCGGGTCCCTTATGTACTTAACCTCAAGCAGACCGGACATTGTGCATGCTACTTGTTTATGTGCTCGGTACTAGGCTAAGCCAACCGAGAAACACCTCAAGGAGGTTAAAAGGATCTTTCGTTATCTCCGGGGAACCATTCACATGGGTCTTTGCTATACGAAGGATTCTGGTTTTAATCTAACTGGTTTTTCAGATGTCGACCATGCAGGTGTCATGATACATTCAAGAGCACTTCCGGTAGAGCATAATTTTTAGGTGAAAAGCTAGTAAGTTGTTCCTCAAGAAAACAAGATTGCACGGCGTTGTCCACCGCGGAAGCAGAATATGTGTTTATATCCGTGTGTAGTACCCAAGTCCTTTGTATGAGAACACAACTCACGGATTATGGCTTTCACTTTAATAAAGTTCCTATTTATTGTGACTCACAATCAGCCATAGCCATATCATGCAACCCGGTCCAACACTCCAAGACCAAGCACATTGATGTGCGATTCCATTTCATAAAGGAGCATGTGGAAAGAGGAACGATCGAACTATATTTTGTCAAGACAGACTACCAACTAGCCGACATCTTCACCAAAGCTCTATCTCAAGACAGATTTGAATTCTTGGTTCGTCGACTTGGTATGCGTAGTTTCACTCCAGATGAACTTGAACGTCTTGCACATTCGCAGTAATCTTGTATATATATATATCAAAAAATCAAAATACAAAATATAAAACCTATAAAAACAAAATAAAAAAATGATAAAATATTTCAAAAATACCAAAAATATTCTTCTCCGACATGTCTCTTAGCATCGATAACATGGAAGTATTTAGAAATGTCGCTCAATAACGACACGGGTACGTACATAAAGTTCGAATGAGAGTTCAAATGTTTTTCAAAACATGTCTTTTCTACTTTCTTTTAATAATGGCTTATAGTCACATGTCAGACTATAACCCGGTCCCCCAAGAAAGGAAAGTTGTTGACTTTTCCTCAACAACGAGAAATTAATTTTTCTCGGTCATGGGCTTATATCAAAACATTCAAAGTTTTAAACTCATGAACACAAGTAAAATGTTCATTTATGTACATTATTCCTTAACAACGGGAAAGTAAGTTTTCTCGGGTTTTTGAGCACAAATTTTCAAAGTATTTCAAAACTGTGTGCTCATATTCTCCCTTATTTTAATTAGAATTTCTTTTCGAGGGGGGGTATAAACTTTCATGCACCCTTATTCTCTTCATGTTTCATCACTAGTTTCACAAAAATTTCAATCTCATACAATTTTTGAGGGGGAGAATAGTGATTAAAATGTTTCATCTTGGATAAGATCTTTGATATAAGTGCTTTCTCTTCCTAATATGTGCAAAAACCTTTCCTTTTATGATGCACATATGTAGGGGAGCGTTCTGCTGATATAGAAAACTTTCAAGGTGTAAACACTGATTTCATCAACACCTTGATTGCTTTTTCAACAGGTTTTTCTGGTTAAGATATCTATACCCTTCAACACATTAATTCACGACGTTATTGGTATCAAAAGGGGGTTAGGTATTCGTCCTATTATCCAACCAGAACCAGAGGGATCTTCCCAGGGAAAATCCATTAGAATTTAGATGTCCTTAGGAAAGATGGAGTAGTTGAGTGTACGGGAAAAATGCCGACTAATGTCTTAAGCTAGCACTGGAACAATCACAACAAGGTGCTAGTTATGATGTCTTGGTAAGCATTGAAGGGGTTGAAGAATGAAAAAGAAATGTAAGGATAAAGGGTGTAAAGAAAGAAGCCCTCCATACAACTTAGGCAGAAACCGGGTCAATACATCTATTATCAGAATCACTTTGATGATTTCTGATACTGAAGACAAAGCATCATGGACCCAGTGATGCAATTCACAACCCTTCCCAGCCTACTCAAGCTTCTCTCCAAAGAAGTCTGTTTTATTGTCACGGAGTTCAACTCATTTTTATCAACTTTCTCACTCCGAGATAGTAGATATTGAAAAGGTGGAAGTCTGCTCCGGCCTCTGATCACCAAATAAACGTGCACTTATAGAGTCTATAGCCAACGAGATTCATCAAAAATCTCTTTAGGACACTTATTCCATATATCAATTGTTGTTCATCATTAGAACACAAGCGATAATTTATAGAGTCCTACGCTCTATCCTTGTGATATTGCCAGAACATTCAGAGTGATACTATTTAGTATTCACAGTGATGAATGGAAATCCTTCTAGTGTTAACATTAAACAGCACTGCGGTAGGTCATATGTAAGATTTGAATTAAACATATGTTAACTGGAAAGCAACAGTAGTTTGATTCTTTCTTGATTCAAACTCGTTCCAGGTCTCGACACAATATCTTTATGATCTTACCAGAACATTCAGAGTAATACTTTGTATTTACTGTGACGAATGGAAATCCTTCCAGTGTCATCATCAAACAGCACTGCGGTAGGTAACTTGTGAGATTCTATACGAATGAAACTCGTATCAACTGGAAAGCAACAATGGTTTGATTCTTAATTGATTCAAACTTGTTCCAGGAAAGAAATTGATGACTTAATCAGCAGAATGGAACTGCATGATTCACTCTTCACTATGAATTATCTTTCGATATATTCAAGTATTGAGAACGGCTACCACTGCCGGAAACCCTGTCAAAGAAGTTCTTTGAACTTACCTAATCACAGGTACAATATTCGTACTGTATAACGGGAAACCGGAGGAACGCAAACGGTGGCGTAATCTCAAGAGTCGTGATTTAAGACCACATACTCAATTAAATGAAGAAAGCTCAAGAACATCTAAAGACAAAGACTTCTGCTACTCTGATAATCAAAGGAGATTGTTAACAAGCTTTCAAGACAACACAAATTATGAATATGTGGGGAAAGACACAAGAACACAAGTTGGCAATGTTTCAAGATCAAGTCAAGGCAAAGATCAAAGATCCAAGATCACAAGTCATGAAAGGAACTGTAAAAGAACTCTCAAGACAACGAGCTTCAAAGTCTGCAACATCAAAGAAGTGAAGTCACATATTACATGACCACCCCTTAGGGGGAGATTGTCAGCCGTATTTAAAGATGGTCATATAATATACCGTTGCGAAGCTCGTGGAAAATGCTACACAATGGTGTTGAGAGTTCTAGTATAATTATTATTAAGCATATTTTTGTACCTAAAAAACATAAAACCCACAACACACATACTTGCAATATTATTAAGCATATTTTAGTGTTTTTAGTCATTTTAGAGTTTTTACCATGTATTAAATGATGAATAAATTGACACCACATCAATGTGCATACGTTGTATCTATACTACATATAATACGTTTTATGCCTCTCTCTTTATAAAAAGTTTTAAGTAATACAAATTATAAAGCATATTATACAAGTCATTTAAGCATGGTTTATAAACCATCTTATACACTATCTCATCAATAAATTTTTAAGCAATACAAATTTTATAGCATATTGTACAAGTTAGTTAAGCATTACCATCACTTTTCTAAAACTAACCTAACTCCCTTATAAAAAATTTGATAAGTTATTAATAGAATACTTGAATTTCAACTTACAACATTAATGTTAGCCGTATTTAAAGTGATGGTCATATAATATACCATTACGAAGCTCCTGGAAAATGCTACATAATGGTGTGAGAGTTCTAGTATAAATTTTGATATGTAACGGGAATTAGTCCCGAACACACAAATGAGGAAGGCCTTCTACTCTTACACTTGTAGTATAAAAGGCACTAAACACCTCCTTTGTGTGTGTGTGTTTTCTATTTCATAGTTTGTAAAGAGAGAAACTTATGTCTTTCTCTCACTAGGAATTCACAACCCTTTTTGTTCTTCTCTTTTATTCTTCTTAAAATAATCTTTCTTTTTGGTTTAATCCATGATGGTATTCGTATTGGGTTAAGTCGTGTGCATAAGTTCTACAATTAATAGCACATGGTCCAAGTAAAATAAGCTTACGTAACAAAAATAAAAACTTAAAACATAGAATTGTAACAAAGGGAATTAAATACTATATTTAATATGGGTGATTATTTTCACAATCTATCAATTTATTGGCACACTCTAAAATATGTATGCCATGACTATTATGCCCTTAATATATGTGTATACCTTTAAATAATATTACCCCCTTAATACAATAAGGGGAATGTGAAAATACCCTATTAAAATATAATATAAATGTTGTGAGGGGAAACACTTTTGGCATCATATCTACCGTTAGATATTACAAAACCCTGTCCACCGATATGGCTTGGTCAATCAAATCCCCATCTCAACCGTGTGTTAATTTGAATACTTGTTCACTGGTATGGGGTTTTTCCAAATCCCCTTTTCCAATCGTTGATTTGTTAGGGATGATCCTACCCGCCCCTTATTTTGTATCTCTCCTCACCCTCTCCCTACATACACACAACTAGATCTATCTCTGATCTCTCTCTCATATCTTTATTATCAGTTAAAAGTAACATCAATGGCATATCTATAAATAACACCACGATTTGATTAATTTTTTAATTTTTAGGTTTTATCTCGGGGTTTGATTTTGAGTTTTTTGTAGTTGACGAGGATGGAGAAAAATAATGAGATTCGACAAGTTCTTTAATAAAAACAAGGTATGCCTTTTTTGTCTAATTTAATTTAATATTAATATTCATATTCTTATACATCTGATATTGTTTTTGTTTTTAGATTTGTAAATGAGTATTTGAAGATCAAGCCCCTGAAAAGGTGTATATTAATTGTGTTTTAATCCTTAATTACGTAGTCATTTGTTTATTTTAATGTAATAAGATGTCATTTGTGATAAATATTGAATCTTTAAGAGGGTTGTGTATCTTTATTTTATAATTATGTCAAATTGAACTTATTTCGTTAAAACTAGATAGATTTATGCATACTTGATGGTACGTTTAGGTAACTGATTAATTTGGTTTTGATTATTCTTATTGTGAACTGTTAATAACGTGGGGATTTTTCAATTCTTGACTGGTTTCTAATGATGAAGGATAGTAACAAATCACAATTACTTGTTTTTTTTACTTAAAACATACAAACGAAATCCAAAACCTCAATTTAAAAATCAGAATCCAAAATCATTCTCTGACAGAGCTTCATTATTGTGGGTGTCGACCTTCAGATTGTTGTTGGATCAAACTGTCAGGTAAAGCACGGAAACATTATATGGCAGCTTATGCTACAAATTTTAGCTGGGTAATTGTGGTAGATTTTTATTTTTTGTTATAGAGTTTTAAATTTGCAAAGATTGATTGTGAGATTTAGCTGTTGGTAGTATCAATATTAACACTACGCATATACGCTATTTTTTATTGTATTTTAATATAAATGATTTTTATAACTAAAACTTGCTACCTTTTTTATGAATTGCTTTGATGTAGATTTTGCTGATTGGTGGTAATCTGCAAGCTTTTCAAATTAAGTGTGGATACTAACGTGATATTGGTAAGTTCATTTACTTTATTTTGAGGTGTTATAAAAAAGGGTTTGATTTTATATACTCCACCTTTGTTAGTAAAATGGATGAATGTTACCCACTGCCCCTATTGGTTCTTCAGTTCTTAACCATGGAGTTAAAAAAATATTTGAAAGGTTTATGACGTGGTTCATTCTTCGTGAGTAAGAGTTCAATTAACAAGGTTTAAATTCAAGACTTCTTTTATTGTAGTATTGACCCTTTTACTTTTCGGCATAACAATCCGCGCCTCTTTTGTTGTACTTTTACAAATCTATAAAAAGGTTTTTGTACCTATGATGTCGATATATTACACACCCGATTTGTGGCAGCCTATAAAAGTCGTACCGGCCGACCCTAAAGGGAAAGCACCCGCTCTTAAAGATGTGGTAGGAATCAATCTGTCTCAAGGTTACTGCTTTAGTTCATTACCGTTTTCTCATTCTTCTTTATTCTCAGGTTATCTGTGACACGAAGTAACCGTCATTTCAGACTTTCTAAAACCGATTTGTGGTATGTTTAGCTGCTCAACAACCTCATACATACAGAACTATCAGAAGAAGAGTTGACCCGCTGGAACTAGCCGTGGTGGACCAACTGGCTGCTAACCGTCATGTGCCACAATCTCCTCCACAATCTGTACTACCGAGATTGGTATTACTTATTCTTCTATAACGAATTTTTTTAAAACTTGGAAGAAGAAACCCGGATCTGTAATAATAGGATATCTAATATGTTTGTGTTGGACTTCTGATTTTAAGATTTTCGTTCTGTTTGCTAACTCAATTTTATATTGGTGTAGGTTTCAGGTGTGTTGAAGTATTGGGTATGTTGAAGGACCATCCAAATTTGGAATCAACTATCCACAACAACAAATCTTACCCAACTGCTGGCAAGGGTTTGGTGAGGGACCATCCAATAATGGGACTGAATACTGAGAGCCGTGTGGACGTTGAACTCAGTTACCTATCAACCAACAACGTACATTGGCTACCAGGTGCCCGTACACAATATTTTACACAGCTTCTGTAAATGACTTTAATTAATACCTATGTGAGGGTATATATACCAAACTATTTATACAATGATTGTGATCGAGTTTTCGGATGACCGATAAAACTCGGTCCGGTCTTGCGCTTTTGGGTGACTGTGTTTTTGAGATTTTGGATGGCCTATAAAACTATGATTGCGATTGAGTAACAATAGGAGGCCTTTGCAGTCATAGTTTTAATGTGAAATACGTTTTCATGTGAAATCTTTGTAGGATGGCGTTTAATGTGAAATCTTCTGTTCTATAGAAGGCCTTTGCATAATTTTACTAAAATTATCATAGTGGGCACAAATTAGTCAAGGTATTTTAGAACAAAAAAGTCTTTTAGATTGAAACTTATTCCAAGAAAATAAAAGCTTTTACAAACTACATCTTAAGTAATAAATATCAGAGAAAACTAGATTAGAGAGATAAAAGGAGCGGGACGAGGATAAACTTAAAAAGTGCAGCCATCCCTATATTATAGATAAAACGTGTAGACTTTGTCCTGCAATACATTTTCATGAGCCTAAGATTTTTAAACTTACAAAGTTATAATACTATAAAATATCATATAAATGTCCCTATAACACGTACATGTCATTTCTTCTTTTCTTTTATGGCTTTTTTGAATTTCTTATTTGGTTTACTTCTGCTATTGTTTTGGGTGATAATAACAAATTCATTTGTAAATACAGCCACAAGAGCATAATGAAGATGCTGGTAGACAAGAAGATAAGAGCGTTGCAAAATAACTGTTTATCTGAGAATGAGCAAAATCAAAGGGTCATATGTATGCTGACGTTCGTCAACATGGACACCGAGAAAAATGGTTCAGTCACATACGTGGAACTGTAAACAGGACTTGCCACACTCGATTACATGCTCCCAAAAGTAAGGGTACATAATTGCTTATTAGTTATCTTATTAGACTGAATCAAATTATTACAAACAAAGGTTATTATTAACATTTTCTAATTGTGCAATTAAGATTAGAAGTTCACACTTTTTGACAGACTCGATTTAACTTACCATTACGGGCACTAAAAAACCATGTTTGTTTGATGTACATAGTTTAAGAAGATATGTATAAGTGTTTAAACTATACATGTTCCCAAGTAGTAAAGTATGCTAAAAATGATTTTTTTGAAGTATATGTGTATACGGAAAACTGATTATGTACTTGATATACTAGGGGTCAAATGTGTGGTTTAGGATAAATAGTTAGGGTACACGAGTAGTTACACCAGAACATAAGAACTCAATTTTTAAGCATAAGTATGTCATTCTAACTTAATAAAATATAGACTAGTTACGTAGACGTATTAGATGACAATAGGAGAAAAGGTTCGGTTGAGTTACGCTAATTTAGAAAATGCGAGTGTAGGTTGGCTGAATACAATAGATTCTGGTACTCATCTTATGGAACTTCAGCGTAGTTTGAGTTTGGTTGGCATTGCTTATGTACTTTCTGCATATGATTCCATTTATAAACTATAAAAAAGGGACGTTAGAAATAGTCTTCAACTCTGCTTATTTTGTATGGTTTTATATTCACGTAGCTATTCTTCTATAGTAATTCTAGCACTAATGTCGACATATCTATCATGCATTAACATATGTGAATTAATTAAGTATTCTAGATGTGGGTGCATGGTTTTTTTCCGTATGAGTAGACAGAATAACCAATTTTATGGTTCGTCGAACTAATACTGTTTTCAAATGGCAAGCAAATTTTATTAATTTGTTTTTTACAATTGATCAACGATGGATGTTGCTGCATCGGATAACTGATAAATATGGAACCTGCTGAATTTTCGTTTAATCATGGTTCGGTAATTGGAAATGGTGGCAATCTACTTGGGGAGAGTGTGGAAGAATTATAAATAGATAAGGAGTTTTAGTTAAATGATTGGATCAATAAGTACATACCAAAGGATGAATTGTCAAGCCATTTCAAATGCTTCCTTTAGCTAATTGTGTTTGGATGGTTTTTATTTATGTAATGTTAGACGGTTTGTAAAACATATCACTTTTAGTGCTCTTAATGCGTGTTCATTATATATCGCCTATTAGCTTCTACAAGTTCTTTTTATGTAAATACATTCTGTATCTACCCCGCGGCAGAGCGCGGGCGTTGATCCTAGTATGGATATAAATGTCAAAATACACATAATTTGAGTGTGCAAATAAACATGTCGAGTGTGCAAATCATCACTCATTTAATATACCTGTCACTCTATTTTACAATAAATATAACATATGGTACAAGGAATATATGCCAATGTAATTCGTGTGCATTTATTATTACAACAAGTGATAATCATAAACAAAAAAAGTATATGAACTTACAATCCAAAATAATTGATTAACTATCATAAACCCATATTAAATCTATCAACACCAACTACATCTCTTTAACCAAAAACAAATTAACCCTCCAACAATCGTTTTTATTTTCTTTCCGTCGAGCAGTTACAACAAAACATAATATCTAATATTTCGTTTTTTAGTGAAGTTGTCTTCTCAGCTCGATTCGAATTGATATAACGTTTTTAAGCTCGACTTAATTGTTTTTGGTTAAAAGAATCAATTTTGGTATTCTATGTCTACTTGGCAAATAGCAAGAAAAAAAAGTAAAAATATACTATATTACCTACGTAATACGTACTACTCTAAAACATATTGCAATTACAACATTTAAATGCACGAAATATAAAATGGAAAATACAAATTTTATACTATAATCGAGTAACACAAAATATAAAATGTAAAACAAAACGTTTACACTAAAATGTTTTTTTATAAAATCTACAAACACAAGTTTTATAAAATCTGATTTTATATAAGAAAAACTGAATTGGACTCTATATTCGTTTTCTACAAACAGGTTTATTATAGTCAGCCCAAAACTTAGCTTAGCCCAAAACAAATTAATTTAACTTTTAACCTTTAAATGCTAGTGGACTTAACATGTCCATTTGCTTGGCTTATTAATCCAAAAATCATAACGGGCAAAAGAATTAAATTCAGACTTTTAAAACATGAACCGAATTACAATTTGTATTTTAGACCAAAACTTTGACTTCTATTTTGTTTTGCACAGACTAGTATTACTTCTCAAACAGAATCAAATATTCAGTCAATCTTATATCTCTAAGTATTACAGTACAAAACTAATAAAGCAGTTTCAATCAGAATATTGATACAGTTCAGCTAGAAACAGCTAATGCCAAACCCTCCATATCTGCTATCTCATAAAATCTACAAGACTGAATACTAAAAATAAAAGAGCTAAGCAATAACAGATAACTAGTAGCAATTAACAAATGAATACCAGCAAACTGTGAGCAGAAAATTGTACACTACAATAACGTAACTAGCAGATTTAATATTTGCACACAAAAAAAACTAAAAATGAGCTTAACCGGTTCATCCGAAGTTTAGTCCGTTAAGTAGAGAAGCGCGGCGCTGAGCCGGCTTAAAAACCAATTACCACTACACCTCCTTATCTACTGAAATTGCCGGATTGAATCTAAGAATCCGAAACCTGCAAAAACTTGAAACCTGCAAAACAAATCGAACACAAGCAAAGAAAAACAAAACAAAACTTCTCGATTCTGAAACCTGCAAGAATAAAGGTTGTGCAACCGAAACTCTATATTATCAGTTTAACAGATTGATTAGCTCAAATTCGATGGCTGACAAAATTGAAAGCTCGAAATAAGAATCCTGCAAAATAGAATATCCAAGAAAATATCAAAATCGACTAATCCAGTTAAACTGAACTTTGGAACAACTACTGAGCCAAAACTCTATAAATTCATTAAGCTACATTACCTGTATCTAAAATCCTATTTACTGAATTCATCTAAAATCTTAACAAAAATTCCTAGAGACTCGAATGAGTTATAGAACTTAAGTAATATCTATATTAATCAGTAAAAACTTTGAAACCTTGAACTTCAGAAACTAAACATATGGAAATGACTAAGAACGACTAAAAATCTGTATTATCCAAGAAGCAATAAGCCTCGTCGGCTTATTTATCAAGCTTATCCAAACGTAGCTACGAATCTCTAAAATTTCTCATCAGAATCAAAACACAAGATACTCCTATTCGTGAACAGTAAGTGTAACAGAAATCAGTCATATTGTTATATGGTGAACATTTCGCATAACAGATTCCAAAAGAAAAGAAGATTAAGAAAGCTTTGAAGAAAAAGTAAATTCATTAATGGTAGAAAACTGATTCGGTTACAAAACTAACTAATTTGGTTACAAAAGTAAACAAGAAAGATGAAAGAAAAGTAAACTAACTAACTAACTATCCTAACTACTATGTGCAACTAACACCTAAGCTAACCGTCTTGAATGAGGGGGTCTTCCGGTATTTATAGGCGATTGAGAGTGGAGTCGAGGTGCTGATGACGCGTTGTATCCAATCCTTTGATGACACGTGTAAAATACGAGGATTTAAATTCGTTCTTCAAGTTAAACCCAAATTGGGGTTTTCTTTATCTTCGAGTCTTGATCTAATTCATTGGTACCGTCTTGTAGAGGAGAAGACAAGGAGTATTTTTGCTGTTGAAGGCTTTGGCTGATTCTTCTTGTATCTCTTGCGAATTGTGTTTGCAGGTTTTGAAGTGGAAAGAAATTGAAGACGGTTTAATCTCTCTCTCTCTTCACGTTTGAGAAGAAGAAAATGTGTTGTGTGTTTTCGTGTGTTTGACCGAAACTGGTCAACTTGACCAAGTAAATAAACTTTACTTTCCTTTTAATTTCTTTTTGGTCCTTTATTTTTCACTTCTTTTCAAATGTTTTTAAAACCTTTTAAGTAAAAGCTTTCTCATCCTTTGTCTTATACAAAGTTACAAGTCTAGTCCTCCATCTTGTAAAAGTTGCAACTTGAGCCCTTGTAATTTGTGAATAATGGCAAGTAT
The DNA here is from genome assembly GCA_025667525.1 of Glebionis coronaria. Taxonomy (NCBI): domain Eukaryota; kingdom Viridiplantae; phylum Streptophyta; class Magnoliopsida; order Asterales; family Asteraceae; genus Glebionis; species Glebionis coronaria. The sequence continues at coordinate 166,351,371 of CM046878.1, read as the reverse complement.
GGTCCTTGAAAGCATCTTTCGTTTCTTTCTTCGTCTTTTATGATATAAATCCCTTGAAAATGTGTCTTTGCTCCAAAATTGTATCTTGTTACCTGAAAACACATAAAACACAAATACACGCATAATTCTGATATTTTAAAGTTAAAATAATGTATTCGACTGTGTTTTAAGTGGTTTTTGGATCATTATTGATGAGTGTTTTCACACTTATCAACTCCCCTCCACTTGACCATTGCCATGACCTCATGCAATGCAGCATTTTAAAGCACCAAGTTACACTTTTCTCATAATTAACCCACCTTGGCCATTTTATGATTTAATAAACTATACTATGCTATATGATGAATGATTTTGAATATTTACAATGCAATGCAAAGGAAAGCAATTCTATTTATATCTTTTTGTATTTTTCATAAATGGTTTTGATGGAAATAACTCATAAAGAAATCAATGACTTAGATAGGGCTTTGGTACCATGGACATTTATCACCCTCAAGTTTCACTTTCCCCATACCAAGCTTAAAAATGGGATCATTGTTTTCACAAGTAAAAAGTGCATCAACTTATTCATGACAATTAAATGTGGAACCGTTTATTATTTGAGCAAATTGCTTGTAGGCAAATTTGTCATTATTCAAGCGTGAAATATAAGAAATGTAAAATCCAAAAATAAGGAAGCACGGTTTTAATCCTAAGTAATCCTCTCATCCATTACTTGAAAAACCGCTCACAATTAATATAAGTCCGTTTCAAGAATAATAAGTCATTCGCCTTATGTGTAAAATCCTCATGTCATGCTTTCATAAGTAGCTACACACTCGCTAAGGAAAGAAAAATAAAACTCACGCAATAATTTACATCCGCCATCTTTTTGAGACTTTGGATCTTCAATCCCGCAACCCGTCAAGGCAATATTGGATTGGAGCAATCTATTGAATCCCCGCAACCCGTCAAGGAAATATTGGAACTCAATAGTCACTATAATTAACACCACACCACCCCTCTTGGGAGTCTTATATATATTATTTTTTTTTTCTTTTTCTTTTTTTTTTCTAGCCACTCATTTTTTTCATAAGCCGCTCTTATTTTTCTTTATTCCTCACAAAGAAAGTTTAAAAGAATAAAAGGAAAAACACCCGCTAAATATTGAGCATGACATAAGTCTAGTACACATAAAACGTTCTAACTTAGAATCTTAAGACGTACTCATACCAACCGTGAATGATTAGCCAAAAATGCATAAGAGATTACAAACCGATTAAAACCGTTCTTGATTATTTATTAACAATTATATACATGCGAAGAAAATAGAGGTAGAGAAGAGAAGGGTTTAGCCACAAGTAATTATCATGAAGTTTATCTAGCCCTTTTACACTTGCTTCAACTCTATCATTTCCCATTCTCCACAAATTTAAAATCTCAAATAATGAAATTGGTGGATGCTTAGCCTAATAGACCATCGAAGGACTACATGGTTAAGGATACTAGCTAGAGAATGCTAAATAAGCAAACTCGGGTTGAATCAAAATATCCATGGCGGACCTAATATGTCAAAGAAATCTAAACTTGTTAAAACCATGTTTATTATATTTTTTCTTTTTCATATATTTTTGATGAAAAATAATAGAAGAAATATATACAATGCAAATGTGTTATGCAAATAAAAAATGATTGATGCAAAAATTATGAATGCATATTTTTGGTGGCTAAAGTAGATCAAAAATTTGAAAAATGTTTGAAAAATTAATTTTCCAAGTTATCATGAAATAAAGGCAATGGTCTAGGTAAGGTCACTTCGATAGAAGTCTCCCCTACACTTAAGATAAACATTGTCCTCAATGTTTAAGAGTATTGGAGTAAACTCCCCTACACTTATTACATTGATAACCTTGCTTAACTCAAGTTAAGGAAGAGACAACTAAAGGGTATTCATTTTAAGCACAAATGTTGAATATCACGATAGCAAAAACTAATCGAAGTGAACCAGATACACGGGCCTCCTCCATAAGCTCCAAGCATGAAATGTGAGAAAGCAACCCTTGAAACAAACACGAAAAAAGACGAAGAAAGGCACCCCTCCACTTCAACTCTACTATAACATCCTTTTAATTAAACCTAACCTATTGAAAATCTACTCTACGTTATCTAACCTAGTTATACAATGCTTGAGTTTTTTTAACTCTAAGTCGCTAGCTCGACTCGGCCCCGAATTAAGTTGTCCTTGGGGAAACCATCATGGAGAGTAAAAGATTTACCCTCTTTGAAGCACGTCTCACATGATACACTCAAACTTAGCACGTTGCCATTTACTATAAGATTTACAAAATCCGCCTCGATAAATGGAACGGTCCAACGTGTCTCAAGTTTGTCCAACAAACGAAGTCTCTCATATATGAAGTACCCCAGGATCAAATACAAAGTTTCCATCTCGACAAGTGAACAACTCCAAAATAGGTAGCATCACCAAAGTAAGCTCATACAAGAATTCCATATCAATCGAAATCACACTGTTAAGTGGAGTAGATGAAAACCAAGGTGTCGCAAATTTATGTATCCCAGGATCAAAAACCTTTCCCTTCATGGGAAAATAAGAAGATGAACTCGTATCAACCATATAAGATTCCCCCTTAGTGATCAAAGCATCATGAGAATATGAAGGTGTAGGAATCAAAACATTCATAACTATTATGTCCATATTAGGCTCGTCATCATCATCAAAAGGTGGGTAATCTTCCATAGAAGGCATAGTAAAAGGAGGATCAAGATTAACAGTATCTTGTGAAGGAGGTGTAGTCTCTATGTTCCCAAAAAGCAATGTAGTAATAAGACGAACCTCCTCTTCCAAATTAGAAACACTATCGTTGACCCCTATATCAAATTGTGCAAGAGTATCCTCTATGGTGGCATCAATCTCCATAAAAGAGTCCATATCAAAGGTTTTGAGTTCTAAAGGTGCCTTAGATGAAAAAGTATCAATCTCTAAGAGGAAAGGATCTTCATCAATAACCAACTTCAAGGGTGGGAGGGTGGGAACATAAGGCTCAAAAGGAGGTGTATTAATGAGAGAATCACTCAAAGGGATGATATGATCATGAAAATAAATAGGTGTATCCTCAAAAACCAGTGAAGGATGATCAATCAAGGGTTCTTCTTCTATAGACTCATTATTAGGTTCTTCACACTCCTCAAAAAGTGGGTTATCAAAACATGTCTCAAAAAGAGGATTTGAATGTATCACAAAATTACTTAGAGGAATAGGTGAAGGAGTCATAGAAGAAATGGAGTCATCATCATCAGAAGTAAAAGACTCATCACTATCATAAGGATCATCAAAGGTTTCATCACAAGAATCATATGGTGGTAGAGGAGAAGGATCCACTTTTCCTATAGGAGCAAACTCTTCATCCAAATTAGGAATGTTATCGTGACAAGACAAATCATTGGATGATATAGCATAAGACGCGTCACTAGAATCACAATCATCATCCTCCATTTGTGTCAAGTCTTTCACAAACTCTTCCTCAATTTCATTATCCCTTTCTTTAAACAATTCATCAAGATCAAAGTCACCAAAATCACTAGTAGTAGCATGAAGGTCAATATGTGATAAAATCTCAATGTGATCATGAAGAGAAGAGGTATCAACACAAAGCTCATCACATGGTTCATTGGAAAACCTCTCAAGCTCTCTTTGGATTGGGATAAGGTTCTCAACACTAGAAGAGGTTAATTCATCCGAATTGGTGTTTGTATTAGTGCTAAGAGGCTCGTCCCCCATGGTGAAAGAGTCGGTGGGTTCCACGTGAAGTAAAGGTGATGAAGGCGTGTCATCATTAAGTGTCATACAAATCGAAGGTTCCTCATCATCTTCATCTAATAAGCATTGTTTAAGCAAACGAGCACGATTAGCAATAAATTGTTCTTCTTTTTCCTTTGTAGCAATCTTAAAGAGTAAATCGTCTAACTTTTCCTTGAGGCGACAAGAACTTTCTTTCAACGATTCACGACACATTGCACCGATCTCCTTGTCATAAATTTGCCAAGTCATAATTTCCACTTCCTCAAAAAACTTAATTTGTTCCTCTAACAACGGGCATGCGTTTTTCATTTCCTCAAGGCTCATGTCTTTCATACTATCAAGCATCTTATAAAAGTCATCGGTCGACTTGTTCATTCTCTCAAGTGAAGAATAAAACTTCTTGACAAAATTAAGGACATAGGATGGCGGATGCCTCGGTCTACAATCATAACCATAATGGGATGCGTTCCCACAAAACTCACATGAATAAGTCGAAGAATATGGTGGAGGTGGATTTCCATAATTAGGTGAATTATAGGTTTGAAAAGAGTCGTGATTATGAAAGTTCTCATGATTGTAACCTTGAAAATTTCCTTCATTTGGAAAACCCTCATAATGTGAAAATCCTTGATTTTGAAAAGTATCTTGATTATAGCATGGAAAATTTTCATCATTGTGAAAGCCTTCATTGTTTGAAAATCCTTGGTTTTGGTATGGCTCATCAAAGGGTTGATCATGAAATGATGGTGGAGGTTGTGATGAAAAACCGGAATATCCCATATAGTCATTACAAGTATAGTCCATTTGAGTGTTAGGTTGAAAATTAGGGTTCTCGGTTCCATTATAAGCATATCCCTTCCCATAATAACCATTATTTTGATCACATAAATAAGTATCATGTGGACCACCACAAGTCGAACAAGGTGAATAATTAGCGTTGGCGGATCGTTGTTGCAAAATCTCCAACATGGAACGAGTATCCATGTTTAACAAGGTGGCCGAATGTATATACAAGTATAATGACGTTTAAAAGCTTCCTCGGGGAAGGAAGTAATACACCAAAGGTGGTATGTTTACACGTGTGCGAGTACACGTGTAAGTAAACACGAGGAATGAGGGAGTAGCCCTCGGTCGACTTTGAAGAGAAAAGGATTATCCTCTTCGAGGTTCGATATGAAATATCCACAAGAAAGTATATATATATATATATAATTACTACTTGGGTGCAAGACCCCCAATAAAGCCTTCCTTCTTAGAATACGCACTAGTGAACGGGGGGTTAGGTGGCGCGAAGCACTTAAGTACCTACTGACCCTTAGATGACATTTTATAGCACATCGCCTTTCTATTCACTTTGTAGTTTGTATTCTTCGAATTATTGCCTATTGGAAGTATTTATCTATTCTTGCTTAATTAAATTGGATCCATACGCGTGTCAAGGACCGGAACACCCCTCAACACGGTGTATTGCCTCGGCAATACTTATGGAGATGGTAACTTGGTTGTTCGTATCTACGTATACTTATTTACATATAATAATATATCAAAAATATTTTTGTATTTATTTGATTTGTTAAGAAAAATACTATATGTACGTAAAAACGATGAAAACGATATAATATATATTTTTGTTGTAATCTTTTAGGAAAAAGATTACTTTTTGGATTTTTTTTTTGGTTCAATTCTTTAGGAAAAGAATTGATTTTGTGGTTTTTTTTTTTTTTTTTTATCTTTTTTATTTTTTAATGTTTTTTATTATAATACGTAATAATAACGTTCACAAAGTGAACGGATCCCAAAATCCAATCGTCTCACTCGAAATCGTTAATCTTCACGAAAAGAACCGGCAGCGGCGCCATTTAATATTTGTCTTTTAGTGTAGTTGTCTTCTCAGCTCGATTCGAATTGATATAACAATTTTAAGCTCGACTTGATTGTTTTTGGTGTATAATAGGGTAATTGGTGTTTAAGCTACTTTGACAATTTTAACAAATAAAACTCCTAAAAATGTAAAATAATATCTATACTACGTATACATACTATCTAAAAACACTTTGCAATTACAACATTTAAATGCACGAAATATAAAATGGAAAATACAAATTTTATACTATAATCGAGTAACACAAAATATAAAATGTAAAGCAAAACTTTTACACTAAAATGTTTTTTTATAAAATCTACAAACACAAGTTTTATAAAATCTGATTTTATATAAGAAAAACTGAATTGGACTCTATATTCGTTTTCTACAAACAGGTTTATTATAGTCAGCCCAAAACTTAGCTTAGCCCAAAACAAATGAATTTAACTTTTAACCTTTAAATGCTAGTGGACTTAACATGTCCATTTGCTTGGCTTATTAATCCAAAAATCATAACGGGCAAAAGAATTACATTCAGACTTTTAAAACATGAACCGAATTACAATTTGTATTTTAGACCAAAACTTTGACTTCTATTTTGTTTTACACAGACTAGTATTACTTCTCAAACAGAATCAAATATTCACTCAATCTTATATCTCTAAGTATTACAGTACAAAACTAATAAAGCAGTTTCAATCAGAATATTGATACAGTTCAGCTAGAAACAGCTAATGCCAAACCCTCCATATATACTATCTCATAAAATCTACAAGACTGAATACTAAAAATAAAAGAGCTACGCAATAACAGATAACTAGTAGCAATTAACAAATGAATACCAGCAAATTGTGAGCAGAAAATTGTACACTACAATAACGTAACTAGCAGATTTAATATATGCACACAAAAAAAACTAAAAATGAGCTTAACCGGTTCATCCGAAGTTTAGTCCGTTAAGTCGAGAAGCGCGGCGCTGAGCCGGCTTAAAAACCAATTACCACTACACCTCCTTATCTACTGAAATTGCCGGATTGAATCTAAGAATCCGAAACCTGCAAAAACTTGAAACCTGCAAAACAAATCGAACACAAGCAAAGAAAAACAAAACAAAACTTCTCGATTCTGAAACCTGCAAGAATAAAGGTTGTGCAACCGAAACTCTATATTATCAGTTTAACAGATTGATTAGCTCAAATTCGATGGCTGACAAAATTGAAAGCTCGAAATAAGAATCCTGCAAAATAGAATATCCAAGAAAATATCGAAATCGACTAATCCAGTTAAACTGAACTTTGGAACAACTGCTGAACCGAAACTCTATAAATTCATTAAGCTACATTACCTGTATCTAAAATCCTATATACTGAATTCATCTAAAATCTTAACAAAAATTCCTAGAGACTCGAATGAGTTATAGAACTTAAGTAATATCTATATTAATCAGTAAAAACTTTGAAACCATGAACTTCAGAAACTAAACATATGGAAATGACTAAGAACGACGAAAAATCTGTATTATCCAAGAAGCAATAAGCCTCGTCGGCTTATTTATCAAGCTTATCCAAACGTAGCTACGAAGCTCTAAAATTTCTCATCAGAATCAAAACACAAGATACTCCTATTCGTGAACAGTAAGTGTAACAGAAATCAGTCGTATTATTATATGGTGAACAGTTCGCATTACAAATTCCAAAAGAAAAGAAGATTAAGAAAGCTTTGAAGAAAAAGTAAATTCATTAATGGTAGAAAACTGATTCGGTTACAAAACTAACTATATTGGTTACAAAAGTAAACAAGAAAGATGAAAGAAAAGTAAACTAACTAACTAACTATCCTAACTACTATGTGTAACTAACACTAAGCTAACCGTCTTGAATGAGGGGGTCTTCCGGTATTTATAGGCGATTGAGAGTGGAGTCGAGGTGCTGATGACGCGTTGTATCCAATCCTTTGATGACACGTGTAAAATACGAGGATTTAAATTCGTTCTTCAAGTTAAACCCAAATTGGGGTTTTCTTTATCTTCGAGTCTTGATCTAATTCATTGGTACCGTCTTGTAGAGGAGAAGACAAGGAGTATTTTTGCTGTTGAAGGCTTTGGCTGATTCTTCTTGTATCTCTTGCGAATTGTGTTTGCAGGTTTTGAAGTGGAAAGAAATTGAAGATGGTTTAATCTCTCTCTCTCTTCACGTTTGAGAAGAAGAAAACGAGTTGTGTGTTTTCGTGTGTTTGACCGAAACTGGTCAACTTGACCAAGTAAATAAACTTTACTTTCCTTCTAATTTCTTTTTGGTCCTTTATTTTTCACTTCTTTTCAAATGTTTTTAAAACCTTTTAAGTAAAAGCTTTCTCATCCTTTGTCTTATAGAAAGTTACAAGTCTAGTCCTCCATCTTGTAAAAGTTGCAACTTGAGCCCTTGAAATTTGTGAATAATGGCAAGTATGGTCCTTGAAAGCATCTTTCGTTTCTTTCTTCGTCTTTTATGATATAAATCCCTTGAAAACGTGTCTTTGCTCCAAAATTGTATCTTGTTACCCTGAAAACATATAAAACACAAATACACGCATAATTCTGGTATTTTAAAGTTAAAATAATGTATTCGACTGTGTTTTAAGTGGTTTTTGGATCATTATTGATGAGTGTTTTCACACTTATCAATATCCATTTTCTTTATATTCGAAAAGTGCAAGAACAAGAAATATACTACCTAAATTTTTTTGTAACCATGAACAGTAAAATAATTAAAACTTACAATAAAATTATAAATTCAACATTAACAAAAATAATCGAGTACAATTAAAGAACAGGAATTTAGAACAACTTAAATAAAATTTCGAATTAAAAATAAAAATAAAAACCACTAAAATAAGAATTTACGTTTAAGATTAAAAAAACAAAACTTGTGGTCATCTTCTTCTTCTTTCCTTCTTATAGATATTTGGTTTTGGGTCTTCAATTGGGTCTTCAATTGGGTCTTCAACTGAATCTTCTAACATCTCTCATAAGAGCCCTTGGAGAGGTCTCTCTCTTGACTCACATCATCACGTGGGTGTGAGGTATGTGGTGTTTGATAGTGATGACATGAGGAGGAAATACATTGGGATTTATGGTTCGATGTTTTTGTGTTATAAGATGGTGGTTGGTGATTATGAGATAAGGAACCCTAATAAGGTAGAGATGTACCATCGGTTGTAAATTATAAAGGGAGGCCGGGTTAATTTCTGTATTCAGATGGAGAGTTGAGTGGTAGGCCCAAAAAAATAAATTTGGTGCAAAAAATAAGTTATTTGGTGCAAAAAAAAAAGAAACTGTGGTGTTTTCTTTTTCGGGATTTGTGCAAAGCAATACCTAATGTTTTTAACAAAATAAAATGGCTTGCTGAGATTAGTTTTTTGCTCTATCCGAATATTAACAAATAGAGTATTGGGCTTGGTTATAGTTATTCTTATTATTATGGGCTGACTCGGCCCGTTAAATGAGTATGGTAGGCGCATAAAATAAAGTTTGGGATTTCAGGATCGTTTTTTATACGCGTTCCATTGCTATTAAATCTCATAATTCACGTGGTTTACTACTTCGGTATTTGACATGTGACATCTTGCGAACATATAGAACATTTTTTACCATAACATTTATCATAGGGTATCCGCCGCCGTATCGCGCGAGTACCCTACTAGTGTATTATTATTATAGTTTGTCCAATTAATATAGAGTTACACTAAGATGGAATAAAAGGGAGTAATGAAGTTGATTTTATGAAAATTTATGCTAACATATTCAATGAATTTCATATAAAAAAAGATGTTTGTACGTTCTTAAAAAATAATACTACAACCACAAAAAGTTTACAAAATTTTATCCACATAATAAGTTGGCAATCAATTGTGAAAGGTAAAAAATAAGAAAGAGAAATAATAAAGTAACATGAGTGGATAATTTCATATGACAAATCATTTTGTGGATATAATTTTATAAACTATTTGTGGTTGTAGCATTATGTATCTAATTAACCAATACAATTAAAAGTTAAAATTGCCACAACCTTCTTAAATCTTAACCCTTAACATTCACATTAACGATTAAACTAGTTTTAATGCTCGTACGTGCACGAGATTTGAACACAAAAAATAAATTAAGTGATAATTTTGTTATTATGATTTTATGTTTCTTAAAAATATCTAATATTTATATGTTTAATTATATTGTAGTTGACTGTACACCGTTTAAATTAATATAAACTCACCTTAATATTAATCAACAAACAATTTACCTCAACTTTACACGTACACGAATAATAAATTAATGATTTTGTAATGATTAATATTATTCTAAAAACAATATTAAATTTTTATTAGTCAAGTAGTTACGATGTTCATGGACCCACACATTTTATACGATTTTTTATTACGTGATAATATTAATTAATTTTTGCATAAAGATTTTTTGCATAAAAGATTTGACCTTGTTTACCAGAAATGTTAGCTATCATTTTCTATACATTGTGTGTTTAGTAACACATAAAGACCTTGAAAAAATACATGTTGTTGTAATATGTATAATCCCATCTATTTATTTTTATCTTACACCGATGTCTAAGGTCTTGAATTTATTTTGATATTTATATTAATGTTAATAATAATTTACGTATATTTCATTGCTAGACTTTATTAAGTGTCAAAATAGGAATAAATATAATTTTTGTTTTAATATATTTGAATATTTATAATCATGTGATTTGTTGATTTTTTAATATTACATATATGTTTTATTTTTAAAATATAAAGTCTAAAGGTATAAAGTTTAAGAGGGTATTTTGTTTATTTTTTAAAGTTATTAATAATTATGAAAAACTATAAATTTATACTTAAGTCTATTTAATTTATTTAAAATATAACTACTAAAATTTTATTTGTCCTCTCCTCCTTTTTAAATATTTTTATTTTCACAAATTTGACACATATATTTTTGTATGTTTTCATCAAGCTCCTCCAAAAAAATTAATTTTGACTAAACTGAAATCAATTTTGACTTTTTCAACCAATCCGATCGCTCGATTTCGATTATGTATCAAAATCAAACCATTTGATTGGTTGTTTTCTTTATAATCTCTACTTTGTTGGAGATTGTTTTGCAAAATATGCTTTTTGCAATAGTTTGGACATAATTTTATATATGTATAATATATATATATATATATATATATATATATATATATATATATATATATATATATATATATATATATATATATATATATATATATATATATATATATATATATATATATATATATATATATATATATATATATATATATATATATATATATATTCGTAGTACTTAGTAACTTTGCGTTTTCCTCGAAAAGAGCTTCGTAACGAGCTTCACAACGAGCTTCAAAAAGAGCGCGCGCGCGGGACGGGGGTGCAGAAAGTGAGATTCTAGGCAAAAACGGGTTCGAAGCTACTGAACTTGTGCATGAGCGCGCGAACTGCGGACACGAATGCAGCTCCGAAATTCGTCTGGGTGCGGGCAGATTTCGGAATATCTTTTTTGCTGCGAATTCGGATTTTTCTAGAAATTTATGTATATCTATTTAACGAATAGATTTAGGCTTTCTTATTAAGTCATGACAGAATATTTTGGTGTATGTAAAATATATGCAAATCGTGTATATATTTAACAGATTTGTATGTCAGATTATTTTGGGAGCATATATTCTGTCTTGGTGACCAAGACATGAATGGCTATAAAATAAACCATTCTCATTCAGTTTTCAGACACAGAAAAAAGGCAGCCTTTTTCTACTCCATTACCATACGGTTTTTCCGTCATTTGTCGATCAAAAACGCAGAAGGCTTCGGTGATATTTTAGGCAAATTTGTCTTGTCCGGCTGTACAACAGCTTTGTACGTTGTACCCTAGGAAACAGACGACGAATCTATTTTTAGGGAAGCGTTTTAAACACGTGACTCGTCTCAGTGTTACTGTTTTCTTCATTATTGTTATTTATTTTTATGTCTCTTATTTTCTGTTAATCTTATTTTCTAATTCGATTTTATGTAATAAAAGTGTACATCGTTTCCTACAATCTTAAAATAGATTAAGTTTAATAGAATTTAAACCATTTATTAAATCGGATTAATATCTTTAACATATTTATATAAACTATTTTCTGTCGAAACCACGATTGAGTTTCATTAGAAATAAGTTTTAAATTTACATATTTTAATTGACAGTTAAAGTTTTTTTTAACAGTTGTTCTAATCAGTTTACTGAAACCAAGATTGTGTTTCTGTTAAACTGATATATTTGATAATTTCATCTGATTCATTGAAACCAAGATTGAGTTTCTTTGAAGCAGATCCACTATAAGTATATAGATATCACAATTGAATTTCTTATATACAGATTTATAACAGTTGTCTAACTGTTTGTGTTTTGGTCTTCTTTGATCTTTCAAAATGACTACCAGTGCTCCTGAAACTCCTGCAACTGCTACCGTGAATGTAACTGGTGTGCCAGTTATCCACACCGTTGCTAATCATGCAAAAAAGCAGAAAAATTCAATGGGCAGAATTTTATGAGGTGGCAACAGAAGATGTTCTTCTATCTCACAACTTTGAACCTTGCGAGGTTCTTAAAAGAGACTGTACATCAGGTGGAACCTCCTCGGGAAGGGTTAACCCGCTAATCAACAAGTTGTGCAAGCTGTTGAAGCATGGAGACATTCAGACTTCTTGTGTCACAATTATGTTCTGAATGGTTTGATGGACTCTTTGTACAACGTATACTGCAAAACTAAGACTGCAAGGAATTATGGGAGTCGTTGGAACGCAAGTACAAAACTGAGGATGTTGGTACAAAGAAGTTTGTGGTAGCTGTCTCTTTCGATTACAAGATGGTTGATTCAAAGAATGTGATAACTCACATGCAGGTTTTGCTACACGACATTCATGCTGAGGGGATGACTTTGAGTAAAACTTTTCAAGTTGCTGCTATCATTGAAAAGTTACCTCCAAGCTGGGTAGAATTTAAAAACTACTTGAAGCATAAGCGAAAGGAGATGACTGTTGAAGACTTGGTTTTTCGTCTTCGTATTGAAGAGGACAATAAGTTGGCTTAGAAAAACACTTATACACCTGATTCTGCCAAGGAAAATATGGTTAGGCATGGTTCGTCTTCTTCAAAGTCTAAAGGAAAGAGATTTGGCAAAGGGAAGAATGACAAGAAGAGCAAAGTTAAGTCTGAGTACCTTGCTCTTAAAGCTGGAATTGTGAAGCAGAAGTTCCAAAGAAATTGGTTCAACTGTGACAAGCCAGGTCATCATGCTGCTATCTGCAAAGCGCCAAAGCCGGGGTGACTCTACGCGAGGCTAATATGGTGAATGATAATGTGGACATGATTGCTATGGTGTCTGATTTCATTTCCATGATCTATGAATTTAACCTGGTAGGTTCTAATAACAGTGATTGGTGGGTTGATACTGGGGAAACCTGTCATGTGTGTGTTGACAAGAGTATGTTTCACTCTTTAAGAGCGGTTGACAATAGAGAGAAGTTGTACATGGGAAACTCTGCGACTACTGATATCAAGGGCGAAGGAGATGTTATTTTGAAGATGACATCCGAGAAAGAGCTCAAGTTGACTAAAGTCTTATATCTTCTGAAGATTCGTAAGAATCTTGTGTCTGGATGTATTTTGAATAAGTTTGGTTTTCATTTTCTTTTTTAGTCTGATAAAGTTGTTCATTCTAAGAATCAAACGTATGTTGGTAAGGGGTATGCCCTGAATGGTATGTTTAAGCTCAATGTAATAGTTTTTAAGAATGCTATCGATAAAATGAATTCTTCTACTTACATGATTGAGTCTTCTAATGTGTGGCATGGTCGTCTTGGACATCTTAATTTTAACTCAATGCGTCGCTTGATTAAGTTAAATAGCATACCAAATTTTCATATTGATTTAAAGTATAAGTGTGGAACTAGTGTTGAAGCCAAACTTACAATATCATCTTTCAAATCGGTTGAACGAAAAACCGAACCACTTGATATGATACACATAAACATATGTGATTTGAAATTACTATCTACAAAAGGTGGCAATAAGTAATTCATCACGCTTATTGATGATTGCACAAAGTACTGCTACGTTTACTTGTTGAAAAGTAAAGATGAAGCTATAGACAAGTTTGTTCTATACAAAACTGAAGCTGAGAATTAACTTGTTAGGAAAATCAAGGTTGTAAAAAGTGATAGAGGAGGTGAATATGTGTCTCCGTTTACTGATCTATGTGTGAAACATGGAATTCGACACGAGTTCACTGCTCCTTATTCACCTCAGCAAAATGGTATTGCCGAAAGGAAGAACCGTACCTTGAAAGAAATGGTTAATGTCATGTTGTTAAGTTCTGGTTTAAGCCGAGTCATATGCGGGAAGCCATTCTAACGGCTACTTATCTTTTAAACATGATTCCTCGTAAGGATAAACAGGAAACACCATATGAAATGTGGATGGTAAGAAAACCATCATACCAGTACTTACGAGTGTGGGGGTGTCTAGCCAAGGTAGATGTGCTAAGGCCCAAACGATTGGACCTAAATCTGTGGATTGTATATTTATTGGATATGCTAAGAATAGCAGTGCTTATCATTTCATTGTACATGATTCAAAAAATCCAAATATACAAAAGAATGCAGTAATGGAATCAAGGAAAGCTTCCTGCTTTGAAAACATATTTCTTTGTTTAAAGAAGGAAATTGGAAGAACATATAGAATAGATGATGTCGTTGTCCAAGATAAGAGACAACGAGATGATAATGATCTCCAAGATGAGAGGCAAGATCAACCCGAGGAAGAAGAGGTTGAACCTACAAGAAGCAAACGGGCGAGAACCGAGAAATCATTTGGACCTGATTTTGTTTCTATTATTGTAGAAAATGAACCCACTTCTTATCAAGAAGCGGTAAATTCCTCGAAAGGGCCTCGATGGAAAGTAGCCATTAAAAAGTGAAATAGATTCTATTTTATAAAATCATACTTGGGAGCTCGTGGATTTACCTCCTGGTTGTAAACCACTACGCTATAAATGGATCTTCAAGAAGAAGATGAAAGGTGATGGCACCATTGACAAGTATCAAGCAAGATTGGTGATCAAAGGATTTAGACAACGGGAAGGTCTAGATTACTTTGATACTTATTCGCCTGTTACGCGAATAACTTCTATTCGAATAATAATTGAGATTGTCGCATTAAGAAATTTGGAAATTCACCAAATGGACGTAAAAACAGATTTTCAAAACGGAGATTTAGAAGAAGAAATATACATGAACCAACCTGAGGTTTTCATAGCTCCTAGACAAGAGAGCAAAGTGTGTAGGCTTGTTAAGTCATTATGGCTTAAAACAAGCTCCTAAACAATGGCATCAAAAGTTTGATCACGCCATGTTAGAGAGTAGATTCAAAATTAATGAATGCGACAAGTGTGTTTATGTCAAAGACACAAATAGTGGGTTTATAATCTTGTGTCTTTATGTTGATGATATGCTTATCGTTAGCAGTAATGAAAAGATGATCAAGTATACTAAAGATATGTTGAAATCAAAGTTTGATATGAAAGATATGGGTTTGGCTGATGTGATCCTTGGAATAAAGATCATAATAAGTTAGAATGGACTTGCATTAAGTCAAGCACATTACGTGGACAAAATTCTTAATACTCATAATGCGGGGGATTTCGGCCTAGTTAGAACTCTAATTGACACCAGTTTACATCTATCTAAAAATAGAGGCACATGTGTTGCCCAATTAGAGTATTCGATAGTTATTGGCATGTTAATGTATTTGATGATAGATACCCGACTTGACTTAGCATATGTTGTTAGCAGGCTAAGTAGGTATACTAGTCATCCAAGTGATGCACATTGGAAAACTATGACTAGGGCACTTCATTATTTGAGTTACAGTCGTGATTATGGACTGAATTATACTAGATATCCAGCTATTATTGAAGGATACAGTTATACAAACTGGATATCTGACTTAAAGGAATCTAGATCGACTAGTGGATATGTGTTTACACTAGGATGGGCCGCGATATCTTGGAAGTCTTTCAAGCAAACTGTAATAGCTAAGTCCACGATGGAATTAGAATTTATCGCGTTAGATAAATGCGGAGAAGAGGCGGAATGGCTACGTCAATTCGTAGAGGACATACCCAGGTGGCCTAAACCGGTAACGGCTATTAGTATACATTGTGATAGTCAATCGGCAATTGGCAGAGCTCATAGCACAATGTATAATGGAAAGTCTAGACATATCCGTCGTCGACATAATTCGGTACGACAACTACTCTCAACAAGAGTTATCTCAATTGACTATGTGAAGTTAAAGGATAACATCGCGGATCTACTTACGAAAGGCTTAAGCAGAGAGTTAGTTAATAAGTCGTCTAAAGGAATGGGACTAAAGCCTTTGAAGGAATGAGTTTCTATGAAGGAAAACCTAACCTAGTTGATTGGAGATCCCAAGATATGGGTTCAATAGGACAAACTAATCATACAAATGTGGGGAAAGATACGTCAATGTGGGGGAGTTAGTTAATACATTAACTTTCCTAGTCCATTCCTACAACAATGTGACTTGTTGAGAGGTTAAACATATGTCTTAATGATTTAGGATGAAATTATAAAGCATAATGATTCAAGATGAAATGATAAAACATATGTTTTTAATGATTCAAGATGAAATCACCTATGTGAGAGAGAAGCGGGGTCACTTCGAAGGAAATTGTGGGGGTGAAATTTCTAAGAGCTCTTGTAGAACCATGCTAGTGTTCATGACGATAACGAACACGACTATGAGGAATTGACAAGGTCGGGGAGAGTCTTGTGTGAGTGTGTATTGTCGTCTATGTAAACAGAGGTTGAGTTCAAGGACACCGCGTCTACTCAGATCTAGGAGACTAAGTGCATCTCACAAGATAAGGTTCAAAGGGTTACACCTACCTATCTTATGCAGGACTTAACCGTAGAAATTTTGCCGAAACATTCGTGTGTTTTCGACCTATTCCTATTCATGTGGGGGATTGTTGGAAAATGTTTTGCAAAATATGTTTTTTGAAATACTTTAGACATAATTTTATATATGTATATGTTATATATATATTCGTAGTACTTAGTAGCTTTGCGTTTTCCTCAAAGGGAGCTTCGCAACGAGCTAAAGTATGACCAATATGGAGTTAATATGAATGAGATATCATGTCTCAAAGTGAGTCACGTGAAACACAAACTTTGGAAAAATATTTGTCCCACATCGCCAAAAACATGAAGTGAAATCATGTTAATAAAGAAATCTTGGTTTCTACCCTTCAATATTCATTTGTGGGTTTTTACTCACATGTTACGCGCGCGCGTGGGGTGGGTTTGCAGAAAGTGAGATTTCTAGGTAAAAACGGGTTCGAAGGTACTGAACTTGTGTATGAGCGCGCGACCTGCGGACACGAACGCAACTCCAAAATTCGTCTGGGTGCGGGCAGATTTCGGTATCTTTTTTTTGCTGCGAATTCGGATTTTTTCCAGAAAATTTTGTATATCTATTTACGAATAAATTTAGGCTTTCTTATTAACCATGACAGAATATTTTTGTGTATGTAAAATATATGCAAATCGTGTTTATATTTAACGTATTTGTATGTTATATTATTTTAGGAGC
The DNA here is from genome assembly GCA_025667525.1 of Glebionis coronaria. Taxonomy (NCBI): domain Eukaryota; kingdom Viridiplantae; phylum Streptophyta; class Magnoliopsida; order Asterales; family Asteraceae; genus Glebionis; species Glebionis coronaria. The sequence goes on along the minus strand of CM046878.1, from coordinate 166,333,992 downwards.
ATATATTCTGTCTTGGTGACCAAGACATGAATTGGCTATAAAATAAACCATTCCCATTCAGTTTTTAGACACAGAAAAAAACACAGCCTTTTTCTACTCTATTACTAGACGGTTTTTCCAGCAGTTGTCGATCAGAAACGCAGAAGGCTTCCATGATCTTTCAGGCAAGTTTGTCTAGTCTGGTTGTACAACAGCTTTGGACGTTGTACCCTGGGAAACAGAAGACGAATATGTTTTAAGAGAAGCATGTTAAACACGTGTCTCGTCTCAGTGTTAATGTTTTCTTTATTATTGTTATTTATTTTTCCGTCTCTTATTATCTTTTAATCTTATTATTGTAATTCTATTTTATATAATAAAAGTGTACACCGTTTCCTACATACTTTTCACTAAAAATTTAAATTCTTTAATTCTTTTATTATATAAAAAATTTATCTCCTACTGTTCACATTAACATACTCTTTTACTTAAATTATTTTCATATGCATCACCCTTACACAAAACACTTTTTCACGACATTAACACTGTCTTATGTAGCATTATAGAATCTTGTCGATATTCACGGAGACTAGTCTAGTATAGGAAAACGAGACAATAACTAAACTATGTTATAGTTCCCTGATATTTTTCATCCAAGTGTTTCCTAGAATAATATGTAGGTTTGACTATTTAGATTACAAACATTGTGTTTTGGTCGCTAACTTTTAATCGGTTATAAAAGGAAAAACAATAATTGTGAAACAAAAATACTTATACTTTTGTAAAAGTTGGAATTGTTTTTAATAAAACACTAACAGAATTCAGAATGATTTTGTCATGATCTCGCACTCGACGAAAGATCTTGAAAACTTAAATGAAAAACTACCCAATTTGTCTATCAAGTGTCATATTTCCCCACGAATATATTTTTTATTATTTTTATAAAAAAGTTGATGACTAATTAAATTATTGCTAAATTAGGATGTTGTATACATTTACATCCTTAAAACTCTCTCAATTTTTATGCTATTAGAGACATGCATGACCACATAAACATTACCCTTGACTCGAAAAAAGTTGCTCATTTAAAACCTAAAACCAATCAACTTTTTCTATATTTAGATTTGTTTGTATGTATCATTATCGTAACTATATATAGCCTCACATTTGTTATCTAATTAGAACAATATCCATCTCAAAACAAATCAAACAAGGTTTCAAAATATGATGATCAAGAAATTTCTTTTGCTTTCACTTTTTTTGGCTTTCATTATAGGCATTGCGAATAGCTTTAATTACCATGAGAAAGAACTTGAATCAGAGGAGGGTTTGCAGGGCATGTATGATAGGTGGAGGAGCCACCATAAGGTGGAACACAAAAGCCAAGAGCGGTTCAATGTGTTCAAAAGCAATGTGATGCATGTTCACGAAACAAATAAGATGAATAAGCCATACAAGTTAAAACTAAACCACTTTGCTGACCTGACTAACCGCGAGAGGATTGCCAAGTATTCTGACTCAAAGCTTGGTCACAATTATGCCCTCATGGGACCTCGTATGAAAAACTTGACCTTTAGCTACGCAGATGCGACAGATATTCCACCAAAGATGGATTGGAGGTGTCATAATGCTGTTACTCCTGTCAAGAATCAAGGAATGTGTGGTACACTGTTTTTTCTCTTAAAATCTTATTTTTGGTTCATCCCTTATTGTACAAAGGCGCATATATTTTTATATAAAAACTTGATAAAAATATTTTTAGTATCATTGATCCACCTACTGTGTGCTGATACGTATTATTGAATTCTAGAAATTTTGTATATAGTATAAACAATATTTTTGCGTGATTAAAAAATTAACATTTTCTTATCAAATTTTTGGAAAGCCGAAAGTATCTTAATATTCATCTCTTTTCAAAAGATTTTTAATATCTTTTAATGATATATCTATAAAAGAATCTTAAGTACTTTGTGAATATTTGTCAAATGAATTATCTATTAAAAATTGAGAAAGTTACAAAGTGTGATATTTTTTTTTTTAACTTTATACAAAGTTTTAAGAGGTGCTTTAATATTACCTAGCTTGTGTGTGTTTTATGTAGAAATATAATTTAAAATATTGTTAAGACGTAAAAATTAATTCAACGGACTAATACAAATTAAAACTTAATTCGACTTAAAGTAATGGTTTCTTTTACAGGAAGTTGTTGGGCATTTGGCGCAGTTGCTGCAGTAGAAGGAATAAACGCGATCAGAACGGGCCATCTAATACCATTATCAGAACAACAAGTAGTTGATTGTAATAGTAAAGGAAGAAGTAATGGATGTAATGGAGGATTACAGTGTGAAACATTTCAATGGATCGCCGATAACGGAGGTCTAGTGACAGAAGAGAGCTACCCGTATACCATGCAACAAGAAGAGTGTGATAGAGCAAAGGTACTTGAAATTTTTAAAATTCACATACCCTATTAGATCAACTAAGTTTGTATTTTATATTTAAATCTTAGTTTGGACATCACGCTGTAACACTTGATGGAGTGGGGTATGTTCCTAAGAACGACGAAGAATCACTACTCAAAGCAGTTGCACACCAACCTGTTGTAATTTCCATGGATGCTAGCCATCCTGATTTTGGGTTTTATTCTGAGGTATGACAAAAAAGATTTCGTTAAGTTTAAAACTCATTTTTTCATCATCAATTCATATTTAATCCACGTATGGTACATGTTTCTTACAGGGAGTGTTAACTGGTCCTTGTGGAACAGAAATAATGCACGCTATGACAGTTGTAGGATACGATGAGACCCCGGAAGGAATGAAGTATTGGATCGTTAAAAATTCTTGGGGAGAAGATTGGGGACAAAAAGGATACGTACTTATGCAACGTGGAGTTGATCCACCCCATGGACTTTGTGCGATAAACACTCAATGCAGTTATCCTCTAAAGAGCATCGAGACACGTAATATTGAACTTTAAGATAGTTTGAGATTCTGCATGCATCAGGCAATTTGAAATATGAAATGAAAACATCTACAAAGGTTATATGCTACAAAGTTCATAAGGGTTCGCATTTTTCATAATATGCACAACAACCCTATATTTACTTCTCATTTTTAAATTTAGATTACATGGAAATAAATACACTATGTAAGTATGTTGATTGCTTTTTAATGTATGAGTGTCACAATTTTGTCTTTGGATTTGACCTATAGTAATTTATTTTTCTTTAATTAGGATGCGCTAGTATGTGTAGAATTTTTCTTATATGTGAAAGTGCTCACAATATTGACTCTTCGTAACTGTCTAAAGTTTGCTAAGTTTTAAAATAAAAATAAACACATTAAATTAAGGATGTGGAGCATTTTTACAACTTTTTGTTGAGCTAATTTTAATGCCCAATGGTCTCTGACAAGATTTAAACATATATTAGACTAAGTCCAAAATACTCATTGATTATGAAATTAGAAAGCAACTCAAGAAGACTTGTTGATGATAATGCCAATGAGCAAACCTCAGAAAATCTGAAGCAAAAAAATAGCTAAGGAATGGAAGCTTGTTTGAACACTGATATCGTATCTAATGTTAATGGACAATCCTACTAATAGCACACTCAGATCAAGCCTAATACAAAGCCCGTCAATATCCACCTGATGAAGGCCCACTTACAAACCAGGCTACACCTGGGTCGTAACTTATTCTATAAACATGAGTACTCATATATGGGACTACTTGATGAGGTTACGACCCTCTTGGGTTGTATCGGGATAGATAGCACCACTTCAAGCGTGTGCTCGCTCCATAAGAACTTGAGAAGAGAAAACCATATTTATTGTTAAACTTTTGATTGATTGACAAATGATTACACAATGAAACCTTAAATACTAGTTATGAGATAACTCTCACAACGTAAGACTTATCCTAAAATGACACTTAACCTAACATGACTCAAAACATATCCTAATAAACATAACACATAAAGATAAGCATGATGGTCATCTTAACCCATCATGAAACCCAGTGATGGCTATCCACAGGCGTATCATTCCCCACTCCTTCAAATTCACCTTGCTCTCAAGGTGATGTCTTGAAAAACTTGTAATTCCAGGATCCCAAAGTCTTCGTCGCATTCCTCTTTTGTAACCGTCATTAATAATAGTTGACACACTATCCTTCCATGCTAAGCTCAAAACCGGTTGATGATGAGTACCAGATGCCTTTGTCACCGAGCTAGCTGATGTTCCATTATTGGTTACCTCTGAAGAACTAACCTTGATATCCCAAGAAGTAGCAATTACAGAATTTGTTTTTGAGCTTAAACCCAACCTCGAAAGGCCATCACTTTGAAGATGCACAACCTCGGCAGATTGATGAGCAATTGCCTCTTGATCAGCATCACTCCTTGTTCTTTCCACGATGGAATCATCTCTTGAACCGATTTCAAGATCCAACTTGTGCGCCTCACGAACAGTAGCTTCGTCCAAACAGGCCTCAATGATACGTGCTAGGTAAAAGGCTTCGCCTAAAGTTGTAGGCTTCGAGTACGACCACAATAGTTCTAGTTGTAGCTTCAATTTAAGTCCGGAAATATAAAACGACGCAAGCAAACTTTCAGAGATACCTGTAACTCGAATTATAAGATTCTTAAAATCGCTCTGATATTCGATAACCGTACCCATTTAAAAAAGCTTAGATAATGCATCTTTCGCGCCTCGCTCGTTGTCGCCACCTAATGCCATGAATCGAAGTTTGAAAAAAAAATAGAATTTTTTTATCACGGATGAACAGTAACTACGGTGAACAGTAACTCCACCGAACAATAACTTTCCGATGAACAGTCGGCTCGATGAACAGTAATTTTTTTTTTGAGATTGGAATCCTAAATCAAAAACCCCCAACGAATTGAGGGCTCTCAATGAAAGCACCAATTGATACGACCCTCTTGGGTAGTATCGGGATAGATAGCACCACTTCAAGCGTGTGCTTGCTCCATAAGAACTTGAGAAGAGAAAACCAGATTTATTGTTAAACTTTTTATTGATTGACAAATGATTACACGATGAAACCTTAAATACTAGTTATGAGATAACTCTCACAACATAAGACTTATCCTAAAATGACACTTATCCTAACATGACTCAAAACATATCCTAATAAACATAACACATAAAGATAAGCATGATGGTCATCTTAACCAATCATGAAACCCCGTGATGGCTATCCACATGCGTATCAGGTTAGTTAAAAAGCTTTACAACCTCTTGGCAGTGTACCTAGTTTTTGTAGTGTAGAATAGTAAAGACTCGGGTTGTTATCGTTCTCTTGGAGAATAGTATGGGATGTTAGTATCGACTGTCACACTAAGGAGTGAAAGAAAGCTACAATAATATTTTTGTATTCTTTTATATTTTTTAGAGATCAAATAAAATCAAAGGGTGAGAGGTTGGATTTATCTATTTACTAATTTACTAATCTAAATATCTTAACTACTACTCCTTCCGTCCCACATTAAGTGTCCATATTTTTAATGCACAAAATTTTATGTACATTATATTCTTACCATTATTAATTATCCAAATGATAGTTATACCCTTATTTAATAAAAAAGTCAAAAAGAATAAAACAACTTAAATATGGGCCACATATCAAAGGGAAAAAATTGAAAAATAATTACCAAGATTTCCTCATTTATTATAGTAGACACTTAATATGGGACAACTAAAGATTCTATTATGGACGCTGAATATAGGACGGAGGTAGTATGTAGGAACTCGTGTGATTACAATAACGTGTTTACTTAATCATGTACTACTCTTTAGTTACTTTTTCTAATGCTATTGCCTCTCACCCTTGTGATACAAGGTGTAAGTTGGTTTTTATATAATACTTCATTCGTCCTATTTTTATTGTCCACTTGTTTTTTGGATGTCTCAATTTAATTGTTCACTACTAAAAATATATAGGAAAGTTTGTTCAAATTAACTATATTACCCTTCTTTGAAATTATAATTACAACATTTAAAGAAAACTTAATTAATTAGCTAAGGGTAAAAATTTTATTATGTCAAAAAGTAAGAAAGAGAAAGCTGTAACAAATACACTTTTCTTAAACTGTGTATTTTTTGTTAGGGACAGTCATTTTGGGACAGAGGGAGTAGCTAATTACACGAAAAAGTTATCTAGGTGACTAACCAAGAGACAACCCACAAGCCAGGTAGTATAAAGACTATGTCAAGGCTCTCTCGATATTAACCTCATGTAATAAAAATATTTAAGAGGAGATCAACCTCATTAGAGCTTGGTAGTATGAAGTGTTAAACATAAGTGATGTTGCGTAAGCGAGTTTTAAATTTATATTACTAGAGATTACCAAACAAGGGACTAAAAACACAGCATGGGCAAGTATACCCTTTCGTGTATAGCATAGTCTAAGGTAAAGTCCAGGTCGATCAACGGGATTTTTGTTAACAAGTAAAAACAATTATCTCTAGAGTGTCACAAGTTCTAAAGATTTAAGCTTCTAACAATGATTTAAAGGTGAGTTTGGTTAAGGCTAGAACATAGAAATGATAGATAACAAAGATGAATTATAAGCACATAAACAATGTAAGAAAACATGTGGATTACTAGTCTCACATGCAACATCTATTCAATATAACAATAAATCCTTATATAGATTATGTTATACCAAAAGCATTAAGGATGGTTTATGTTGGTTTCAATAATTCAAGCACTAAACAAAATTATGCAAGAGTCGTTATATATTTCATTCCACCAATCGCGACAAAGGCGAATACCAAGTTTCATTTACTAGATGATATGAAATCCATTCAATCATATAAGTACTAGTTATAATCATTAATGAACCAAATAAATAACAATGATCAAACATAATAGTATCAAGTACAAGAACAAATCAACCACGCTTATAATCACAAACTAGAGGGAAAGTGCGTCGCACTTCGCCCCTACAAAGCTAATACAATCTATTCATAGTTCTTCATATGCCTCAACCAAATACACAAGTTACTACTCCATGATCACAACAATAATAAACATCATATGTATAATAATTCCAGAAATAATCATATTAAAAGGGATAATAGATTATACCAAATTTAATAATCCAAATGATGATTACAAGTTTTCCAAAATGAAAACTATTATTGTCAATCAAAGCTAATGATTCCAAATCTTCCAAACCCTTTGGGTGATCTTACTCAGCCCAAAATTTGTCCTAAACTACTGAGTAAGAGATGAGAGAAGTGGGAGAATGATTGGAGAGGCGTGTGTAAAGTGAGAGGGAATTCTCTCTATTTATAGTTTTTACGGGGAGCAAAAGTGCGCCACACTTTTTCAAATGTGTGTTGCACATTTGTGGGTAGGTCAGATGTACGCGCCACAACTAGGACAGTGCGCCGCACAATTTCGGATCTAGAACGTTCCAAGAGTTGCGGAAAAGTACGCCGCACTTTTTAAATGTGCATCACACATTTTTTCATTTCTAGCTTGGACCAAATGGCAAAGTTGTAGATAATTGTTTCCTCTTTCCGTAGCCGCTTGAACCAACTAAAACGAAGTTTGTATGCTCAAGATATGGCCAAAACAGCGACAGGTGTCGGGAGATCAGAAGCTTGACTTTATTTCTTTCTTTAAGCTTCATGTCTTTGTGTTTTCTTCCATTTCCTTCCACGACACGTCCTTGGAACCTATAATATCAAATACACACTATATTAAGTATCGATAGTTCACATAATTAACCTAAATATATACAGATAACGCACACCAAAACATGTATAATTAGAGCGTTATAAATAAGATTCATATAACACAAGTTCAATATGGAGGTCGAAGAGGATAAAAATGATGTTTAGACATTTTAGAAAAAGAAACTAGAAGGGAAAAGAGATGTGTGTGTATTACTCGAGAGAGAAAGTAAATAAACAAAATGATTATACTCACCCCTCCTTGGAAGTAAAGAGGGGTATTTATAGCCCAAGCCACTATCTAACTTATAACATTTGATAATGCTAGTCTCTGTGTGTCTCGGCTATGTAAACTATTGTAATTGCATTAGTCGCTCACATTTTAGGGCTAAAAATCTTCCCCTAATATGGATAGATACCGAATTACTTACAATGTTCCTAACAAGTACAAATACAACAAAAAATATGACTTTCAAGGTGCTTCCAATGCTGAGGATGACGTCTTTGTCTTTTAGTCTTCATAACTTGTACCCCAGCTTGAATCTTATTTGTCTTTGATTGTTGAAGACCTATTGTGTTATGTATGAACTAGATTAACTCCCCCCAATTCATACTGCATGTCTTGAAAAACTTTCTTCATATACTTCTTTTTGGCGATGCTTCAAAATCAACTTCCCCGCAAACAAATCCCATATCTTAAGCAAAATATGTAGCTTGAACAATCTTCTATCTTTGACATTTAAAGTGCACATCGGGGTTTTAAAGAATTAGAAGAAAACCACACTAAATAAAACTGCTACCTGATATTTGGTCTTTATGATTATGCGTTAGGGAGAACATGCAAGAAATCAACAACAAACCTTCTCGCACTTGCAAAATACATCACAAAAACCATAAAATAAGACCCCAAGAAGTTGAACTAAGTAATCCAAAGTACACATTTTCCTCATGATGGTTACGAACATCGAGAAGCATCATTTGATGTGTACTTCGTATACACGAGATTTTCTTGTCTTAAGCAAAGATCTTCATATGTTTTGAAAGACGTTTGAGAAACATTGATAAATTTTCTTAGACTATGAATTATCATTGAAATTATGTAGCTCAAAAGTACCCCGTGAGAATTGCTTGCTGATCACATCTCTACTCATTAAACTCAATGGCTAACATACCTACCTCGTATTCTGTCGGCTATATGTAGTGACCACCGGTGAAGTGAACCCAATATTTCATACTTGAAACTAAAGTAAATTCCTCAAATTTATTACTTAAGCTTGCACTATTGTTGATTGAAGAATTGTGCAGAAGATAATTTGTATGTACACTATACCCAAAACAGAAAGGATAAGAAGAACTACACCTCTTCAGAATATCCACATTTGCAACTGCATGTGACACTAAACACTACAATATAACTCCTTTAAGTGATAGTTATCTAAGTCTTCCACCAACCACCCTGACTACTGGGAACTATATAATCAAAGTCTTATTCATAAACTTTAATGCTTAAGAAAGTTACTAATCAATAAAGTGTGTTTAAGAAAAGGGGTAGAATCATAGAAGGAAGTCTAAATGAAAAAATAAGTAGACGCCTTAGTAAAATTTCACTTCAACTTCAAATAAGGATTTCCAAATTAACTCCATGACCACTTGATATTCTATATTCCGAAACTAGCTTTGTTAGACATTTAGGTGAATCTTTAAAAGGATAGTTTTCGTGTTAATTTGTTTTGTTTGCTTTGGTGTTCTTTGAATGTCATTAACTAGAAAAACCGACATTGACTTAAAAATGAAAACATCGTCTAGCTAACTTGACAATTAAGCACAAATCCATTCTTATGCCCACTCGTGCGTAGATTGACCTGAGCATGAATCAAATATTACATAATCGAATTGCATATCCGTTATCCAACCCAATTAATAAACAAATGCAACTCAATTTACGACCCAATATACAATAAATATGTGGCTCCTTACCACTCTACGTTTAAGGTACTAAATTCGGCCCACATATAAAATTTGTAAAGCAAAAAAATATAACCAAATCTAATTAATCAACAACTGTTTGGCTCAATCCCAAAAGCTATAACCCGATCCATACTTTTATGTATAAAACTCTTACCTTAATTCTTCTCATATTAACCTAATCCTACTAATATAGTTATAGCAATACGCAACCACAAGTCATCTTAGGGGACGTTTGGTGTGATTGAATCGATAAGAGTATAATAGTAGTAGGGAATGGAATGGAAAGAAATAGAATGAATTTTCGAAAAGAGAAAAGATTCTACTATTTGGGAAGAGTTCATAATAAAAGGGTAGGAATGCACTCGATAATTTGCTTCTATTTAGGTATGACGAGTGAATGAAATTTCATGATCAAATAATCATAGATAACATTAGAACTCAACTTTAATTACCAGAGTTGGATAGAACAAATTAACTCAATTTAAACACTATCATCATGTCACTACTTAATAAATAGATTTCAATCAACATCACGATCAAAATGTTATACTAGCAACTACATGAACACATGTATTTGTTAACATTAATGGTACCCATAGTATTTTTTTTAAATATCACAATATTAATGCCTACAGAAAAAATCATCATGTAGAAACAAGTTTATTTTGAAAAATAATAATGTAGAAACAAGTTTCACATTGCGATCAAAATGTTTTAAGAGGTTACAAACAATCATATGAGTAGATCTTAGAGTCACAATTGACCAAAATACCCTAGGGCTTGGTAGTAGTTAAAGAGTTGTATATGTAGAAGAAAAAAACAAAAGCTAGTGCTCCAAATCTTAGCAAACATAAGCCTTGGCCTCCAAGTCAAATTTATGGCTATAAATAGCCGGTTTACCCTTAACAATTCATTCCATCCCACACACTTCAATATACACTCAAATTATGATTCCAAGCATCCATTGAATTCCTACAAGGTATCCAAGATCAGTGATAAGCTCAAGATAAGCGCCTATAAGCCCTTGAAGAAATTGAATACAATTTGTGCCTTATAAACCTTATAAACCTGCTTTTAAGATTTGTAGGTTATCTCCTTGTTCTATAACTTATTTTTCAGTTTATATATGTTTAATAAGCTCCTAATAAACTCCCTCATAAAGACATAAAGTTTTAAAAGCTCTTATATTGCTTTTATAAACAATATGTGCCCCAAAAAAACCCTAAATTTGTGTTTCACATGAAATAATAAACTATAAGTTGTTTTAATAAGACATAAGCTCCTAAAAGCTATTATTTTGAAAACATAGAAGGTTACAAATAAGAATCGGATTCCAAAAATATAAATTTCATAAGTTTTTTACTTAGAATGAATTATTTTATACGAGGGGGGTATTTTTTGCCAAATTAGGAAAGATATAACTATATGGACTAATTTTGCAAAGTTTGAAACCTAAGGGATAAGTATTTTATATACTTAAGGGATTAAAAGTGTAATATTTAAAACTAATAAACTCTTTGAGCTAAAAGTGTAATTCTAAACTTATAATATTTTTAGGCTGAAAATATAAATATCTTAAACTAATTAACTCCAAGGACCCTTTTTGCAATTTACTAAAAGGTTTATTAACTTACAAGAAATCTATAAGGAGGGTATATATTGTTATTTTAAAATACTTAAAGGTTTAAAATGTAACATTTTTATATTTATTATAAAAATACATTAAATAAACTAATATTTAATTATTTAAAAATAATTATATAAATTATTTTTACATAACTTATCACCCAGTAACTTCTGAATAAATACAAACTATTAATATATCACGTAACTAGGGAGCTTCATATGAGGGCTTTCATCTTAGTATTACTTCCCGACTGAGTTTGTTGGGTTTACGATTTAAAGTGTCTTGACTCCTCAAATGTTTACTAAATAACCTCTAAACTTTGATGGCCTCGAACAGTGATGCAATATTATCACAATTCCATAAACGTAAACATAATATTTCAAACTTCATAAAACTAAAGTTTTTTAACATAGATAACACAAACTAATTACTTGACATAATAACCCAAGTTAAGTGTCGAAGCTGTTAAATCACAACCAAGTCACTTTTAACGTCAATCAGATTTCCATAACCAAGGTGAGTTCATAACATCACTTTTAATGTTTTACTGTTTTATTAAACCCATGAGGGGGATACATGCTTTAAAATGAATACAAGTGATTTTAGAACTGTATGCTATCCTGATATAGAATATTGCATGAGTACTTTTTAGTCAATTTTTTCCAAGTTTCACGAATCATTAATAACATGTGTGTGGATGTGAATATTGTGGATAGATATATCGGGATTGACGAATTTTGTTTGTGTTCCCATACATAGGGTAATCAAACCCACTATATTTGATAAATAATGGGTAACATTGGCAGGTTACCTTTCCTAGGCCTCTGATTCCTCCTTTATATCACTGAAGTGATTCCCATGGTAATGTTTGATGTCATGAGCTTAATTTAAATAATCCTATTATTACCTGTATGGGCGTATAACAACATATCCCATTAAAATATTGTTTTTACCACGATGGCGTAACCCACTAGAAACGAGACTTGTATTCAAAATTGTTACTAAAACTATGAATTTCACTCAACTTTTGTGTTGATCTTTAAGCATGTATCTCAAGTGATTGTGCGACCAAGTCACGGAGTGGCACTGGACATGAGGACCTCCAAATTGGTATCATTCAAGTTTTTATCTGCTACAGATTCTTAGACCTACTTTTGTAAAAGCTGATTATTGAATGATAACTTAAATATTAAAACGTCTATTTTAAGTCATTTCTATTACTGTGACTATGATTCATAAAATAATATCCCAAATTAGCTTCGTTGCTATATGTTGAAATAGTGTTACAATTGTTAAACAACAAAGTTGGATATTGTTTAAGAACTTTTCTTATACTAAAAATTGGATAACTCTAAAATGCATAATTACTATATATAAATCGTGATTAATGAATTAACATAAACATCGTCTATGGTTTGTAAGGCTTCGGTGTGGTCATTGATAGAAATACATGTCTGTATTAATTACCCGTTAATTGCAAAATGTATGATATCATTTATATGAGTCTAAGTATATGGTTTGTTATATATGCTTTGCTTCGTTTTGGCTATTTGATATGTGATAATAATTTGGATTGCTACTTACTGTGACTTGTTGCAAATCCCATGAAGCGATTTGGATTTACCTTAGACTATATTGCATACGAACGGGTATGCTTGCCCTTGTTGTGTTTTTTAGTCCTTCTTTGGTGAAACTAGTTAATAAACGTTTATAGTTTGATAAAGACAAAAAAATTGACGTCGATACCAAGGATTTGTTTTATTGTTCTTAGATTGGTTGATAGTCTTGTGCATGATTTGTATGTTTCAATTTCCTTAAAATCTTTTAAACTGTCTTATGTTGCTGCAAGTACATCACACGTTTTTTATATAACATGTGATCTACATTGTACTTGTTGTCCCCCAACATTCCAACATAAGCTCCTACATGTCATGCAAACATTCTCTCCCACATATCTAGTATTCGTCATCTTTCTCACGCAACAATAATTAAAATTTCACGCACTCTCACAGACACTCGCGCACACACACACACACACTCAAAAATTACTACATACCATGGTTCTAAATAGCGTGTCGTAGCAGTGTTAAGGCATCGCTAACACGCGAGGCATAGTGACCATGTTACGAAATAGACCATGGTGTCGGCTTAAGGTGTAGCGTGAGTTGAGGCGTGAAAAGGCATCATAAGGAGCGCTATAGTGTGAGGCATGGTGAGTTTCTTTTTATTGAACCTCTGATAAACAAAAATTTTAAAAATGAAAAAGATTACATGCAAGGACAATTTTATAGTAACTCGATATACATAAAATATGATATAAATATGTTAATGCAATGATGCCTAAAAATGTTACTTGTATTTTTCGGTCTCGCTTTGTTTTGATTACGACAATATATAAAAACAAGCATTTACGAAAACAACGAAAAACGAATTCTTAAGTTCAAGTATTTTTTAATTTTTACCATTATCACTTAACGTATAAACAAACAAGTTTTCATCTTAATTAAGTGATCAAGGATTTAAGTTATCTTAAAACTCACCTTTTATTAAATGTGACAAAGCCTTTTTATCAAACTTTATTTTTAAGAATAAATGTTTTATTAAATTAAATATTTGAAAATTTGAAAATAGCATATTCCATTTGTCTTTAAGAATATCCCTTGTGGATAAATATTCCTCCAGATATGACTACCCCATTAAAAGACAAAAGGGCGCGGAGTCTACCTCCACGGTTCCTTAAATGCCTATACGGATCCTTATCGATAAGGAACCGCATGCATCAATAAGGAACCGCGCCCAGAAAGAGCCGTTGGGCTTTTGTCTTATAAATAGTGGACAATTCTCATATTTTCTCTTCACCTCTTTTGCACATAAATTTCCAGATTCAATCATATTTCGTAAATCACTCAAATCCTTGGTTATTTGGTTGATTACTACTTGTTTAGAAGTGAATCTTTCTCTCCCCATCTCTTCCTCTCCAAGTGCAAAGAGAAGAACACTTTCATCCTTGAAGTGTTGAGTCTACCTCATGATCTATTTAAGATCAAGTTCTTTTTATTCATTCTTATTGTGTTGTGAAGATCCAAGTAGTTTTGTTATTTGGAAGTTGTGTTTTGAAGATCCAAATAGTTGTATCTATTTGGAAGTTGTGTATGTAGTGTGGTTAATACTTAGTCCTTAAAGTATATTGGTGTAGATTGGTCCTAGCTAAGATTAGGGCTCGACTTTTAGCTTAGAGTCAGAAATTGGTTAAGTGACGTGTACGGTTTCTCCACCTTAAGGAGCTTGTTGATTAGTGAACTCCCGAGTAAGGAGTACTCAAGGAGTGGAGTAGGGACGAGGAGTGAGCTTCGTTGCCGAACCACTATAAATCCTTGGTGTTTGGTTTGATCTTTCTTTTTCTTATCTCTTTACATTCATTATTATTTACTTGCACATACTGGTGATTATTAGCTTTGTTTCACTATCCCTTGTCCATATTGTGTATAAGAATATTTCACATATTTTCTCAAGCCTAAGTTTTTGAAAAGGATTTTTAAAAACCCATATCTAACAAGTAAATTTAAGAAACTATTCAACCCTCCCTTCTAGGTTCTACAATTGGTATCAGAGCGTGGTTTCTCAAGCGTTTTTAAAATATAATGTATTTTAAAACTTGAATCGATCTATGGATTACAACAAGTACCTAGAAGGTCAACTTATGCAAAGACCACCTCTTTTTGAAACCAATAGTTTTATTTATTGAAAAATAGATTTGAGACTTATGTGAAATCAAAAGATTTAGATCTTTGGCATGTTATTACCAATGGTGTTTTTTTGCCTTATCAATATAATGAAGTTTCTAGAAAGAAAGAGTTAGTAACTTTTGAAAATTCTAACGATGATACTAAGAAGAAACTTGCTAAAACTAAGAGGCTAAAATGGTAATTTATAATGTTTTATCTAAGAAAGAGTATGAAAGGATTTTCATGTGTAAAACCACTAAAGATATTTGGAATACTCTTTTAGTAACCCACCAAGGTAATAGCCAAGTCAAAGAAAGTAAAATCGATCTTCTTGTTCAACAATATGAACAATTTTTCATCTTAGAAGATGAAACTATTGATAGTGCATTTGCTAGGTTTAATACTATTATTACTAGTCTAAAAGCACTTGATGAAGGTTTTTCTAGCAAGAACAATGTTAGGAAATTTCTTAGGGCGTTGCATCCAAAGTGGAGAGCTAATGTCACGACAATTGAAGAATCAAAGGACCTTACTAAATTATCACTTGATTAACTTATTGGCAACTTAAAAGTTCATGAAATGATAATTTTGAAGGACACAGAAATGAAAAAAACCAAGAGTGAAAGAAAGTCTCTAGCACTCAAAGCCAAGAAGGTGCAAAGTGATCATGATAGCTCTTCCTCGGAAAGTCATGATGAGGAATATGCTATGGCGGTTAGAGACTTCAAGAAGTTCTTCAAAAGGCGAGGTCAACATGTAACACAACCAAGCAACGATAAGAAGGTATTTTCCAAAAACCGATTTGTCAAGAATGACAATGGTGATAGGAAATGCTTTAGATATGGTGACCCAAACCACTTCATCGGTGATTGTCCCAAGCCATCTCGCGACAAGAATCACATGGCTTTCGTTGGTGATTCATGGAGCGATAGTGGTGAAGAGCGTGACGATAATGCTAAAGACGAGAAGTGCCTCATGGCTCATTCTTCCAAAGAGGTAAATTCCGAAACCGAATATTATAGCAATGATAGTTCTTCACTAGATAACTTAGAATTAGAAGGTCTATATAACAACCTATGCAAACTAAGTCTAAAATTCATTGAAAAGAACGAAGTGCTAAAATCAACTAGAACCAAGCTTGAAATGAGATTAGTGAGCTAAGAGATAAATTAGCTAAACTTGAGAAAATTAAGGAAGTTGATTTAGGTTGTCTAAAATGTGAACACCTTTGTAAAACCCGCCTTAAAATCCACGAACATTAGTTATACGCAGTGACAGCTTTACTTAAAACGTTAAGTAAACTATTATGTATTCAGAATAATAAATAATAGTATTAATTCAAGTATTACGTAATTATTATTTATTCAGAAAAATAAATAATCCAGGTCAGAATATATCACGAGGATTAAAATATGAGCACGTACGCAATTATAAAACACGAAAACGGAAAACATGTTAATGAATGTTTGTATGGTCGTCCTAAAAAGAAAATATACATTTAATATTTCAGCTACTATTGTTACCAATAGTGTAGTAGTTAAGTAAAACAGGACTCAAAGTTTCGCCTTAATTGACTTAAGTATTGTCTCTTTTATCACTCGTTCTTTTTGAGAAAGAAATAAAATATCATCTTGAATTCCTGAACACTCCACAAATAGCCAATATCTTCACAACTTAAACATTGACTTTCACAAACCAAACGAGTGACAAAATCATTAATTGATACGCATGCTCATAATTTCCCTGTTATTATGGCGTGATTTTTGGAAGAAAAAGAAAAGGCCCATATAAACCGCATCTAAATTGCATCCCTACTTAATCTCTCAAGATAACTACTAAACAAGTTTTTTTTTTAAATAGAGGTCTGCAAACAATAGAAGGAATCAATAGTAGCAGAACCCAAGTTTCGGTTTAGCTGACACCGATCTTGTTCGGTTTTCGTACGTCTCCAAAGTTTTGGTTTCCATTGTTTTAGTTCGACTTTGGTTTTGGTTGATATTCGTTAGATTAAATTGGGGTTCGAGTTCATTTCCGAGTTTAGAGCTCTCATTATACTGCGTTCACTATTGATGCTTGTGTGGCATACTCATGTTAATCCAATTACGACATGTCCTCGTCTTTTGCGCTCAAAAGGTAAATATCGATTCATCATGTGGCATAAAAAAGAGGCTAGATTCGTTAATATCATATTGCATGATAATTCATAAAACTACATTAAAAGTCACCATTTTTTTATATGATCTAGATCGCTAACGTAAGTTTTCGGGTCTTCGAAACTAGATCGTTTTAATGTTAAAGACAAAATAAATAAAGAGTTCATTTGGGTTATAAGGTTGAAAGGTTTGCAAGCATTTTACACGAATAGGAAACAAATAAAACAAGAAACATATCGAAGTTGCGGTTAATTTTATCGGGAAGAAGATGCATTTTTGTATAAGAATCATTCTTATATCAAGAGACATATAACTATAAGGGGCTTTACATATATATAATAAAAGATCATCAAAACCATTGTTGCGTCATAATCACAGTAGGAAGAATTGGTGTCATTACAATTGAAGGAATGAAGGTGCCACTAAAGAATAATAAATGTGATAAGTAATATGTGTGGACAAATCAAATGTTACATAAGCTCATTATTTATGTAGGTTATTTGACGGATATAAAGTTTGGACTTTATTAGATGACAAGTTTGGTTAACGTACAGATACTCTTATCTCTCTACGATTATTTGTTAGATCGTACGGATTTTCCGTCCTTTCATTAAGGATTTCCTTTCTATGCATGATTAGGATTCCCCGTCTGCAGCCAAATGTTTTCCCCAGTATATGTTTAAGCTTATCAGTAATCATGTTAATAACTAAATAAATTGCCTGAGCATTATATACAAGCATGACCTGTTTATGTACTAGTTACGGAGGTACCGTAACCATGGCACTAGAGGCACAAGTTTCATGACTCACATGCAGGAGAGTGATATCCTGCATCGTCCCACTCATGTTCAGTTTGGCCATTTTTATGTATGGGGCGTATGGATGCATCCTAGGCTTATCAGTTTGCAAGTTATCAGGGTGAATGTGGTGTGTGCTCTACATCCTTCACATTGGAGCTGATCCCTCCACCTAGCACAGTATTTAGAGGTCACCCCTCTACAGTTATTTAGAGGTCACCCCTCTACAGCATGACGAGGTCACCCCTCCAGTTATTCATGCAACGTTGTTACAGCACATGACCTATATAAGCTCTGGCAATTAAAATACAGTAAATGCATGTTTTCAGTATTAACAGATAACAGTTCAGCTTTATTATTTTATAAATCAGGCGTTACAGATTATGCACAGATTTCCGCTGCAACTTTACTTATCAGTCTTACAGCTTCAGTATTCTATCATCTGTTTCATTCAGTATATTCTTATCATGCATTATATCCGTTCACTGAGCGTTATGCTCAGCCGTAGTTCCTTTCATGTTCTAACGGCAAGTACACCAGGATGCTCTTAGATTCTGAGAGCATGTGCATTTGGATGGGAGTTATCCAGACTTCTTACTTCATGCACTTCTTACCTTATTCTACTTATTTAGACATTGTTTAGTCCTTTCCTGCAGTATTTTATTTTTCATGTTTTGAGCTTATGTTTGGATTACTGATGTTTGATTCCGGTAACTCCTTTATGGTCAGTTAATGTTTTAGGACATTTACCTTATGCTTTGATGACACGCCATAAATACACGTAACGGTCCACTTATCCAAGTGGGGTGTTACAATTATGGTATCAGAGCTATAGGTTTGACCTGTAGGCTCTAAAACTTGACCTGTGACTAGTGGGTAGTCACCAGGAACTTCCTACATTCTGGCGTTGTTATCTTTCATGTTTCTCATGCATTTATCAGTCAGTTTTCTCCATTTATCAGTCAGTTTTCTTAAAGTTTTGACTAAGTAAAAGGTTGGTACAGGACTAGCCATATTTAGTCGCATGTGCTTTTCTGCGAATTTTGTTTTGGTGAACCGACCCATAGGCGTTCACCCTTGCCCGTTCATATTTTTGTATTGGTGAACCGACCCAATGGCGTTCATCCTTACTCTTGACAGATTCATGCTTTTAGTCGAATATTACTTAGTGAACCAGCCCATATACGTTCACCAATGTTCAGATCAAATTTCATGTTTTTCAGTTGAATGTTGTTTTATGAACCGATCCATAGTTGTTCACCTTTTTCATATCATGACGGTTCATAAAATCTTGACAAATATGAATTGGACTACAACCAACCACATTTAGTCCCAGATTGTACATTTCTATACATGACAGTTCTCAGAAAACTTTGACAAGTATGGATCGAAATAGAATCGTCCATACTTAGTCACATGTTTCTTCTTTGAATTATGTGGATTGAACTATATCCATCCACACCAGTTGTTGTTAAACCTCAGTTGATCATACTCTTATGTTCTTCGTAACAATCCAGTTTTCACAATCTCAAGTTGATGTCGCCTTCAGGCGGGTTCAGTTTCACGTTCCCTTACAAGAATTATGTTTTCAGCAGAGTGATAATATTTCATGCTAAGATACAAAAGAATTTCAGTAAAACCGTTTTCATGATAAATCATGATTAGCCTTCATTAATCATGCTTCATGCTGACCACTATTGGGACTTCGATTATATCATACTTTTCAGCCTCGAAACAACCAGCAGTAAGTCGACGCAGGAATTGTCAGCCTATCATTTTACTTATTTCATATCAGTTTACTACCGTTTAAATCAATTTATTTCTTTGATCATGTGAGAAAAGCGACACCAGTATCGATTATCCCATAAAGAATTTTCACCAGTGCCATGTACAGTATTCCATATGTACCCTATGTATAGAGTCTCAGATATGCTCCATGTGCAGTATTCATTTTGTACTTCATGTACAGTAGTCCAGGTGTACTCTAGGTACCCTACTCCATGAATATTGATAATCGATCCTCAATCATCACAGGCGTTTCCACTTGTCGATATTCTACCCGATGATGATGATGCTCGTGAGTTGAAGATTTTGCTAGATGCTGATGTTGCTAACACTTTGAAGACCTCACAAATGCTGATGCTGCTGATACTTTGGAAATTTCTCAAGATGCAGATGTTGTTTATACTATGAACACTCTGTAGAACAAGGACGAAACTATAAATTTAAAATTTCTGACAAGAATAAATTTCAACCATCAGACACTACCATTCCATTCCATGCTTTTACCTTCTCAGTTTGATGTCACACTTTACTCAGCTAACCTTTCATTCAGAAGAGTGAGAACCGGAACCCAGCCGGCCACTCAGCAGAAATAGTTACATGAATCACAGTCATGATAACGACCGTCAGGAAACTGACAGACAAAGCAGTAGTGACAACCATCGTGCTTATAATTAATCAGCTAGTAACCATTGGAACTCCGGTACGGACGTGACCAGACATAAAAAGATCAGTAGTCTAACCGGTCCGCCAATCCTAGCAGTTACCAAAAAATTGTTAGCCTTGTCCAGATTCATCCACTAAAATACATGTCCATACAACAGTCAAGACACATGTCTCAACTATCATTTTCGAAGGCACATATCAGGACATCAGTCATAGTACACGTCATATGATTATCTTCTCAAAGTACGAGTCAGATTCATAACACCAGTATGCCTTCTAAACTAGGTCCTCAGAAATTCAGGGTACCCTCCAAAGGGGTATACTCGTTCTGTTATGCCACGCATAAATAAGACCATTACAATTTAGTTATTACCACCGGAGTATTATTCAGGTTAGACACGTAGTGTTTATTCTGTGAGGTTACAGATGAACATAATCAGTAAAAGTTGCCACGTTTACTTCACATATTCCTATGTTAGCTTATTCTTAAATCATGTATTACCTACCTTCCAGCCAGAAAAGAATCCACAATATCGCCATATTTAAAGAGACTTTCTTCCAATTGAAAACGAGATTCGTCTTACTAATTCTTGATTTGTTCATTACATGTTGCCAGAAAAATCAGTATAAATGGTTTCAGCTTTACAAGCACGTGAATCATTATCTTGTACCTGCGAAGATTTCTAATCACCATTCATGATGCGACTTCTTAAACTCCTTAAATTCATGATCAGCAGTTCATCCTAAAGTTTCTAGATATCATTCCAAAAGGTTTTCCAGAAATTCCTTCCTAACCACGAGACATAGTTTAATATCGAGCTTATCTCAAGGACATAAACTATTTCTTGAACTCTTTATTCCAGGGCTTCAGCTAAGTTAAAGAGTTGCAGCAATTGCTGCAAGAGTTATCGGAACGAGGCTTTATTCGCCCTAGCGCACCACCATGAGGTGTACCGTTTCTGTCTATCAGGAAGAAGGCCGGTAACATGAGACCATGTACCGACCACCGATATTTTGACAAGATCATCATTGTTAATCGATGTTCATTCCATGAATAGCAGGTTTATCTGATCTGCTATGACTTCTTATATATTTTCCAGAACAGTTCATGATCATGTCACCATCAGTGGTGAGAGAGACATATTATAGTCACTCTAAAATTTTTGAATTATACTTATGAGCTCCCTAATGCTCCAACTATAGTATGAAATTTATGAATAAATTTTTTTTATGACTTCGTAGACAAAATCGTCAGTATATACTTGGATAACATTTTTGATCTTCTAAATTCTAGAGAGGTACAAGATGATCATCTTCTCAGAGTTGTATAGATTCTCCGATAGGAGAAAAATTATATACACAGCTTTCTAGATATGAATCCCAGTAGAACAAGGTGGGATTTCTGGACCACACTATTTCAGCAAAAAGGAATTTCAGACAATCCTGCGAAGGTGAAGGCCATCACCAGATGGTCACGACCTACGCCGGTGAACGAAGTACAAAATTTTTAGAATTCAGTTGGTTACTACCGCAGAAATTGTTGAAAGTTCTCATGATTAGCTTTCTATGGCTAAGCTTTCGCATAAAGAAGAGGACCTACACTAAAACTTAGTATTCCATAAGATCCTACGCTACGAGAGATCTATTTTACCCAGACTCAAAATTCTTTCATGACTAATCACTCAGATTCCACCATAAGGTACCGTAATCCCAGGCAGAATTTTGATAGAAGAAGTATAACATAATTGATGCAACTATGTTCATATCTGGATGCCTGACATACCGCAGGTTCAAGATAGAACACCGTCATGTTAGAGAGTTATTACAATCCTTAGTAATTTCTGAGCAGAAATGAGCCAAAATTTCATGAAATTGTTATCAATTACCCCAGACTCAGAAAAAGTATGATACTGTATAAGTCACCGTCAACCATGTAATCAGCCTGCACGATTCTTTCATATGAAAGGATTACGCAGTAGCGGACCTGCAGAAAATTTAGCAGTAAATTATACGAATTCAAGGTATTCCACCGACCATCATATCAAACAAAATTCATGTTCACGATCACGTATATGATTACGTTCACTTTACGTTCACATTGATTTTTACTCTCACCTTTACGTCTCATTTACAGTAGGATGCTGTTTCAGCTCATGTTTATGATCTCTCATTATTTAAAGCCACGATTCGCATTCATGACACTGTTCACGTTCAGGTTCGTGTTCCATCTCCGTGGATACGTTCCAAGACCTGTACCGGATTTGACTTCAGAAAACTTGAGAAAACTAGACTCAAGTTTAGCATGGTTTCTCCATGACCAGACAGACGTTTCACGTCTCAAGCCGTATCGTCGACATTCTTTCCCAGTCAGCATACATTTGTGACATGTCCTTGTATCAAGTTCACAGTATGTTTTGCGTATCACATCCATGATATATTTCAGGCCCAACGTTCCTTTTATAATCCCGAACCACATTTACAATTGCTCACGTAGAACATTCATATTGTTCGCGTAGTTCGTTCCTTATATTCTCAGCAGCTTGCTCAGATATATAAATGTTATCTTTCAGGTTATTTATACGTACTGTTTCATGTATCTACATGCTATAGCTTGTTCGTTCTATCAGATTCAGAAAATCCATCTTAAGTATGGAACCATAAACTATTCAGCATCATAAGGACAGGGTCATCAGGACCAAGGTTTTCATTATGTTTAGACTTATGAAAGAATCGTTTCAAGCGGGAAGATATTCGGAAGTGAGGAGCATCCGGACCTCTCATCCTTTTACTTCAATAATTCAGTTAAGTTCTTTTAGTCAAGTTATGTTCCAGGTTCTCTTCAGTCAAGTCACGATATACTCTTTCAATAGCATTATGGCCTAATTCAAGGAAGAACTATCTTTCAGCTAATATGTCCTTTCAGCTTTCATATTCTTTCAGCCTATGTGTCTTTTCTAGCTTTTATAATTTCATCAGATTATTACCCTTAATCCGAGGACGAATTTCTCCTTTTTAGAGGGGAAGAATTTTAAAACAGCAGCATTATCGTGTCTCTAATTCGTGGACGAATTGTTATTTTTAGAGGGGAAGAATTGTAAAACCCGCCTTAAAATCCACGAACATTAGTTATACGCAGTGACAGCTTTACTTAAAACGTTAAGTAAACTATTATGTATTCAGAATAATAAATAATAGTATTAATTCAAGTATTACGTAATTATTATTTATTCAGAAAAATAAATAATCCAGGTCAGAATATATCACGAGGATTAAAATATGAGCACGTACGCAATTATAAAACACGAAAACGGAAAACATGTTAATGAATGTTTGTATGGTCGTCCTAAAAAGAAAATATACATTTAATATTTCAGCTACTATTGTTACCAATAGTGTAGTAGTTAAGTAAAACAGGACTCAAAGTTTCGCCTTAATTGACTTAAGTATTGTCTCTTTTATCACTCGTTCTTTTTGAGAAAGAAATAAAATATCATCTTGAATTCCTGAACACTCCACAAATAGCCAATATCTTCACAACTTAAACATTGACTTTCACAAACCAAACGAGTGACAAAATCATTAATTGATACGCATGCTCATAATTTCCCTGTTATTATGGCGTGATTTTTGGAAGAAAAAGAAAAGGCCCATATAAACCGCATCTAAATTGGATCCCTACTTAATCTCTCAAGATAACTACTAAACAAGTTTTTTTTTTAAAATAGAGGTCTGCAAATAATAGAAGGAATCAATAGTAGCAGAACCCAAGTTTCGGTTCAGCTGACACCGATCTTGTTCGGTTTTCGTACGTCTCCAAAGTTTTGGTTTCCATTGTTTTAGTTCGACTTTGGTTTTGGTTGATATTCGTTAGATTAAATTGGGGTTCGAGTTCATTTCCGAGTTTAGAGCTCTCATTATACTGCGTTCACTTTTGATGCTTGTGTGGCATACTCATGTTAATCCAATTACGACATGTCCTCGTCTTTTGCGCTCAAAAGGTAAATATCGATTCATCATGTGGCATAAAACATAGGCTAGATTCGTTAATATCATATTGCATGATAATTCATAAAACTACATTAAAAGTCACCATTTTTTTATATGATCTAGATCGCTAACGTAAGTTTTCGGGTCTTCGAAACTAGATCGTTTTAATGTTAAAGACAAAATAAATAAAGAGTTCATTTGGATTATAAGGATGAAAGGTTTGCAAGCATTTTACACGAATAGGAAACAAATAAAACAAGAAACATATCGAAGTTGCGGTTAATTTTATCGGGAAGAAGATGCATTTTTGTATAATAATCATTCTTATATCAAGAGACATATAACTATAAGGGGCTTTACATATATATAATAAAAGATCATCAAAACCATTGTTGCGTCATAATCACAGTAGGAAGAATTGGTGTCATTACAATTGAAGGAATGAAGGTGCCACTAAAGAATAATAAACGTGATAAGTAATATGTGTGGACAAATCAAATGTTACATAAGCTCATTATTTATGTAGGTTATTTGACGGATATAAAGTTTGGACTTTATTAGATGACGAGTTTGGTTAATGTACGGATACTCTTATCTCTCTACGATTATTTGTTAGATCATACGGATTTTCCGTCCTTTCATTAAGGATTTCCTTTCTATGCATGATTAGGATTCCCCGTCTGCAGCCAAATGTTTTCCCCAGTATATGTTTAAGCTTATCAGTAATCATGTTAATAACTAAATAAATTGCCTGAGCATTATATACAAGCATGACCTGTTTATGTACTAGTTACGGAGGTACCGTAACCATGGCACTAGAGGCACCAGTGTCGTGACTCACATGCAGGAGAGTGATATCCTGCATCGTCCCACTCATGTTCAGTTTGGCCATTTTTATGTATGTTTAGTGGGGTGTATGGATGCATCATAGGCTTATCAGTTTGCAAGTTATCAGGGTGAATGTGGTGTGTGCTCTACATCCTTCACATTGGAGCTGATCCCTCCACCCAGCACAGTATTTAGAGGTCACCCATCTACAGTTATTTAGAGGTCACCCCTCTACAGCATGACGAGGTCACCCCTCCAGTTATTCATGCAACGTTGTTACAGAACATGACCTATATAAGCTCTGGCAATTAAAATACAGTAAATGCATGTTTTCAGTTTTAACAGATAACAGTTCAGCTTTATTATTTTATAAATCAGGCGTTATAGATTATGCACAGATTTCCGCTGCAACTTTACTTATCAGTCTTACAGCTTCAGTATTCTATCATCTGTTTCATTCAGTATATTCTTATCATGCATTATATCCGTTCACTGAGTGTTATGCTCAGCCGTAGTTCCTTTCATGTTCTAATGGCAGGTACACCAGGACGCTCTTAGGATTCTGAGAGCATATGCATTTGGATGGGAGTTATCCAGACTTCTTAGTTCATGCACTTCTTACCTTATTCTACTTATTTAGACATTGTTTAGTCCTTTCCTGCAGTATTTTATATTTCATGTTTTGAGCTTATGTTTGGATTACCGATGTTTGATTCCGGTAACTCCTTTATGGTCAGTTAATGTTTTAGGACATTTACCTTATGCTTTGATGACACGCCATAAATACACGTAACGGTCCACTTATCCAAGTGGGGTGTTACAACCTTAGACAAGAGAATGAAGATCTCAAGAGTACATCCATTAAATTGGAAAAGTTAATGAAAGGTACTAGTGTTCTTGATGACATGTAAATAGGTAAATTCATTCTAAAGAAAGACGAGGCTTAGGTTTTATCACTAATGAAGCATCCACTAGTGAACCAAAATAAGTTAGATTTTTAGAAAAACGACCCTCTTTCCACGGTCCGCCAATTTATGGCGCGGTTCCTTACAATTATGGAACCGCAGGGTGTGATAAGGAACCACGGACAAAAGACAGGATTCTTGAAAATTCTCAACTTTCTGAAAAGTCCATATTAGGTAAAGGGTCAAGGTATCTTGTTGTTAACAATGTTAAATTACCTATAATTGATAAAAAGGAACTTGATAAATTCTAAAAACCTTTAAGTAAACCCCTAATGGGAACGAGAAATTTATTAAGACAATCGTCCACTCCTCCAAGAGTACGTAATGATTCAAGGCCTAGAAGTAGAACACCAACACCTAAAAGGAATGATCACTCTAAGTCAAGATCTAGAAGTAAAAATCCAACACCTAGAGACAACAATAACTCTAGGTCTAGATCAAAGACTCCTAAGAAAGACAATGGACATCAAAATGCTCATATGAATTGGAATAAATTTCAACAATGTTTTTCTCCATGGGGCATGTGTCCTCCATTCATGCATCCTAACCAAATGTAAGGGATGTTTGGAACTAACAACTTTGGACCCATGAGATATTGGGGACCAAATGTTTGATCTTGTGTGTTGTTACCTAGATATGCTTGGGAATCGATTTGGAGCCCGATGAGTGGATTAAGGATAGTGGTTGTTCTAAACACATGACACGTAATCGAAGTTTGTTCTCTACTTACAAAGCATATAATGGAGATAACGTTACTTTCACTAGTAAGCTACGTGGCAACATCATTGGCAAAGGTACGGTTTCTCTTGACTCCATGGCCATCAAAATTGTTGAACACGTAGATAACCTTGGTTTTAACTTACTAAGTATAGGTAAAATTTGTGACAATAAGTGTAAGGTCATCTTTTTGGAACATGATAGTGAAATCGTAAAAGATGGAAAGATCATTAGAAAAGTTGTTAGAAAGCATGGGCTTTATGTCATGAAGGTCAATAAGAAGTCAAAGGACAACTTATGTCTAAAGACTTTAGATGATAGCTCTACTCTTTGGCATAGGAGATTAGGTTACGCTAATATGCGTTTAATTCAATCTTTAATCTCTAAGGAGTTGGTTAGACATCTCCCTAAGATTAAGTTTGATAGTCACTTTTGTAATGCTTGCAAAGTTGGGAATAAAGTTCACTCAAGTCACAAGGCCAAGAATTTGGTATTGACCTCTCGGTGCCTAGACCTCCTACATATGGATCTTTTTGGACCTTCCACCATACGGAGTTATAGAGGTAACCTTTATACCCTAGTTATAGTTGATGACTATTCTAGATTCACTTGGACTAGATTTTTGGCTTCTAAGAATGAAGCTTTCGATCATTTTGGAACCTTTAGTCGAAGGATCCAAAATGAACTAGGATGTCCAATTGTATCTATTAGGACGGATCATGGTAGGGTATTTGATAACGAAGTGAAATTTGGTGCCTTTTGTGAAGCTCATGGTATTACCCATAACTTCTCGGCTCATCGCACTCCACAATCAAATAGGGTAGTTGAAAGGAAGAATAGGACTATCCAAGAGATGAGTAGGACAATGTTAAACGAGCAATCTTTGCCTCAAAAATTTTGGTGCAATGTCGTGAGCACATCAACCTATATTCTCAACCAAATTCTTATTCGACCTTTTCTAGGAATCACCCCCTATGATATTTTTAAAGGTAAGAAACCCTCATTAGAATAATTTAAGGTGTTCGGAAGCAAGTGCTTCATTCTCAACACCAAATACTACCTTACTAAGTTCGACCTAAAGTCGTACGAAGGTATCTTTTTAGGTTATTCTCAAACTAGTAAAGCCTACATAGTCCTCAATAGAATCTCGGGTGTAATCGAAGAATCACTCAACGTGACAATTAATGAAACCCCTCCTTCATCTAAGACACCACCTTTGGTAGATGATGACTTGGATGAAGTAGACGTAGTGAAAGCCAAAAAGGTTAGAAAATTAGGAGTTGAAGACCTTAATGTTGAAAAGGGAGTAAACATTAGGGAGTCTAAGGATCATGCTCTCGAAAACGTCATAGGCGACTTAAATCAAGGGACCCTTAGATATCAAGTCTAAGATCAAAGTAACATCTTTTTTTTGTCTCATTGATTGAACCAAAGAGTGTTAAATAAGCTTTGATGGATGAGAGTTGGGTCATCGCCATGCAAGAAACATTGAATCTATTCATTGAAAATTACGTTTGGGAACTTGTTCCTCCACCTAGAAGTACTACCATCATAGTAACCAAGTGGGTATATAGGAATAAGTTAGACGAGAACGGTGTTGTGTCTCGTAACAAGGCTAGACTTGTAGATCAAGGCTATAATCAACAAGAATGAATTGATTATGATGAGACATATGCACCGGAAGCAAGGTTAGAGTCCATTAGGATCCTTTTAGCTTATGCTTGTGCATTAGATTTTAAGCTTCAAAAAATGGAGGTAAAGAGTGCTTTTCTTAACGGTTTTATCAATGAGGAGGTATATGTAGCTCAACCTCCCGGCTTCATTGATTTTTAGAAAACGGATCATGTTTACAAGCTTAGAAAGCTCTTTATGGTCTTAAACAAGCACCCAAAAATTGGTATGATAGACTTAAAGCATTTCTTGTAAAATATGAGTATACCATGGGGATGGTAGACAATACACTCTTTACAAAGAAGAAAGGTCCTCACCTTATAATCGTACAAATACATGTTGATGAAATTATATTTGGTTCAACTTGTCAAAGCTTGTGTGATGACTTTGTCAAAATCATGCATGACGAGTTTGAAATGAGCATGATAGGAGAACATAACTTCTTTTTAGGACTCCAAATTAGACAAATGAATGATGGTATTTTCTTTAATCAATCTAAGTGCGTTAAAGAAATGCCTAAGAAATTTGGATTAGAGGACTCTAGACCAATGAAGACCCCTATAGCCTCGGATACTAAACTCACCGTAGATGATGATTATGAGTCGGTAGACAACACTAAATATAGAGGCATGCTTGGTAGTTTGTTGTACCTAACGGCAAGTCGACCGGATATCATGTTTAGTATTTGCCTTTGTGCTCGCTTCCAAGAGGTTCCCAAAACCTCTCACCTTATAGCGGTTAAGCGTATGTTCCGATACATTAAGGGCACTATACATTTAAGATTATGGTATCCTAAAGGGACCGGCATAGAAACCATAGTATACGCGGACTCGGATCATGCGGGAGACTATGTGGACCGGAAAAGCACTAGTGGAGTTTGTACCTTCATGGGTTGTTGTTTAACTTCTTGCTTCTCCAAGAAACAAACCACTCTTGCTATATCCACCACGGAAGCCGAGTAAGTGAGTGTCGGTGTAAAACCCGCTTTAAAATACCTTAGAACATTAAATGCATAAAAACACAGACAACTTAAAACTTTAAGATGAATTAATATACAACACGTATCATGAACATTTAATATAAATATTATGTATATTAATTAATTACGACAAGTATTATGTATATTAATATTATCATTAATACACGATAGTATTTACGTATAATACTTAAAACATAATAAGAATAAAACACAAACACACATAATAAAGAATTAAGCACGAAAAACAAAACAAAAATATGTATAAGGGGTGCGTGTTTGGTCGGCAAAAATAGAAAGGAAGGGCCTTGGCCCGGCCCATTAACTAGTCCTAATCATTAAACAAAACAACCTTCAGGGATTTTCATTATATCACTTTACATAACAAAATCAAAAACCCTAAAACTCTCTTTTCCTTCTCTCTTGGCCACGACACTCTAATGACACAAGGAGGTGATTTTTTTGCTTTTGATCTTGATTTTAATACCGGTATTGTGTTCGTGATCTAAATCTTAAAATATTCATGTATACGGTATATGTTAAATCCTTAACCTTTATTATTTATTTTCTTATGTTCATGATCATTAAAAACAAGTAATTAAGTAGATTAATCATGGGATCGGGTTTGGTTTGGTTTGGTTGTCGTGGGCATGCAAACCGAGAGTCTCATGACTCTCGCTGGTAGCTTTGATCAAGCACCGCACCCTTTAAGGGGTTGGCGTGTGGTTTGTTCGTCCAGCCGCAAGCACCAACACCCCCAGCGGGGGCTGTTTGTTGAAGTCACTGGAAACCGAGAGTCATATGACTCTTGGTGGGTAGGCAGAGCACATCAGGGGGAACATCAGCGCAAGTTGGGGGGGGGGGGGGGGGGGGGTGTTTTGAGCCAGTAGTGGCACCGGCAAGGCAGCCGGTGGCAGCTTGGTGGTCGGGGTAGCAAGCCACAGCCACAAGGCTGTGGTGTTGTTGTGGTGTTCGAGGCAAACCGAGACCTCCATGGTCTCAGTGGTCGTTGTGTTGGGCTCGGGTAGAACCGAACACACCAAGGGGTGTGTTTGGTTAGTACCAGTGAGTCAGGCATAAAGCTAGGGGTAAGTGGCCCAGGAAGCCTGCTCGTACAACCTTGAGTAATCTGTCTATCTCAACTAGACTTTTTGCTAAGAAATACTTTACGTTATTTTATTAATTAATTTTATTAAATAACACATGGTATAATTTAATTAATTATAACAAGACTTATGTTATAGTTTATTTAAATAATTATCATGACATAAAATACATGACCATTTTATTTAAATAAACTTTAGGTTAAAATAATTATTAATATAATTATTCATGTTACATTTAATTAAGTAAGAAACTTAGCTTATTAATTTATATTCATTTTAACCAAAGTTTAATTAAATTAATAATATACTTTAATTTAATTATAAATTAATCATTTAAGGTAAAGTTTAATTAAAATAATCATGTATTATTATTAATAATAATTACTTATAATATCATATATTATATTATTAATTAATAATCATATGTAAGACTAAGTATTTAATATTAATAAACTTTATTGTATAATAATCATGACTTATAAAATATGTTTATTAAACTATATCTTATATCATTTACTTATTTAATAAGCTTATTACTAAATATGGAAACATGCTATTTATGGAAACATCCAAAATATGGAAACTTTCTATTTTTGGAAACTTACTAATTATGGAAACTTTTTATTTTTGGAAACTTACTATTTATGAAAACTTGCTATTTTTGGAAAGTTACTATATATGAAAACCTGCTATTATTGAAAATTTACTATATATAGAAACCTTCTATTTTTAGAAAGTTACTCATTATGTTATAACAAGTACTATAACACATAAAACATGAAATACACTAATCAAGAACACATGAAATACTAAGAAACACATGATTAAACATGAAACAATAAAACAAGACGAGAATAAGTAAAACAAGTTAAGAACACGTCAAGTACACAAATAATTAGTAAGTATAAGTTAAATAGGCACCTCATTCATGTCACTTTTATTATGTAGCTATCGTGAAGTCGGAGTAATTCATCCGCTTTCATTTTTTTTGGTAACCGAGATTTCCGACTCATTGGCCGACTAATCCACGGGGTTTGGCCGACTAATTCATCCGCTTTCGTTTTCATCCTCATTACTGGACACAAGGTACGAATATTCCGTCCTTCAGTAAGGGCACTCTCTTCCTATACTTAGGATTTCTCCGTTTGCAGCCATCTGTTTTCCCTAGTAGTTTACATTAAACTTATCAGTAATTAATATGATTAATATTTTAGATTACCTGAGATATATACATGTATGCCAGTTCAACCTAGTTATGGAGGTACCATAACCGTAACACTTGAGGCACCGGTGTTATGACTCTTCCGAGGTGAGAGTGATTGCTCGTGACGTCCCTTTTCAGTTATTTGGCCTTTATATTATTATCATGTGAGGCGAATGGGTGCATCCTAGAACATGTTAGCACATTACATGGTAACTGTGGTGTGTGCTCTACATCCTTTACATGGAGCTGATCCCACCACCCAGACTAGTTTAATTCGAGGCAACCCATCTAATTGCATGACGAGATCACCCCTCTATGTATTCATGCACGTTGATACCTTTATGACCTATATGGGCTCTTGGGCATCTAAAATACAGTTTTTCTAAAATAAACATAAGTTTTTCAGAATATAAACAATTTATAAACATACACCATGTTTTCCAGGACTTACACTTATTCCGCTGTACTTTTATTTCATTCTTTACTTATGTTTATGCTATTCAATTCATTTTCATATATCCGCACACTGAGCGTATTGTTGAGCCGTATTTTCTTCCATGTCCCCATACGGCAGGTACTAAAGGGCAAAGCTAGGCAAATCAAGAGTACGTGCATTTGGATGGAGGCTCCATTGACTTCATTTCTTTTAATGCATTTATATACTTCTGCTTTGGTGGACATTGTTTAGTCCTTATTCTACATTTTTACTTATGCATTTATGTGGGAGCTTATGTTTGGAACCAATGTTTGTTTCTGGTTTCCTTTATGGTCATTAATGTTTTAGATATTTACCTTGCATGCTTTAATGACACGCCATATTTATTAAGTAACAGACCACTTATCCAAGTGGGGTGTTACAATTATGGTATCAGAGCCAAGGTTCCGACATGTAGGCTCTTAAAATTGACATGTGACTAGTGGGTAGTCACCAGGATTTTCCTAAACTGACAGTAAATTTCATTTCAGGCATCATTGTTTTCTCTTAAGTTTTGACTAAGTAGTGGTTAGTACAGGACTGGCCAAATTTAGTCGCATGTGCTTTTTTGCGAATTTTGTTTTGTGGACCGACCCATTGGCGTCCACCTTTGCCAACGGCTGTTTTCGTTGGCTATGCCTTCATAAATTCTTCCATGCATCTCTTATGTTTATCCTATGTTCTAACAGATTAATCATTTCATTTTCCCCTTTGAAACTATTAGATGGTCAACACACGCACCAACGAGGAACTTGCTGCAGTTGTCAATGCAGCTCTGCAGACTATGCTTTCGCAGATCCAAAATCAAATTTAAAATGAGTATCAGGCTCATCAAAATTAGAAAAATCCTCATCCTCCTCTACCTGTTACCTTACACACCTGGTGGAGAGATTTAACAAGCAGAAGCCTCGAGCATTCAAGAAGGCTGAGGTACCATCTGATGCTAAAAACTGGTCTCACACATAGAGAAGATCTTCGATGCCATGGGATGTGATGAAGTGTACAAGCCACGGTTGGCTTGCTATAATTTCGAAGGCGATGCGATAGCTTGGTAGAGAGCGTACAAGTAGACAAATGGAGGCGATGCATGGTTGGCTACTTTAACATGGAATCAATTCACTGAGATGTTTTATAATCAGTTCTTCCGGCTGAGCAGGAACGACTAAAGTGGGACTACCATGCTATTAGTCAGAGAATTGGTGAAACAACACGGAGATTATGCAGCGATTCCTCTAGTTAGGCGGATTTCTAGGCGCTGCTGCAGGTACAGCTGAAGAGAAAGCGAAGCATTTCCACTGGGCTCTTCACTCCTCTACTATGGATCGACTTCTATGTGCCACTTTCACCAATGTGTCACAAGTGGCAGACGCAACAACGTAGCTTGGAGATGCTCCATGAGAGAGATGACTATAATGAGCTAGCTCGTCCTGATAAGAGGTATAAATTAAGTCATCAAGCGTTACCATCTCATTCAAATCAGTACTTTCATTTTATATCTGTTCTATCCAATTGTATCTTTTAGCCAGAAGGGTGGAGACTGGTCCCAACCGGCCACTCAGCAGACGAACAACAAGGTGCACAGTCAAACTAATGACCAATACGGATTAAACAGTTACTCCAACAGCAACAGGTCCCTAAACTTTTAAACTCTTCTATGTTAAGCTATTGTATGACTTAAATGTTAACATCTCAGCATCATAACAGGAACTCTACGAGTGGGCGTGACCAGAACACTAAGGGTCAACAGCCTAATAACTAGTCTTCATCTGGTATAATAACTTAAACTTTCAGTGTAGTCATGTTTATGCCCAAATAATCATGTCTCACGCATATCTTCTGAAATAGGCTCTCGGGTAGCGAGGGTACCTTTTAGAGGGTATACCCATCCTATCTGCACCACCTGCGGACGGAGGTATCCTGGACAATGCGTCGGGCCGTTGGCGTTTGCTTTAAATGTAGTAAACCAGGCCATATGTTGAAGGACTGCAAGAAGGGAGAGACTGTTGGTACATCTGGTATTGCTCTTCCGAAACCACCAGCTTCAGGTCGCGTCTACACTACCACCAGAGATCAGGCAAATAATTCGACAGGTACCATTACTGGCATCATATTTATGTACGGACATGATGCATGCGTTTTATTTGATACGGGTGCTACTTACTCAGTTATATCCACTAATTATGCCTCCCATATTAATAAGACATCTACCCTACTAGAGAATATATTAAACATATATACGCCAATGATAGACTCTGTTCGCATTACCCATGTGTACAGAGACCTTCCCCTAGAATTTGATGATAAGGTTTATCCAGTAGAAGCACTTCCTTTGGATATGTGTGAATTTGATATAATCTTAGGCATGGATTGGTTAGCTAAACACCATGCCACCATCGATTGCCATTTGCACTGGGTTATATTCGGTGATGTTCAAAATCCAGAGTACATTCATAATGGTTTCATACCAGGAAAGTCTGTACAAATTATTTCTGCCTTACAAGCCCGTGCTTTACTAGCTTAAAGTTGCGAAGGCTTCTTAGATACGATTCAGGACATTACTACAGAAGCTCTATTGATTCAAGATCAACCAGTCATTTCAGAATTCCCCGATGTATTTCCAGAAGAACTTCTGGGTATACCACATATCCGTGAAGTGGAGTTTGGCATTGAGCTCGTTCCAGCAGCTGACTCCAGGGCTCCTTACCACATGGATCCCATAGAGCTCAAGGAGTTAAAAGATCAGCTACAGGAGTTACTGGAACGAGGTTTCATCCGTCCGAGTGTGTCACCTTGGGGTGCACTGGTACTTTTCGTCAAGAAAAAGGACGACAGCATGCGTTTGTGCATCAACTATCGTGAGCAGAACAAGATTACAATCAGTAACCGTTATCCATTGTCGCGTATCGATAAAATTTTTGACCAACTTCAAGGTGCCAAGCACTTTTCCAAGATTGATCTATAATCCGGTTATCATCAGTTTCCAGTGAAAGAGCAAGATATTCTTAAGACTGCTTTTCGCACAAGATATGGTCACTATGAGTTCGTAGTCATGCCTTTAGAACTCACTAATGCTCCAGCAGTATTCATAGACTTAATGAACTGCGTCTTCCATGTGTTTCTAGACAAATTTTTCATCATGTTCATTGATGACATTCTCATTCTCTTAAAATCCAAGGAAGAACATGAGGAACATCTTCGCACGGTACTACAGATTCTTCGCCATAAGCAACTGTATGCCAAATTTTCCAAGTGTAAATTCTGGTTAAACAAGGTGGCACTTCTGGGCCACATTGTCGCCGCAAAAGGAATCACCATGGATCATGCGAAGGTTGAAGCTATCACCAAATGGCCAAGACCAACAACTGCAACGGAGGTTCGTAGTTTTCTGGGCTTAGCTGGTTATTATCGCAGATTTGTGGAGAACTTCTCAAGGTTAGCCTTGCCTTTGACCAAGCTGATGCGTAAAGGAGAGAAATTCGTCTGGAATGATAAGCGGGAGAAGAGCTTTGAAGAACTTAAGCAGCGACTGTGTGACAATCCGTCAATTTATGGTTGATATTTTATTCTCAAATATTATTTAAAAATATTATTTTAATATTATATTATGAACTCACTTATTTTTGGGAAGAAATTTGGATTTTACGTCTTGAAGTAGCATCGACTACATCTAAACCAGAGGATTCTACGTTATGTGCTTACGTTTACATACACCGTTTTTGGTGACAGTCCGACATTTCAGAAAATAAATTTATCCGTGAATATTATTTTGGGATTTTAAATTTGTGTTGGTTCATAAACTCACAAATTTACAAGAAGAGATTAGGACTTACGATTATAATTTAACGTCCTTTACGACTAAACCGGAAACCTTAGGATTACGTATTTACGTTTTTGAACTCCGTTTTTGATGAGACAATTTTTATTAGATTCGTTTTGTGCCGTTGATTCATAAATTATAAAAACGTTTTTCGTAAAATGACCCGAGGGCACGCAAATCGAAGAAACTAGAATCGAGAAATACCCGTAAACTAGTGGGATGAGACAAGTTTACACTTGCCCCACCCCACTATATGGGATGGCCAAGTGTGAGCCAACACCAAAGAGGTGTCAAGTTGTAAGTAACTTAGTTACTTACACTTGTCCTAAGCTTATAAAGTAAGCAACTATGCATCAAAACCACCATCTCTAAACAACTAACTCATTTCTTACATGCAAAAACCACACAACACTCCTCCCTCTCTCTAAAATTCGTCCCATCCTCACCTTAAACACCCCATTTGATCAATTTTCAACCACTAAAACTTGTGTTATTCACACATATGATGGAAACCCTTTGAAGATATGAAGATTGGAGGTGATCTTAACCTATGAAAAGGAGTTTTCATGAGGTTAAAGGGCTGAATTCATGGAGGTGTTTATCTATCCAAAGGAGCCAAGAAGTTTCCTTGCTAAAGTTGAAGATTTGATAACAAGAACCAAGTCTTGTTCATCAAAAATCTCATCTTTTCATCACTAATGGTGGTATAAAGATTGTTCTTCCTATCCTCTTGTTATTTTGATTATGTGATATTGTAATTTCTTTATTTATGTATATGTATATGATGATGAATAATGATTAAAAATATTATGTGGGGATTTGGTGTTGATAATCATGGGTAAAAAGATGAAAAACTATATGTAAAAAGGTTAAAATCATGCTTAAAATGATGGCTGTATAAAACAGTAAAGAATCATATGATGAACTGATAAAATGGCATAGATTAATGAATATACAGTAAGTAATATGTCTTGTACATATGTGGGAGTTGGCCATGCAATGGAATCATTATAATGAGTGAGATATGACTAAAACAAGTTTAGAGTACCAATGTGAATAGTCAGTTTTGGACGTACTGTTAAGGATATTTAGATTTGGATTGAGAAGTAGCTAAAACTAAGTTAATTGTAGCACATATCATGTAGTTTATGGTTTCCAAAAATGAGCTTCTATCTCCTTATAGAACTCAAGATATGGTAAAAATGGTGAAAAAGAAAGTAAAAATCAGATTTTGGGAAATTAAAGTATAATAGTATTATATAAGCACACAAATAAATATAGTATAAAATGTGAATTAAAACCTACTAACTTATATATTATATTTATATAAGTATGTACAATGATAAATAAATGATACATTTTATAAAAATGGTAATTTGATAAGTTTTCTAAGTTATAAAACTATAAACATGATTTTTACGACTTTTTCGGCTATTACCGTAAAATTAACGTTTTTCGCCAATTTAAAACTTTGACGATCAAACCCGTCTAATGTAAAGTTTTTAAAAGTCATATACTGATATATATAAGTATCTAATACAAGTAAAAATCGATAAAACCCAAACTATAGGACATACGGACATTAACGAGCTAAGTTAGCATATTGGACTAATAATTTAACTAAATAAGTTAAACACTTATAAAAAGTACTTATTGGGCTTAACCCATTTGGGCCCAACATGTAAAGTGTAAACACTGATAATAAAAGTATAAAATGGATTAATACAATTTAAAGAACTTATAATAAGTTTATTGGACTTAAAATATGTAAATAGGTAAAACTAGAAAACTAGTATAAAAGTTATCAACACATAACACTAAAATGAGTAAATGAGAATATGTAAACCCACTTGATCATCATATATATATATAATCATCATATGTATACATAATTGTTATTTTTATAAAGTCATTGGACATGAGTCTAAGACGAGTATTATTTGTCTAGGTTTCAGTGATTGAAGCACGTACCGTACATCCAAATCGCCGATAATCGCCTTCCCACATCAACGTGAGTTCATAGCCTCACACTCTTTTAAATGTTTTTATGAAATGTTTTATAAACCCGCGAGGGAGATAACATGTTAGTTTTAATTAAATAGGACACCAATTGTCCCGATTGTTTGTTTATTGATTTGGACCCGAATGATTATATGACCCGATGAATGATTATATGACCCGATAAATGAAATGAAATGGATTATTAAAGTTAGGTTATGTCACTAAAAGTCCCATTAGCATGAATTGTGAACTACCGGGATTTGGTAGACGCTTATGCATATAATAGTACTATTTGGGGACGATCACCCCAGTTCGCGCCTTGACGGTTGATCCCCGTCGTGCCACATTGATTGGTAAGCGAATTTATGTATGAGAAGATTTCCATAGCGTGATTATTGTGACGACACGCTAACTTAGATGGGCAAATTGAGTATCGGGTTAGCTACCCGTTGTTGGTTATAGTAAGATAACAATGTCATGCGGCTTATAATAATCCAATTAACGAAATACTGCTTTAAGCATTGAATTGCGATATATTGCCTGACTAGCAATACAAGGTCTTACTATTCATATTATGTTCGTGTTTTGGTTTTATATAACCATATTCATATAACGGTTTTTATTTAATCTATACAACGTTGTAAAACGTATTGTATGATGTTTTTAACGACAATGGTTCGTATAATGATTTTGAAGGCGAAAGCCTATATTATGATTTTAATAAGGATTTGTATAAAATGACTTTGGCTATTTTATGGCCTATTACAATGACCTGTACAAAAATGATTTTCGGTAATAATTTTATACCGATGTTATATTGATGGATTTTATTAAACTCTATGAATTCACTCGGCGTTTTCGCTGACCTTTTCTTTTAACATATTTTGTCTCAGGTACTTGAAGGTAATTCTCGGGAAGATAACAAGAATTCATGGCCCGCACTTAATTAACGAATTTCCATTCAAATGCTTTGTAAAATTGTATGAAGTAATATGACTTGGGACCTATGTAAATTTGATATTTATGAATGGAAATGCTTTATTATTAAACGACGCGACTTTTAAGCATTGTCTATGATATGTGTAATGTGCTATCCCGTAACACCAACGAGTCTTCCGCTGTATTGAATTGTGTAAATTTGGGGGTGTTACAGATTGGTTTCTACACCTATTCTTACTCTCCCATCTGGTACAGGTGTATTTTAGATTTATAGTGATGCTTCGGGTAAAGGACTTGGTTGTGCACTCATGCAACATGGGAAGGTGATTGCCTATGCATCACGTCAGCTTAAGCCTTATGAGGAGAATTATCCCACCCATGATCTGGAATTAGCAGCAGTTGTTTTTGCACTCAAAATCTGTAACACCCCATTTGGATAAATTGACCGTTACATAGTAATTATGGAGTGTCATCAAAGCATGCAAGGTAAATGTATAAAACATTAAATGACGATAAAGGAAACCAAAAACAAACATTGGTTCCAACATAAGCTCCACACACAAATGCATAAGTATAGAATGTAAGGAAAGGACTAAACAATGTCCAGCAAAGCAAAAGTATGTAAATGCATTAAAAGAGCATGAAGACTAGGCGCCTCCATCCTATGCACGTACTCTTGAATCCTAGCTCTGCCCTTTAGTACCTGTCGTATTGGGACATGGAAAGGAAAAAAATACGGGTGAGCAATACGCTCAGTGTGCGGATATAGGACAATGAAATATAAAGCATAAACATAAGCAAGTAATGAAATGAAATGAATGACTGTGGAATAAGTGTATGTCTTGGAAAACCTAGTTTAAACTTATAAGACTGGTTTTATATTTCTGAAAAGACTTATGTTTAGTATATTCTGAAAACTGTATTTTAAATATGCCTGGAGCCCATATATGTCATGTTATATCAACGTGCATGAATAATTAGAGGGGTGACCTCATCATGAAATTAGAGGGGTTGCCTCTAAATATTATAGTATGCAAGGCACACACCACAGTTACCATGAAATCTTACTAACTTGTCCTAGGATGCACCCATTCGCCCCACATGATAATAATAACATAGGCCAAAATACTGTACAGGGACGCTGCGAGCAATTAATCTCACAGTAGAAGAGTCAAAACACCGGTGCCTCCATTGCTATGGTTATGGAACCCCCATAACTAGATGAAACTGGCATGGATGTATATAGCTCAGGCAATCTAAAATAAACATAACATATACTAAATGTGTTTAAGACACGTAAACTAGTGGGGAAAAAACTACTGGGGAAAACAAATGGCTGCAAACGGGGCATCCTAATATAGGAAAGAAGTGTCCTTACTGAAGGACGGAATATCCGTACCTTATGTCCAGTAAATGAAGACGAAAACGAACGCGGAATATCACTCCGACTTCACGATAGCTATATAATAAATGGACATGAATAAGTATCCGTTTTACTTATACATACTTGTTATTTATTTTACTTGACGTAGTTCATACTTATTATACTTGTGCTTGTGCTTGTCTTGTTTTATTATTTCATGTTCAATCATGTGTTTCTTAGTGTTTCATGTGTTCTAGTTTAATGTATTTCATGATTTAAGTGTTATAGTACTTGTTTTTAACATAATGAGTAACTTCCTAAAAACAGCATGTTTCTATATATAGTAACTTTCCAAAATTAGCAGATTTCCATATATAGTAACTTTCCAAAAACAGCAAGTTTCCTTAAATAGTAAGTTTTCCAAAAATAGAAAGTTTCCATATTTAGTAAGTTTCCAAAAATAGAAAGTTTCTATATTTAGTATGTTTCCATAAATAGCGTGTTACCATATTAAGGTAATACCATTATTAATCATAGGCTTATTAAATAACTAAATGATATAACATATAGTTTTAATAAGCTTATAATATGTCATGTTTAATTATATTGTAAAGTTTAATAATGATTAAATACTTAGTCTAATCTTATTATTATTAATTAATAATAATATTACATGTTATCATAAGTTATTATTAATTAATAATATTGCATGATTAATATAATTTAACTTTACCTTAAAATGATATAAATTAATTAATCTAAGTTTTAATCAATTTACATGTACATGAATAATTAAGTAATTAATTATTTTATCCTAAGTTTTATTTATATAAAATGTACATACGAAAATTCATGGTTTTTATTTACATAAACTTATATCCTAAGTCATGGAAGTTAATTAATTTAATTAACATATTTTAATACAATTAATTAATTAATTATTAAACTAAATACTTGTTCATAAAAATTTAGCCAAACACTCCCTTACACACCACCACAGCTGGCGGTTGGGTGGTTCAGACCAGCGCCCAACAGCTAAAGCTGCTGCCTGTTCCTACTGTTCGGCCTAGGTTTACCCCGGTTGAACCGGGTTCCCCTGTCGTGCCAATAATAGCCACGGAGACCACCAAAAGGTCTCGGTTCCCATTGCGCGACCACAATTCCCACTACGGGCTTGTCGCTTATGGCTGGTAGCACAAAACACACGCCGCCTCCCATGTGGGTTGCGGCTGTGTGACCAAACTAACCACCGAGAGTTTTGCAACTCTTGGTTTGTGTGCAGCCGAGCCAAAACCAAACTAAATCCAACCCTTTTCTTGTTTTAATCTTTTATCATACATGTTTTAATTAATGATTTCAAGACATATGAACAATGATCATTATTAAATAAAAAATTTAAGGTTTGATAAATACCAAATACGTGAATGAATTAAGGATTTAATAACAAACACCAACCCGTAAATATCAAAGATGAAAAAGCGATGGATCGTCCTTGTGGTTGGTGTTGATGCTGCGGCCAAGAGAAGGAAGGATAAAGAGTTTTTAGGGTTTTGCAAATTTACTGTGATATGTATTTTTATGAAAAGTCCCGGAGTCCTTTTTGGTTAAGGAGTGGATTACAAATGGGTTAGGCCAAGCCCTTTTCCTCCCTTGTTTTGGACGCCACATATACTACACATACATACACATTGGTTTTATTTTATTGTCTTAGTTTATCATCGTGTGTGTTCGTTTTTAATGTTCATGTTTTATGTCTTGTAAGTTTTAAGTATTTTACGTGAACACTTATCGTGCATTAACATTCATGTCTACATTCGTAATACTTATAATAATTAATTAATATACGTAGCGTTCGTATTAAATGGTTGTGATTCATGTCGTATATTAATTAACTAAAAAGTTTTAATTTGATCGTAGATTCATGCATTTAATGATCTTAAGGATTTTAAAGCGGGGTTTACAAAGTCTGGAGGCATTATCTATATGGTGAATCATGTAACATCTTCACTGATCACAAGAGCCTCAAGTATTGTGATATCAGAGACGGTGGTTAGAACTACTCAAGGATTATGATATCAACCTTCAGTACCATCCTGGTAAGGCGAATCTTGTGGCAGTTGCTCTCAACAGAAAATCAGGCATAATTGTTGGCATCAAGATAGAAGAAGAAATCATACGTGATGTAGAGCGTTTAGACATTGAATTCCTTGTACGTGGACAACATGGGTACTGGGATAATATGAGGGTAGAGCCAGACATAATCTCTCGGATCAAGGCAGCTCAGAAATAAACTGGAACGAAACTCTAGAAATAAAGCACTCGGGAGACCTTCGGTGAAGATATTCGCATATTGAAACCAAGACGGAACATGTAAAACACGCACTTGCCTAGAAGCCACATAATCACGAACAAAATGTATATCTATCTCAATAATTAGTACGCTGATGTTATACCGGATTATTAGAAAGGTAAACGACACTGACGTTGTCACGGTAAACAAGTGTAGTAGTATGCAAGGGAGCATGTAATTCCAACAGAAGATTACGAATCCAAGCAGTTTCAGCAACAACATTAGCAACACCTCGATATCCAGCCTCTGCACTAGATCGAGAAACAGTAACCTGACGTTTAGCAGACCATGATAGTAGATTATCCCCAAGAAAAACACAATACCCAGAAGTGGATCTGCGGGTGACTGGGCAACCTGCCCAATCAGCATCAGTGTATGCAGTGAGCTGAGTGGTAGTATAAACATGTAGTTGAAGACCATGATCAAGAGTACCACGAACATACCGAAGAATCCTCTTTAAAGCAGCAAGATGAGGCTCACGGGGATCATGCATATAAAGACAAACCTGTTGAACAGCATAAGAAATATCTGGTCGCGTAAAAGTAAGATATTGAAGAGCACCTGCCAAGCAACGGTACATGGTAGAGTCAGAAACCGGGTCACCGTTAGGACCTAACTTGGATTTAGTATCAACCGGAGTCCTATAAGGATTGCACTTCTGCATATGAGCTTTCTCAAGAATCTCTTCAGCAAATTTGGATTGTGATAAAAATAAACCAGATGCATTCCGTAGAGCAGAAATACCAAGAAAATAATTAAGAGAGCCAAGATCTGTCATCGCAAAGTAGCCATGAAGAGAGCCAATAATGCGTTGTAGCAACGATGTAGATGACGCAGTAAGTATAATATCATCCACATATAATAACAGATAAGCAATGTTCGATCCAAAATGATAAACCAATAAGGATGCATTTGTTTTACTCTGCTGAAAACCAATCCGTGTAGCAAAGCTAGCAAAACGCTGAAACCAAGCTCGAGGAGCCTGCTTAAGGCCATATAATGATTTCTTCAAATGACATACATAATCAGGTCTACCAGAATCAACAAACCCAGGAGGCTGGTGCATATACACCATCTCATATAAATGACCATGAAGAAAGGCATTCTTCACGTCAAGCTGATGAATAGGCCACTTACGAGAAACCGCGAGGCTTAAAACTGTCTGAATGGTAGCCGGTTTAACCACCGGACTAAATGTCTCATCACAATCAATAACCTGCTATTGACTTCGTCCGTTGGCAACAAGACGAGCCTTGTACCTGCTTAATGAGCCATCTGTATGAAACTTATGTTTGAAAAGCCACATAGAACGAACAACGTTAACGTTAGCTGACCGGGGCGCTAGAACCCACGTTCCGTTAGTAATTAAAGCATTATATTCATCTAAAAATCTTCTTTCCATTTAGGTTCCCGAAGAGCATGAACATGAGAACGAGGAAGCGGTGTAGGAGTGGTAACATTAATCACATTTTTTCAAGAGGTTTTGAAATACCATACATTGCACGTGTAACCATAGGATGAACGTTTTGTATAGTTTCAGCTGATGGTTGGTTCACAGAAGGGACAAAAACTAGGTTAGATGTGGAGGTAGTTTGTTGTTGGTTTGTGGGTGAAGCACGTGGTTGCGGGGTAGTTTG
Organism: Glebionis coronaria; assembly: GCA_025667525.1. NCBI lineage: Eukaryota > Viridiplantae > Streptophyta > Magnoliopsida > Asterales > Asteraceae > Glebionis > Glebionis coronaria. Next base: position 166,289,553 of record CM046878.1, on the reverse strand, counting down.
GGCTACAGGGAAACTAGTGGGTGGTAGACTATCATTGGTTTGGTAAGCTGGTGGTGTATGAGGGGGTGATGGGGTTGGAGTACCTGGTTGGGTCGATTGGTTAGCAGTTGTGTGATTGGGCATGATATGGGAAGGTGGAAGTAATGGCGGAAGTAAGAAGTCATACGAAGGTTTAGTAGAATACGTTACACTCCCAAATGGGAAAACATCTTCATCAAACCGTACATGTCTCGAGATAATTATCTTATTGGAGGATAAGTCGAGACATCGATAACTACGGTGATTGGCAGGGTAACCTAGAAATATGCATCGTGTAGAACGGGGTTCGAGTTTGTGTGCAACATCAACATGAGGATAACAAAGGCATCCAAAAACACAAAGATGTTCATATGTGGGTGTTTGGTTGTATAGTTTCATGAATGGTATTTCGTTATTAATGGCAGTAGAAGGTAATATGTTTAAAAGATGAGCGGACATATTAAGAGCTTCTACCCAATAAGAGGGAGGCATGTGAGCTTTAAAGAGCAATGTACGGATTAGATTATTAATGGTGTGAAGCATACGTTCTGATTTTCCATTTTGCTGGGAAGTACAAGGGCATGAAAAGCGGAATTGTATGTCGTTTTGGCGAAAAAGGTCATGGAAATGAGTGTTGTCATATTCACCTCCATGGTCACACTGCAAAGCCTTAATATCTATATTAAACTGTGTATTGACATAAGCTCGAAAAGCAACAAAAGTAGCAAACAAATCGGATTTTTTTATGTAAAGGGTAGACCCAAACAAAGTGCGAAAATGATAAAGAAAAATAGCATAATATTTAATTCCACTTTCACTCGGAATTGGGATGTCCATAAATCCGAGTGAATAATTTAAAAGACAAACGCAACAGAAGACTCAGAACTATTAAAAGGAAGCTTAACATGTTTACCTAATTGACACGCATGACACAAACCAGACAACTTTGGTTTATTACACGAAATTAAATTACTTGACTCTAAGCGACGAAGCACATCATCCCCGGGATGACCGAGACATCTGTGCCAAGTAGTGGAACTAAATGAAATCAAAACATCTGGAGATTGAAACGGACGTTGCTAAGTAACCGGGTAAAGGTCACCCGTACTATCACAACGAATAAGAAGCGTTCGGGTTTGGTAATCTTTCACAGAAAAACGATAAGCATCAAATTCAACAGAAACATCATTGTCACGAGTAAATTTACGAACAGAAATTAAAATCTTAATTACATGAGGTGTGACACGAATATGATTTAAATGAAAAGGCTTATGAGATGTTTGCAAGGAGCTATGTCCAGTATGAGTGACAGGAAGAGAGTGACCATTGCCAACAAATACAGATGGATAAATGCTTGAATTACTAAAGGAAGTGAGTATATCTATATTGTCAGCCACATGAGAAGATGCTCCGGTATCCATGTTCCAAGAAGGATCTTGAGGAGTCGTAGTCTGAAATACTTGCAGAAAAGTAGTAGCATGAGAAGCTTGAGGCAAAATCATAGCTGGTATACAGTAATCATGAACGGGAGCTGGAACGATGCTATAATGAGTTGGTAAGCATTGGGCCTGGCTTAAACCATACTGATCCGAAAAGTGACATGGGGACTGAACTGACATCGGGCTTTGAGCTGTTGGGGCTGATGGGCATATGCCATGCTGAAAGTAAACATGATTCATGTTTGATAGAAGGAGGGCCTCTTTTTTCTTTTTACTATTTTTCGAGTTTATCAACCACATAAAACTTTGCAAAAAAAACCCACACAAAACGTTGTTGTGTGTTAATAAAAGATGCGGCAGATGTTGACAAATTATTGGTGTCAACAATGATTACTTTAGATTACTGTAGCTTTTGATAGTACTAAAAAAATAAAAAAATACCAATCATCAACAATTGATAGTAATAATAAACTATTGTCAACAATTTATAGTATTAAAAAATGCAACAATGCATTGATGCTGATTAAAAAACAAGATTTGTGTGTGACGGTAATGAAAAGCAATAAGCAAGCGGCAGAAAGAAAAAAAATATGGTTCGGTTGTTTTAGGGTTTATGGTTGATCGATAATTTTTTTTAGTGGATGTTTAAGGCTTTGATTACCATATTAGAATTGGTAAATCCTGGATCTCCAGTTTATTCATCAGGTATTTATAAAGTATAAATCCTGAAAACCCTAATGGACCCGAACCCACAAGCCGGGTCAGGCCATATTTATCCACTACTAAGATGGCCTAAGCCCGATCATAATAACAAATGCATAAATATAATTTGGCTAATAGAGATATGTGCTATTATTAAGGAATATCGACCAGCAGACAGAGTTTCGTATAGACGAAGACGGCATCGTATGGCAGGGTACCAAGCTATGTGTTCCGGATGATCTTACACTTAGGGAAGCCTTACTAACTGCGGCTCACAACTCTCTATTCTCCCTTCATCCAGGATCCACCAAAATGTACCATGATCTCAAACAACATTTTTAGTAAAGTGACATGAAGCAGGATGTTGCTACTTTCGTTTCCAAATGTCTAACATGTCAGCAAGTTAAGATAGAACATCATCGAGCTAGGGGTTTACTACAAACATTAGAGATTCCCAAATGGAAGTGGGACAAAATCTCCATGAATTTTGTCACCGGACTATCGCAGACTCAGAGAAAGCATGATGCTATATGGGTCATAGTCGATCAGTTAACCAAGTTAGCTCATTTTCTTCCAATTCGTAAAGATTATCTAGTAAGCAAATTGTCAGATATATTCTTGCAGGAGATCATGCGACTACATGGTACTCCATCAGATATCATATCCGACAGAGATCCTCGATTCACGTCTAAATTCTGGAAGGGTTTATAGAAAGCATGGGGCACCAGACTAAGCTTAGCATAACCTTTCATCCTTAGACCGACGGTCAGTCAGAGCGTACAAGTCAGACCTTAGAATACATGTTGAGAGCTTGTGCATTGGAATGGACATGGAGTTGGGATGACTACATTTGCTTGGTTGAGTTTGCTTACAATAACAGTTGGCACGCGAGTATCAAGTGTGCACCTTTCGAAATGCTTTATGGCAGGAAGTGTCATGCTCCGATCTGCTAGGAGCAGGTTGGTGAACGAATCATTGAGGGTCCATAGATGATAGAGGTGACCAATGAGAAGGTTTCCATCGCCAAGTCAAAGCTGCAGGAAGCTCGTGCTCGTCAGAAGAGCTATGCTGATAAACATCATAGAGCTTTAGAATTTCAGTCTGGTGAACATGTTTTCATTAAGGTATCACCAGCACGTCGAGTCAAACATTTTGGACTTAAGGGAAAGCTCAGTCCTCGTTTCATCGGACCGTTTGAGATCCTCGAACGTGTCGGTGAGGTTCGTACCGTCTAGCGTTACCTCCTCAGCTATCTCATGTACACAATGTGTTCTATGTATCCTTACTCATAGGTTACGATTATCATCCGTTGCACATAGTTTCGTATCCTTTCGATCAGATTCGTGAGGATCTATCCTATATTGAGGAACCTGAGGCAGTTCTTGATCGTCAGGATCGAGTCATGCGGATAAAGACGATCCCATTCGTCAAAATCCGTTGTAAGGACCATTCCGAGCGGGAAGCCACTTGGGAAACGAAGGAGTCTATCCGGACTTCTTACCCTCATTTTCAGCTATGACCCGGGTATGTCCTTTTCAGATTATCGTATCTCTAATTCGAGAACCAATTATTCTTCTAGAGGGGAAGAGTTGTAAAACCCGCTTTAAAATACCTTAGAACATTAAATGCATGAAAACACGGAAAACTTAAAACTTTACGATTAATTAATATACAACACGTATCATGAACATTTAATATAATTATTACGTATATTAATTAATTACGACAAGTATTATGTATATTAATATTATTATTAATACAGGATAGGTATTTACTTATAATACTTAAAAACGTAACAAGAATAAAACACGACATTTAAAACACGAACACACATGATAAATAATTAAGCACGAAAAACAAAATGAAAATATGTATAAGGGGTGTGTGTTTGGTCGGCAAAAAGAGAAAGGAATGGGGCCTTGGCCCGGCCCATTAACTAGTCCTAATCATTAAACAAAACAAACTCCAGGGATTTTCATTATATCACTTTACAAAATAAAATCAAAAACCATAAAACTCTCTTTTTCCTTCTCTCTTGGCCGCGGAACTCTAAAGACACAAGGAGGGGAATTTTTTGCTTTTGATCTTGATTTTAATACGGGTATTGTGTTCGTGATCTAAACCTTAAACTATTCACGTATCCGGTATATGTTAAACCCTTAACCGTTTTTATTTATTTTCTTATGTTCATCATCAATAAAAACAAATCATCAAAAACAAGTAATTAAAAAGATTAATCATGGGATCGGGTTTGGTTTTGGTTTGGTTGTCATGGGTATGCAAACCGAGAGTCTCAGGACTCTTGGTGGTGGCTTTGATCAAGCAGCCGCACCCCTTAAGGGGTCGGCGTGTGGTTTGTTCGGCCAGTCACAAGCACCAACACCCCCAGCGGGGGCTGTTGGTAGAAGTCAGTGGCAACCGAGAGTCATATGACTCTCGGTGGGTAGGTAGTGCGCAGTAGGGGGAACCTCGACGCAAGCCAGGGGTGTTTTGAGCCAGCAGTGGCACCGGCAAGGCAACTAGTGGCTGCTTGGTTGTCGGGGCAACAAGCCACAGTCGCAAGGCTGTGGTGTTGTTGTGGTGTTAGAGGCAAACCGAGACCTCCATGGTCTCGGTGGTCGTTGTGTTGGGCTCGGGTAGAACCGAACACACCAAGGGTGTGCTTGGTTGAACTTTTTTGCTAAGAAATACTTTACGTTATTTTATTTATTAATTTTATTAAATAACACATAGTTTAATTTAATTAAATAATAACAAGACTTATGTTATAGTTTATTTAAATAATTATCATGACATAAAATACATGGTCATTTTATTTAAATAAACTTTTGGTTAAAATAATTATTAATATAATTATTCATGTTACATTTAATTAATTAAGAAACTTAGCTTAATTAATTTATATTCAGTTTAACCAAGGTTTAATTAAATTAATAACATACTTTAATTTAATTATATATTAATCATTTAAGGTAAAATTTAATTAATATAATCATGTAATATTATTAATTAATAATTACTTATAATATCATGTATTATATTATTAATTAACAATGATATGTAAGACTAAGTATTTAATATTAATAAATTTTACTATTTAATAATCATGACTTATAAAATATGCTTATTAAACTATAGCTTATATCATTTACTTATTTAATAAGCTTATTACTAAATATGAAAACATACTAAATATAGAAACATGCTATTGATGGAAACATACTAAATATGGAAACTTTCTATTTTTGGAAACTTTCTATTTTTGGAAACTTACTATTTATTGAAACTTGCTATTTTGGAAAGTTACTATATATGGAAACCTGCTATTTTTGGAAAGTTACTATATATAGATTTTTGCTATTTTTATAAAGTTACTCATTATATTATAACAAGTACAATAACACATAAAACATGAAATACACTCACCAAGAACACATGAAATACTAAGAAACACATGCTTAAATATGAAACAATAAAACAAGACGAGAGAGAGTAAAACAAGTTAAGAACACGTCAAGTAAACTAATAATCAGTAAGTATAAGTTAAAAGACAACTCATTCATGTCCCTTTTAATATGTAGAGATCGTGAAGTCGGAGTAATTGATCCGCTTTCATTTTCATCCTCATTACTGGACACAAGGTACAGAGATTTTGTCCTTCAGTAAGGGCACTCTCTTCCTATACTTAGGATTTCCCCGTTTGCATCCATCTGTTTTCCCCAGTAGTTTACATTAAACTTATTAGTAATTAATATGATTAATATTTTAGATTTCCTGAGCTATATACATGCATGCCAGTTCCACCTAGTTATGGAGGTACCATAACCGTAACACTTGAGGCACCGGTGTTAGAACTCTTCCGCGGTGAGACTGATTGCTCGCGGCGTCCCTTTTTAGTTATTTAGCCTTTATATTATTATCATGTGGGGCGAATGGGTGCATCCTAGAACATGTTAGCAGATTACATGGTAACTATGGTGTGTGCTTTACATCCATTACATAGAGTTGATCCCTCCACCCAGACTAGTTTAATTAGAGGCAACCCCTTTAATTGCATGACGAGGTCACCCCTCTATGTATTCATGCACGTTGATACCTTCATGACCTATGTGGGCTCTTAGGCATTTAAAATATAGTTTTTTTTAAATAAACATAAGTCTTTTCAGAATATACACAATTTATAAACATACACCAGGTTTTCCAGGACTTACACTTATGGCTGTACTTTCATTTTATTCTTTACTTATGTTTATGCTATTCATTTCATTGTCATATATCCACACACTTAGCGTATTGCTCAGTCGTATTTTCTTTCATGTCTCCATATGGCAGGTAATAAAGGGTAAAGGTAGGTAAATCAAGTGTATGTGTATTTGGATGAAGGCTCCCTTGACTTCATTTCTATTAATGCATTTATATACTTCTGTTTTGCTTGACATTGTTTAGTCCTTATTCTACATTCTTTACTTATGCATTTGTGTGGGGCCCTTATGCTTGGAACCGATGCTTGTTTTTGGTTTCCTTTATGGTCATTAATGTTTTAGACATTTACCTTGCATACTTTGATGACACGCCATAATTATTAAGTAACGGTCCACTTATCCAAGTGGGGTGTTATAGACGGTAAAGCTTGTCAACAAGCTCTATGGATGAAGCAAGCGCTTGTTGATTACAGGATTTCACTTAATGATGTTCCCATCATGTGTGACAATAAGGGTGCAATAGACCTTAGCAAGAATCCCGTGCAACATTCGCGAACTAAGCACATAGAGATTCGCCAACATTTCCTTAGGGATAATGTTTAAAATGGGAACATTTTGATTGAGAAGGTTCCGTCGGTAGAAAACTTAGCTGGCATCTTCACTAATCCACTTAAGAGGGAACCTTTTAATTACTTGCGTCTAGGTCTAGGTTTAATGGAAAATATTCCTTAATTACGCGTTTTATTAATCGAGTATTTTTCTCTTATGTGTCTTTTCATTCTTTGAGTCATTGAGTATCTTAATTTCTTTTTGAAAAATTCCTCTTCTCCTTTTCAAAATTCTCAAAGTTCATTTGAAAGTGGTCGAGAAATGTTTTTGCATTGTTAATTCAATCTAAAATTGTTTTTCATAGCTTCTTGCTATTAATAATGAGCTTAATAATTCATATGTATGGGTCTCTCAAATATAGCAAGAACAAAAAGGAACTATGGAGGATCATTGTGTCATGACTATGTGTCTAGATTAACACACCTCCAACATTGAATTTATTTTAAATCCATGTATTTTGGTCAAAATCTTGTTTGATGAGTTCTTGCGTGTTTTCTATGTCTATTATTCCTTTTTAGCATGTATCTATGATAAGTTAGACTAGAAAATTAGGATTTGTTGAATTGGAAAATTCTCCTCATCTACCAAAACCAAGCTTCTGTGGGCGGTTCTCCACCGCGGATCCATATATATATGGAACCGCAGGTGGAGATAAGGAACCGTGGGCAGAGCTTCAAATTTCGAGTTTTCTTTAACTCCAAATTTGTTCCAACACTTTTTGGAATCTTTGTTTCAAACCTTTTGTTAGCCGTATTTAAAGTGATGGTCATATAATATACCGTTGCGAAGCTCGTGGAAAATGCTATTCAACAGTGTCGAGAGTTCTTAGTCTATGTTATGTATGTAACGGGAATTAGTCCCGAACACACAAATGAGGAAGGCCTTCTATACATTACAATTGTAGTATAAAAGGCCCCAAGCACCTCATTTGTGTGTGTCTTTTCTATTTTCATAGTTGGTAGAGAGAGAAACATCATGTCTTATTCTCACTAGGAAATCACAACTCTTTTGTTTTCTCTTTTATTCTTCATCTTAATCTAATCTTTCTTTTTTGGTTTAATCTTCTTCTCTTTATAGTTTATCTAGTCGTGTGTAACAATCCTACAAGTGGAATCATTCGCCAAGGGATTCGTGGATAGTTTTTTGGTGTTGTTTTACTCATCTTGTCCTTCGTGAGTTTCTTTGATAAAACATCCCAAGATTCCAAATTTTTTAGTGTTTTTGTTATTCCAAGTGATCCATATATCTTCTACATAGTTGTGGTAGAGATTTAGGTTCTTTGGTTTGGTTAAAATCACGGATTTCTAGTAAAAAAACTCAATTTTTACCTCAAGTTTCGGAAACAATACACTTATTGCGAAACTTTTGCTTTTTGTCCATCGCAATGGCTTAGGGTTTTGGATTGCGACGTGGTTTGCGATCAGTATTACGACAGAATCACTTTGAATTCCATCGCAACATCTAGGGTTTTAGTATTGCGATTCGTATTGCGATAGAATTTCTCTTGTGATATTGCGACATTTAGTTGGGTATTGTGATAGGTTAATTTGTGATATTGCGACAGAATGTGATTGAGTATTGCGACTGCTTATTCCTTTCAGTGATTGTGACTGCTTATTCTTTTTTCAGTGATTGCGACAGATTCTCACTTGTGCATTGCGACAGAACTTTTTTGTACATTGTGATATAGTTACTTCTGAGACATTGCGACCAAATTGAGTCTTGGCATTGCGACAAGTTTGAATTACAACATTGCGACAGAAGTTACTTGGACATTGTGACAATTTCATTTTTTAAACATTGTGACGCCTTGGTTTGTTGTCAATGTAAATTCTTCACAAAATTATTCCGAAAAAATCGTGAGTTTTTGTTGGTATTGAGGATTTTTTTGTTTCTCGAGCTCAAATTCTTAGTGGAATTACTCATTTTAGGGGATTTTAACTACAACACTTTGCTTTCTACGAATTAAGATCCTGTTTTACACACGGCATCTACGATGACGTCTCAACAAGATATTTATGTTGTGGATACTGAGAATCGTCCACCCATGCTTACCAAGGAGAATTACACTACATAGGCTAGTCGTCTCCTTCGTTATGCAAAATGTAAACCTTTGGGAAAGTTGATTGTCAACTCGATTCAAAAAGGTCTGTATGTTCGAAGAATAATACTTGTGCATGGGGACCCCACGAATGCTAACCCAGTAGTGGACTCAAGTCATGTGCAAACGGATGAAGAATTAACTGAAGCTGAATCCAAACAACTTGACGCTGATGATCAAGCAATTCAAGTCATTCTTATGGGTCTCCCTGAAGATGTTTATGCTGTTGTCGATAGTTGTGAAACCACACACGAGATGTGGCTTAGGATCCAGAAAATGATGAAGGGGAGTGAAACTGGTTTACAAGAAAAGGAGACTAAGTTGCTTCGTGAATGGGGGAAATTTACGTCTACTGAAGGGGAAAAATTGAACCTTACTATCATCGGTTTTCAACCCTCACGAATCATCTTAGAAGAAACAAACATGAACCTGCACAAATTGCTGCCAACATCAAATTTCTTGATAATCTTCCTTCTGAATGGTAACGATATGTCACTCTCGTCAATCAAACCAAGGATCTTCATGTCGTGGACTACACTCAAGTATATGATTATTTGAAGATGAATCAAGATGAAGCTAACGAAGTTAGGGCTGAAAGACGTGCCAAAACACAAGATCCATTGGCTTTTATGGCAAACTCTCCGTCATCTATGTCATATCCCATGGTACCCTACCATCAACCCTCATTAAGTAACTTCATGCCACAACAACAACAACAACAACAACTCACCTCTTATGGGTATCAACTTCCTGCTACTGTGAACTACTTACAACAACCCATTGCTTGTTTGGATGACATCACCGACCCTACTCATGCGATTAATACTGGTCTTGCACTTCTTGCAAAGGCATTCAAATTTACCATTAACCCCACCAACAACAATCAGATGATCTCCTCGAACACTAGAAATAGGCAGATTGCTCAACCTTTCATGAATGCGAATCAAAATCGTCAATTGGTAGTTGTTGGGAACACGGGGACACAGTTTCAACAATATGGTCAGCATGCTGAGCAGACTGTTTGGAATGCAAGAAATCAGTATGGACAAAACCTGGTCAGAATCCGAGTGTTCCGAATATGGGTAATCAGAATGGGTTAATTGTTGTGCCAACGGTTAGTAATCAAATGGGAAATATTGTGGCTACAAGGGCTAAGAATACTTGTACTGGAAATGGAAACAACAATCATCAGGTTCAGTGCTACAACTGCAGGGGATTTGGTCATTATGCTCGAGATTGTACAGCTACAAAGAAGAGGGATGCTGCTTATCTTCATACTCAACTTCTTATAGCACAAAAGGAAGAGGCAGGGATTCCACTTCAAGCTGAGGAATTTGATCTTATGGCCTCTCCAGCAGAATATGACAAGGAAGAAGAAGTGAATGCCACCTACATCTTGATGGCAAACTTACAGCAAGCATCTACCTCAGGAATGCATGATGACAACGCTCCCGTCTATTATTCAGACGGTCCCTTTGAGGTACACCCACGTTTAGATGATAATGATATATATAGTATGTCTAATCAGGAGGAAGAGTATACTGAGACGCTTGAGCCCTACATTGAGACACACGGGGATCAAACGAATAATACTAATATTATTTCGAATGAGCCCAGTGTGGACCTTAGTGTTCGCCCAGCCTACAACCCTTCCTGATGCGACACATGTGTGTTATAAATCTTTATTTGATAAGCTTGCTAAGGATGTTGACCATGCTAAGGTGGTTAATAATAAGTTTAGAGAAACTAATGCCAAATTGACCACTGAGCTTGCGGGATATAAGGAACGGGAGAAAAGTTTTGAAATTCATCATGCTAAAACTAAAGAACTTGAACAAGCTCATGCTACCTCGGTTTATCAAGAAAAATGCACAACTAAGAAATTAAATGCCTTACATTTAGGTAGTGCTAAAAAGATAAGTGAACTGAATGATGAAATCACCTCTCTTAATAAACAGCTTTCAACTGAAAAATCTATTATTTCGGATCTAAAAGAAGAACGAAAAAAGCTGAAACATGATTTTAAAATTCGAGAAGATGGGATTCTTGAGGATTTTTGAAACGCTCAGGATATGATCAGGGAATTAGACAACCTTTTGGTAAAACGTGGCCAATCTATGCAGACGATAAACATGCTCGCACCAAAAGTGAATGAGATTAATTACACCCGTTACAAAATGTCTTTAGGATGTCCTCTTCCTCCCAGTCCCAAATATCTTAAGCATGCTTAGACCACCCATCAAAGTTTATATAATGGTAATGTGTTTCTAGATAAGAATGATCATCCTGTTATGTGTGATTTGGAAGAAACCCTTGAACTGGCCGAAGAGAGTCGTTTACGATTGCAAAATCTTAATAGAGAAGCCACACCCGTTTATTATCTGAAAGTTAATCCTCCAACAGTTTTTGTTTAGTCTAAAACGAGTACTGAAATACTTTTGCTACCGAGTGAGAAATTGTCCGATGACCCTCCTAAACCAAGTATCGCACGACGATTTCTAAACGAGCTAAAAGATAACTTTGTCATACTTAAACGTGTTGTTAATTCCAAAATCACTGGAGGAAATTTTACATCTCCAGTTCAGATTGAGGTCCAGAAAATTCTTCAAAACGATATTAATCCGCTTATTAATCAAGTTGATGCTTGGATAAGCAATCTGGAAAACGCTTTTCTAAAAGAATTAGCCAACTTTGTTGAAGACTTTAAATCTTTGGCGAAGGAGGCTGATGAATCTCTTGATAAAATCAAAGTTTTGGAAAATGATCTTGAACGCCTCTCTAAAGCACGTGATATTGTTGATAGTAGCCCTGTTGTGTTAGATACCTCTGTGTCGAATCACGAAACCCTCCAAACTGAGCTTGAACGTACAAAAGAGAAAATGGAATCCATTGTCATTAAAAAGGACAAAGAATTTAATGATCTTTGGAATAAATTTGTCAAAAAATGTGATGAATGTATATATGACAAAATTTCGTATGATAAAGCCTACAATGAAAGGCAACAAACTATCGCACGGTTGTAGGCTCAGTTAGGGGGGTAAAGGAAAAGAATTTGGCTTCTACAGGGTTAGAGAATGCCAGTGATGGGAATGTTCCGAAGCTTAAGGCCAAGATTACAGAGTTATAATCTGAAATTGTTTCGTATAAGCGGGTTGTAGAACACGTTAAGTCCGTCTATCATAAACTTATTGATAAAATCTGTGAGAGCTGTAAGTTAAAGGCCTGGTTAAAAGATAAGACTTCTGAGCCTAGCACGATTGTGGATGCTATGATTCAGACACCATCAACCTCGGGAACTACTCGTATTGCTATAACACCTTTTCCCAATGTTGTTGGAACGAAAGCTGCTGTGATTGCCCCAGGAATGTTTCGTGTTAGTTCTCCCTCTGTGCCTATCAAACAACGTAAAGCAAGCGTTAGGACAAAACCAACCACTATATCTCAACCACAAGTCATTGATTTAAAAAGTGCTCATTCTAATAGACGCGTGTCTTCTTCTACAAGAATAAACAACTACACTAAGAGCAGAAGGCCACAGCCTAAGAGAAATACAAGGAATGATAGGGTCCCTTTTGCCTCTAGAAGTAGTCGCCCCAAGATCAATAATGTGGAAGTAGAAGAACACCCTAGGAATTTACCGCTTTTTAATCATAAGAAGAAACTTAATTCATCTAAATGTAATGAATTTAAGCTTGCTATTCCGAATGAAAAATCTGAAGTTATTTATGCTAGATGTATTAAATGTTTTCTACTTTTAGTCATGATGCTTGTGGCTTAACTATGAATGGGTTGAACTATTGTGGTTACACTCGAATTGACAAGCTGTCAATTAGTGAAAAACATAGCACTCCTAAGGCTAAGGTGTATGTTCCAAAAAGTACGCACGTATGGTCCACAAAAAGTCTTGCTAAGCCTAGTAGCCCTAGATTCACCTCTAAATGGTTGCCTACTGGTCGAAATTTTGATTGTAGTGGCAAAATTATCGACACTAGTAGATCTCATACTGACAGTGAAATTATGGTATGTGATAAGGCTTAATTATCATTAATAAAAGGTTTTCACCTAGTATAAAAGAGATTCATTGTTCCAGTCTTTTCGAATTGATTACCGTTAATCTTGCGACTCAGTCGTTCTTGGTGGAATATAAAGGAAAAAAAGGTTATCTATTATCTATTTTAAACTAAAGGTAAAATGAAAATGTAAATGTAAATGAAAATGTAAAAACAAATGTAAATGTCGTTAAGTAAAAGTGGAAGTTTGAAATATAAAACTAATACTTAAAACTAAATGACAAAAAATTAAAACTTTAAAAAGTAAACTTTGAAAACTTAATAAAAATGCACACTCAAAATAAAACTAAGTTAAGACAATTAAAATAACACAAATAAAAATTACTGGAAAAATTAAATCGATAATAAAAAATTAAGAAAAGAAAATAGGAACTAGGACTCCATCGGAATATCCTGGCGTCGGAATCCCATCGGAATGCTACAGTCAGAAAGCAATCGGAATAAGCAAAAGCAAAACTATCGGAATAACCAATAAGTTCTATTCTATCGGAATGTAGAAAAGGAAAGCTATCGGAATAATGTAGAAACAGAAAGCTATCGGAATAAGCAAAAGCAAAACTATCGGAATAACCAATAAGTTCTATTCTATAGGAATGTAGAAAAGGAAAGCTATCGGAATAATGTAGAAACGGAAAGCTATCGGAATCCCGATCGGAATAACCGTCGGAATCCAAAACCCTAATCCGATACAACGATCGGAACAAATGTGAAGGCTGTCGGAATCAAAAGCCCTTTTCCGATACTATGTATCGGAATGCTGATCGGAATATAAAGCCCTAATCTGATGTTGCTGTGGAATCACTCGTCGGAAAAGGGTTTACCTTTTCCGATAGAGTATAAATCGTAATAAGAAATCAAATAAGCTAACTTTAATAAGCACAAATAGAAACTTGCCCAAATGAATAATAGAAAGAACTAAATAAGCTCGAATAAGAAACTTTCTAAAGACTAAACAAACAAGAATTATAAGATAAACTACAAGAAAAAGATTAAACTTATGAAAACATTTAAAATTGAAATAAACATAAAGATTAAAACTTGAAGATCAAACAATCAACCAAAGATTATTTTAAACAAGAAGGGAAGAATGAGAATGATTAAAAACTTGAATGTAAAAGGTTAAAGATCAAAGATTTGACACAAGATTAAAGAGAAAGCTTGAAAAACATTAAGAAAAACTAGAGAGAGAAAGTATATTAATCTACTTCTACTTACCTTACAAAAATAAAACTAAAATCTACTCTCTCTTAATGAAGTGTTTAAGGACTATATATAGGAGGAGGAAAATGTGTCGGTGCTTTCTTCTTTCTTCTCGTCTTTTCGTCTTTTAAATTCTTCGACTTTCTCGACGTTGTCTTGGGATTTGTCGATATAAATAGAACTCGTCTTATAATTTTCTTCTTCTATTAGACTTGGTTCTTCGACTTCATTAAACTTTCGTCTTTAGACTTTTTCTTCGATAAATCTTCAGAATAGGCCTTGGACTTCCGTTCTTTTTGCACTCTTGACCTTTTGACTTCGTCTTTTGTCTTTTTCTTCGATAAAAGCCCGTAAAAGCCCGTGTTTTCTTCCTTTTTCATCTTTTGGTCCTAAAACACAATAAAAACACAAACCACGCATAATTCTGACATTTACGACATAAAATACACGTTTTGGCTTGGTTATTATTATAGTTAAGTGGTAAAAGGATGGGTGTTTTCACACCTATCAAATCCCCTACACTTGACCATTGCAATGTCCTCATGCAATGCATTAATTACAAAGCACGTTTTACATTTTTCATCATGATTAACCCACCTTGGCCTTTATTAAACACAAGACATTAAAGAGATAGAAAAATTATAAAATATTCAAAGGAAGAAAACAAGTATAGAGATAAAAGACTTACACTGGGGTTTTGGAATGTCATGAATGATTATCACCCTCAAGTTTCACGTTCTCCATACCAAGCTTAAAAACGAGATCATTGTTATTATAAGTTAGCAAACTAAAACAAACTCATGTGGGCCAATTATTCACTTAGACTCCCTTATTCCTAGGTGTATCTCTTATATTTTATTGTTGTCTTGAATGATCACGAGGATGCATTGTTTGACTTATTTCGATAGGTTATTAGGCTGAAAATAAAGTAGGACGATTTAATCAATAGTTAGCTAAAGGACAAAATATTTTAAAACTGCTTCTGGGACCTTATATAGTTCATATCTTGGCATAACTCGCTTCACGATTTGAGACCTTTCTCGGATCGATATTTGGCATTGACTTCATACTTCAAATCTTGAGAGACGTTCATGAAATAATGGTCTTCTCTTCATAATAGGAACTTCTTCACTTGAAGTTTTTGAGAGATTCTTCATACTTGAACCACGACTTCTTCATTTTTCTCCAATCTTTATTTAGGATTTTGATATACAACGATCCGCCTCCTTTTAGGACTTGGATCTATTTATCCTCATACCTTGTTAGGGCCTTTTTGGATAGATTTCTCCATGATCTTTTGGGGAGTATTTGCTTTTCGTCTTGTGTCTCGATCCTTCATATTGATTTTTGATAAATGATTCTTCACATCACTTGGGATCTTTAGCAACAAAATGTAGCCCTCATGCCTTGTTAGGGCCTTTTCGGACTCGCCAATCTTCGCATCCCGCTTCAATAAGTTAAGCCTTGGCTATGAACTCTAATTAATACCGAGCAAATTTTAAACGATCTTGTGCTAGAAGCTAAGTAACTTTTCAAATCGTACAACCTTATTTATTGCAAATAAATTTATTAACAAGCGATGGGAGAAAAAGCTCATAATTAACTCACATATATTCATGAAAGAATACTAAACTTATAATTGAGTTAATTATAAATTTATAATTAACTCACATCTCTCGTTCTCCACAATTTAAAATCTCAAGGAATGAGACTCGTGGATGCTTAGACTATTAAATCAAAGTTTTGGGTTTTCAAGTCATCTATAGGATCTTGCAACTTCTTAGACTTTTTCAAGTTTAGAATTCGCATTTTAAAGATCCCTTGATAAACGACTTTCTAGGATCAATTATAGGAACTTGCGAAAAGTTCTTGTTCTTAACCCGTAAGAGTTAAGACTTTCGCGTTTTAAAGTTCCCTATATAAAAGCCTAGCAAAACTTGACATAAACACGTTAAGGATACTAGCTAGAGTAAACTTAGATAAGTAAACTCGGGTTGAGTCAAAAGATTCATGACGTTTAAAAATTAAAACCACTTTATTAAAATTTATTCTCGCAAAGAAAGAAAATAACTATAAAAAGGTAAAACTATTAGGCCAAAATAAATCAAAAACTTTGAAAAATGTAAAAAAATCAATTTTCCGCTAAAATGGGGACAAATACAAGGAAAAACCCACTTAACTTCGATAGAAGTCCCCCTACATTTAATATAAACATTGTCCTCAATGTTTAAGCATGTGGGAGTAAACTCCCCTACACTTAGGACATTGTGCATGTTGTTTAAATCTTGCTAAGGAAGAGACAACTAAAGTGATTCCTATTTTAACATTGGAAAATATAAAATAGAGAATCAACAGAGTGTAGGATAAAACCAGGAAGACGGGGACACGGAATCATGGGTCGTCAAAAGTCATCAAGAATGGTTCTTTGAAAGCTCGAATCCCTGTAGATGATAAGAAAGAAAAGAACAAACACATACTAGGGTCTCCCCCTACACTTATTATAAAAACAGATAAAGATAGAGAGATAATCGGGTTGCCTCTCGAGAAGCGCTTGTTTTTGTTAACCGAGTCGTGAGCCTGACTCGACCTTGATTAGCATGGTAAGAAGCTTGAAAAACATCCACCGGGATCAAATACATGGTTTTCGTCCATCAAATAGCACAAGCTTAAGGCGAACAAGGCAAGCCAAATAAGAGTAGGCAAGGTTCCCTTAAGCAAAGATTGAGCACGGTGGTAGAAAGTAGGATGAAGTGCAAGCATATCTCCATTGTTTCCAAAAATCTTTCCTTTTATTTCATCAGATTATACTGAGATGGCTTAAGAATTTCAATACTGGGACCGAACACCTTTTCCTTTAGGGGAAAATAACACTCAGGCTCAGTAGACCTTGAAGAAGACCCGTTTATAAATCGCACAATCTCATCCTCAGAAGGTGGATAGAGAGGTGTCAAAACATAAGTACTGCGGATGTTGGTGTCTTCCGGTTTCTTCTCCTTTGAAACGGGTTTCTTAATATCCGAAGGAGGATAAAGAGCATCATCAAAGTCCAAAGGAGGATAATCATTCTCATTTGGGAAGTAGGTATTGAGAAAATTAGCAAAGTCTTCCTCAAATGAGTAGTCATCCAAAGTAGGATCAAGTATTGTTGGCGGAGGATCTTCATCAAAAGTAGGAGTAAGGTCATCATGAGAAGAATCACTCGAGAGAGTATCAACATCATCAAAATCATCATAAGTGGGCATGTCTGGATACTCTGAAACAAAAGCAGCATAATCATCCCCATCGGAACTAGAATCATCATCATAGTCATCATAAATTGGTGGAGACTCCTGAATTTGTGGGGGATCCAAATTAGAGATAGAATCATTAGAATCATCGTTTTGGAAAAGTGGATTTTCATGGCAAGACTCGAAAAGAGGATTATCATATACAACAAAATCATCAAAGCTTAAAACTTTCCAAAGTAGAAGTAAGCTCTTCTTGAAGCACATTAATCATTTTCGCGGATTCTTTTCCATGTGTCTTACTTGTAATCTTCCCCATCTTAAAAACTTGAGCATCATTCCCGACCCTTATAATTAATTCACCTTCGGCAACATCGACTAAAGCTTTTCCGGTTCTAAAAAATGGTCGTCCAAGTATTAACGGAATACGAGGGTCCATTTCATAATCAACAACAACAAAATCGACTGGAAACGTGAAGGTACCAACTTTAATAAATACATCTTCAACAATACCAACGGGGTAAGCGAGAGTTTGGTTTGCTAGCTCCAGAGTCATCTTTGTTGGTGTAAGGTCGGGTAATGATAGCTTTTTTCACACACTTAATGGCATCAAACTAATACTTGACCCTAGATCGGATAAGGCAGTAAATTCTTCATCTTTGTTAAAAATGCAAGGCAACACAAATTGACCGGGATCTCCAAGTTTTTCCGAAAGTTCTTTGAGAATGACTGCAGAACAGTTTTCATTTAAGCGTGTGTTTCAAAACTCAACCATCTTTTCCTTCTTGCTAAGCAATTCCTTGAATGCTTTGACAATTTCGGCATTTGGACAAGTGCTTCAACAAGGCTAATGTTGAATTCACTTGAGAGATCATCTTCAAATAGGAATTAACTTGAGAATCCTCTTTTGTGAGCAATTTGCACTTGTCTAACCGAGAAGGATAAGGGATGTTGGGTTTAGGTGGTGTGGGTGTAGCAGGTACAGGTTGAGAAGTAGAAGGTTTAGAGGTGGTAGGTGGGGTTAGTGGAGGGTTTTGCTTGGGTACTTCTTCAGTAAGAGGTGGAGATGGTAATGGAGAACTAGTACTATGAGTGGAAGTAGGAGGGATATATGGAGGTGGAGGATGTGTAGATGGAGTAACAGGAGGAGGGGTAGAAGGTCCTACTAGAGTTGCTCCACTTCGAGTAGTAATAGCACTCACATTAGCTCTAGGGTTTGTTTCGGTTGTAGAAAGGAGAGCACCTTGGGGACAAAGGGTTTGTAACATTTGAACGAATTCCCTATCCGTGGACTCTTGCAATTGTCTATTAGATTCTTGCATTGCTTGCATTATTTTCTCATGTTCATTCAATTTTTGCAAACCAAGTCCATTGGCAGATGAGGTAAATTAAACCCTTGTTGTTGAAAACCTTGGTTTGGGTATTGGTTATAAGGTGGAAAACCTTAAGGATTGAAACCTTGGTTTGGAAAGCCTTGATTTTGCATTTGGTAATTTCCCTGATTTGCGTTTGAGCCCCTAACATTTGCATTTTGTTGAACATTTGCTCTAGGTGGCCCTTGGTTGTTATGGGTGGGTGGGTGAGGTCTTTGCTGAAAACCGGGTGGAGCCAAGTAATTTGTCGAGTTTTAAGACAAGTGATTAACATCGGCATTAGTCTTGAAATGAACTCTCTCGGTGTTGTTGTAAGCATACACTTCCCCGTGAGATTGATCATAAGCTTTATCACAATTAGCATAAGAGTGCGGCCCACCACAAGTTTCACAATTTAAATTAATAGCATTGTTGTTTTTGGCATTGTTAACGGCTTGTAAAGCAAGTGCTTCAACAACCGTAGTAAGCTTATCAAGTCTCCTTTTGGTGTCACTAGTGCTAGCACTAGCCACATTAGCCCGAACACTTTTGGTTTGCACTTTAGATTTATTCTCAATAATATCCCATGCGGCATTAGAAGACTTAACCAAAATGTTACCCCCCGAGGCACTATTTAGTGAATCTTCGTCATTCATGCTTAAACCATTGTAAAAAGTATTAATTTGATGCACTTTTGTGAAACCATGTTGTGGACACTTTCTTAAAAGTTCCTTAAAACGGTCCCAAGATTCACTAAATGTCTCACCGTACTTTTGTTCAAAGTTAATGATTTCATTCTGTAAAGCGGTAGTACGTGAGGGTGGGAAAAAGTAGTTGATGAATTTGGTCTCTAAATCCGACCACGTAAGAATACTTTGTGGCGATTCCTTATCAAGCCAATGACGGGCTTGTCCCTCTAAGGAGAAAGGGAAAAGTTGCAAGCGAATTACCTCTTGTGAAACCCCATTAAACTTGACCGTATTAGTGAGTTGAAGAAACCTTTTGATATAGTCGGAGGATCATCAAGTGTACGCCCCAAGAATGCTTGAGCAGAGACCATTTGAATGAAGCCGGATTTGAGCTCAAAGTTGTTGGCTCCAATCTCGGGTATGACAATAGCATCGGTGTTGCCCTCTATGTGCGATTCCAAAAGCTCGATCATTGGTCGATTGTCCATGGTGACAATATGTGGAGTTTCGACTTCGGCTTGAGTTGCTTTCTTCTTACGAGCACGGGTACGCATACCCACCTACAAAAAGGAAAAGAAAGATAGACAAGAAATATTTTTGGTTTTTTATGTTTATTATTTTTTTATTTTTTTTATTTTTTTTGGATTTTTGAAAATTTTATATTTTTTAGGATTTTTGAAAATTTAAGCAAGAAAAAATAACGTTCTAAAATGAATGGATCCCAAAATCCAACGCATCTCTCACTAAAAACCGTTAAACTTCACGAAAAGAGCCGGCAGCGGCGCCATTTAATAAAAGGTTTTCACCTAGTATAAAAGAGATTCATTGTTCCAGTCTTTTCGAATTGATTACCGTTAATCGTACGACTCAGTCGTTCTTGGTGGAATATAAAGGAAAAAAGGTTATCTATTATCTATTTTAAACTAAAGGTAAAATGAAAATGTAAATGTAAATGAAAATGTAAAAACAAATGTAAATGTCGTTAAGTAAAAGTGGAAGTTTGAAATTTAAAACTAATACTTACAACTAAATGACGAAAAATTAAAACTTTAAAAAGTAAATTTTGAAAACTTAATAAAAAATGTAAACTCAAAATAAATCTAAGTTAAGACAATTAAAATAACACTATGTAAAAATTGCGGGAAAAATTAAATCGATAATAAAAAATTAAGAAAAGAAAATAGGAACTAGGACTCCATCGGAATATCCTGGCGTCAGAATCCTATTGGAATGCTACAGTCGGAAAGCAATCGGAATAAGAAAAAGCAAAACTATCAGAATAACCAATAATTTCTATTCTATCGGAATGTAGAAAAGGAAAGCTATCGGAATAATGTAGAAACAGAAAGCTATCGGAATAAGCAAAAGCAAAACTATCAGAATAACTAATAAGTTCTATTCTATCGGAATGTAGAAAAGGAAAGCTATCGATACAATGTAGAAACGGAAAGCTATCGGAATCCCGATCGGAATAACCGTCAGAATCCAAAACCCTAATCCGATACAACGATCGGAATAAAAGTGAAGGCCGTTGGAATCAAAAGCCCTTTTCTGATACTATGTATCGGAATGTTGATCGGAATATAAAGCCCTAATCCGATGGTGCTGTCGGATAAGCACAAATAGAAACTTGCCCAAATGAATAATAGAAAGAACTAAATAAGCTCGAATAAGAAACTTTCTAAAGACTAAATAAACAAGATTTATAAGATAAACTACAAGAAAGATATTAAACTTATGAAAACATTTAAAATTAAAATAAACATAAAGATTAAAACTTGAAGATCAAACAAATCAACAAAAGATTATTTTAAACAAGAAGGGAAGAATGACAATGATTAAAAACTTGAATGTAAAAGATTAAAGATCAAAGATTTGACACAAGATTAAAGAGAAAGCTTGAAAAATATTGAAAGTGTGATTTTGCTAGGTTAAAAGTTCGTTTCTCGATTCAATTCGAATTGACTACCGGTTTAAGTGTGACTCAGTCGTCTTTTGGTGGGAAACAATAGATTGGTCGTTGTAGTAAAGTTAAATTGCAAGACTTTAACGTAAATGACGGGTAATTAAATCTAAAACTAATTAAAACTTAAATTGTGCAATATTAAAAATTTTAAAAGTAAATGACGAGAAATTAAATGACGTAAAATTAAAACTTGACAAAAAGTAAATTTGACAATGTAATAAAAATGTAAACTTGAAATTAACCTAAGACAAAAAAATTAAAATGACTTAAAGAAAAATAGCGAGAAAATTAAATGCTTGAAAAGTAAACAGAGGATAAACAAAACCTGAGTCGGAATCCGAAATACTGTCACTATTCGGAGTACCCATCAAAGTACTCCTTATCCGGAATAAAGTTGTCACCTTTATCCGCAATCTGAATCTTTACACTATCCGGAACCCAAGATCAACTGCTTATCCGGAATAAACACTGCTGCTTATCCGGAATCTGGATCGGGAAGCTTATCCGGAATAAATCCCAAGTGAAGCTTATCCGGAATGCTAATTCGAACCCTTATTCGGAATCCCAAACTTTTCCTTATCCGGAATCCTTTGTAGCCCTTATCCGGAATAATTTCTACCAAAGCTTATCCGGAATAATCCTTCTTCACACTATCCGGAATATGAGATCGGATCCTTATCCGGAATACCCACAAATCCTTTATCCGGAATGTTTTCCTTGAGTCACTTATCCGGAATGAGGGTTTTAAACCCTTATTCGGAATGTTTTCCTGATGGCTATTCGGAATAATATTTTAGCTTATATCCGGAATAAAGGGGTTTTGAACAACCCGGATAGGAGTAAGAATCAAATAAGCTAAAACTAAAATTAAGCTAGAAACAAATAAGCACTTAACTAAAACTTTTACCAAATTGAATTTAAGAAAAAGCAAATAAGCCAAAATTTAAAAAGTTTTAAAAACACTAAATAATAAAAATATTTTAGAACAACTTTTTATAAAATTTAACTAAATAATAATTAAATTTAAGAAAAACACAATAAGCTATAAAATCAATAAGCTAACACAATCACATTCATAAAAACATAACCAATAATGAAACAAGCATAACAATAAGCACATAAACATAAAGATTAAATCAAGAACAAGAAAGGTAGAATGAGAGATTAATAAAAACTTGATTAAAATTAAGATTCAACAATTAAAGTAAAGACAAGAATTAAAAGCTTACAAATTTAAGGTGCAAGACAAGTAATTAAAGGTGCAATTAAGTAAATGACATTAAGAAAAGTGCAAGTAATTAAATTGGAAGAACTATTTTGTCAAGATAGTCAACACCTCCTAATGTGAGATTAGGAGGGTATTTATAGGTGATTAGGGAAGGTTAAGCATGTGTTGCTTCTTTCTTTCTTTCTTTCTCGTCTTTTCGTCTTCTAAATTCTTCGACTTTTTCGACTTTGTCTCGGGATTAATAAACTCGTCTTGTAATTTCTTCATTAATTTAGACTTAAGTTCTTCGGCTTTTATTGAACTTCCGTATTTAGACTTTTCTTCGATAAATCTTCAGAATAGGCCTTTGACTTCCGTTCTTTTTGCACTCTGGATCTTTCGACTTCGTCTTTTGTCTTTTTCTTCGATAAAAGCCCATGAAAGCCCGTTTTTTCTTCCCTTTTCACATTTTGATCCTAAATCACAACAAAAACACAAACCACGCATAATTCCGACATTTACGACATAAAATACACGTTTTGGCTTGGTTATTATTATAATTAAGTGGTCAACGGATGGGTGTTTTCACACCTATCAAATCCCCTACACGTGACCATTGCAATGTCCTCATGCAATGTATTAATTTCAATGCAAGTTTTACATTTTCCATCACAATCAATCCATCTTGGCCTTTATTAAAGAGATAGAAAATTGCAAAATATTCAAAAGAAGAAAACAAATAAAAAGATCAAAAACTTACCTTAGGGTTTTGGAATGTCATGAATGTTTATCACCCTCAAGTTTCGCGTTCCCCATACCAAGCTTAAAAACGAGATCATTGTTATTATAAGTTAGCAAACTAACACAAACTCATGTAGGCCAATTATTTACTTAGACTCCCTTTTTCCTAGATGTATCTCTTATATTTTATTGTTGTCTTGAATGATCACGAGGGTGCATTGTTGACTTATTTCGATAGTTTATTAGGCTGAAAATAAAGTAGGACGATTTAATCAATAGTTAGCTAAAGGACAAAATCTTTTAAAACTGCTTCTCGGGACCTCATAAAGTTCATATCTTAACATAACTCGCTTCACGATTTGAGACCTTTCTCGGACCGATATTTGGCATTGACTTCATACTTCAAATCTTGAGAGACGTTCATGAAATAATAGTCTTCTCTTCATAATAGGAATTTCTTCACTTAAACTTTTTGAGAAATTCTTCATATTTGGACCACGACTTCTTCATTTTTTCTCCAATCTTTATTTGGGATTTTGATATACAACGATTCACCTCCTTTTAGGACTTGGATCTATTTATCCTCATACCTTTTTAGGGCCTTTTTGGATAGACTTCTTTGTGATCTTTATGGGAGTATTTGCTTTTCGTCGTGTGTCTCGATCCTTTATATTGATTTTTTGATAAATGATTCTTCACATCACTTGGGATCTTTAGCAACAAAATGTAGCCCTCATGCCTTGTTAGGGCCTTTTCAGACTCGCCAATCTTCGCATCCCGCTTCAATAAGTTATGCCTTGGCTATGAACTCTAATTAATACCGAGCAACTTTTAAACGATCTTGGGCTAGAAGCTAAGTAACTTTTCAAATCGTACAACCTTATTTATTGCAAATATATTTATTAACAAGCGATGGGAGAAAAAGCTCATAATCAACTCACATAAATTCATGAAAGAATACCAAACTTATAATTGACTCTATCATCTCTCGTTCTCCACAATTTAAAATCTCAAGGAATGAGACTCGTGGATGCTTAGCCTATTAAATCAAAGTTTTGGGTTTTCAAGTCATTATAGGATTTGCAACTTCTTAGACTTTTTCAAGTTTAGAATTCGCATTTTAAAGTTCCCTTGATAAACGACTTTCTAGGATCAATTATAGGAACTTGCAAAAATTTCTTGTTCTTAACCCGTGAGAGTTAAGACTTTCGCGTTTTAAAGTTCCCTATATAAAAGCCTAGCAAAACTTAACTTAAACACGTTAAGGATACTAGCTAGAGTAAACTTAGATAAGTAAACTCGGGTTGAGTCAAAAGATTCACAACGTTTGAAAATTAAAACCACTTTATTTAAAATTTATTCTAATAAAGAAATAAAATAACTATAACAAAAGAAAAACTACTAGGCCAAATAGATCAAAAAATTTGAAAAATGTCGAAAAATCAATTTTCCGGTTAAAATGAGGACAAAAACAAGGAAAAGGCCACTTAACTTCGATAGAAGTCCCCTTACACTTAATATAAACATTGTCCTCAATGTTTAAGCATGTGGATGTAACCTCCCCTACACTTATGACATTGTGCACTTTGTTTAAATCTTGCTAAGTAAGAGATAACTAAAGTGATTCCTATTTTAATATTGAAGAATATAAAATAAAGAATCAAAAGAGTTTAGGATAGAACCGGGAAGACGGGTACACGGGATCACGGGTCGTCAAAAGCCATCAAGAATGGATCTTTGAAAGCTCGAATCCCTGCACATGATAAGAAAGAAGACAACAAACACATACTAGGGTCTCCCCTACACTTATTATAAAAACAAAGAAAAAGGATAGATACCGCGGGTTGCCTCCCGAGAAGCGCTTGTTTTTGTTACCCGAGTCGTGAGCCTGACTCGACCTTGATTAGCATGGTAATAACCTTGAAGAACATCTACAGGGATCAAATACATGGTTTTCGTCCATCAAGTAGCACAAGCTTAAGGCGAACAAGGAAGCCAAAGAAGAGTAGGCAAGGTTCCCTTAAGCAAAGATGGAGCACGGTGGTAGCAAGTGTGCTGAGGTGCAAGCATATCTCCATAAGTTCCAAAGATATTTCCTTTTATTTCATCAGATGGATACTGAGATGGCTTAACAATTGCAATACCGTGGTCAAACACCTTTTCCTTTAGGGGAAAATAACACTCAGGCTCAGTAGACCTTGAAGAGGATCCGATCATAAGTCGCACAATCTCACCCTCAGAGGGAGGATAGAGAGGTGTCAAGACATAAAAACTGCGGATATCGGTGTCGTCCGGCTTCTTCTCCTTTGAAACGGGTTTCTTCATATCCAAAGGAGAATAAAGACCATAGTCATCAAAGTCCAAAGGAGGAGCATCACTCTCATTTGGGAAGTAAGTGTTGAGAAAAGTAGCAAAATCTTCCTCAAATGATAGTCATCCAAAGTAGGATCAAGCATTGTTGGTGGAGGATCTTCATCATGTGAAGAATTACTCGAGAGAGTATCAACCTCATCAAAATCATCATAAGTGGGCATGTCTGGATACTCAGAAGTAAAATTATCATAATCATCCCCATCAGAACTAGAATCATCATCATAAGCATCATAGATCGGTGGAGAATCATAAATTTGTGGAGCATCAGAATCGGAGAGAGAATCATCCACATCATCTTGGAAGAGTGGATTATCATAGCAAGAATCGAATATAGGATTGTTGTAGACGACAAAATCATCAAGCACATTAATCATATTCGCGGACTCTCTTCCATTGGGTTTGGTTGTGATCTTCCCCATTTTGAACACTTGTGCATCATTCCCGACTCTTAAGATTAACTCACCTTCAGCAACATCGACTAATGCTTTTCCGGTCCTTAAGAATGGCCGACCAAGTATTAACGGAATACGAGGGTCCATTTCATAATCAACAAGAACAAAGTCGACCGGGAAAGTGAAGGTGCCCACTTTAATGAACACATCTTCGGCAATACCAACGGGGTAAGCGAGAGTGCGATTTGCAAGCTCAAGAGTCATCTTTGTTGGTGTAATATCGGGTAATGATAGTGTTTTCCAAACACTTAAAGGCATCAGATTTATACTTGCCCTGAGATCGGCTAAGGCAGTAAATTCTTCGGTTTTGTTGAAAATGCAAGGCAACACAAAACGACCGGGATCTCTAAGTTTTTCCGGAAGTTCTTTAAGAATGACCACATAACAGTTTTCATTTAAGCGTGTGTTGACAAACTCAGCCATCTTTTCCTTCTTGTTAAGCAATTCCTTGAATGCTTTCACAAATTTCGGCATTTGGACAAGTGCTTCAACGTGGCTGTTGAAATTCATTTGAGAGATCATCTTCATAAAAGAAATGATTTGAGCATCCCCTTTAGTAAGCAATTTGCTCTTGTCTAACCGAGAAGGATAAGAGATGTTGGGTTTATAGGTGGAAGGTGGTAAAGGTTGAGATGTTGAAGGTTTACAGGTGGAGGGTGGGGTTGGTGAAGGGTGTTTCTTGGGTACTTCTTCAAGAGGTGGAGACGGTAATGGAGAACTAATACTAGGCGTGGTAGTAGGCGGGATAAATGGTGGTGGGGGAGGTGTAGATGGAGTAACTGGGGGAGGGATAGATGGTCCTACTAAGGTTGCTCCACTGCGTGTAGTAATAGCACTCACATTCGCTCTTGGGTTGGTGACGGTATTTGAAGGAAGAGAGCCCGAAGTAGAGGGTTGAGTAGTTGGTAAGAAACTAGCAAGCATATTCTTCAAATCATTTGTTTGAGTGCTAAAAGATGTTTGTATATCATGTCGAAGCTCGGATCTAATATCATTACCTTGCTTAGTGATATCTCCTTTCAAGTTGATAATTTGGCTTTGCAGATTCTTGATTGCTCTCCTTGGGTCCTCATGAGAGCTTCCACATCATGATTAATGGGTGGTGCTTGTTGAGCGGGTGGGTGATAAGGTTTAGAAGCTCGAGGTGGGTTTGGGTTGCTTCTATTAAAGTTGTTAGGGTTTTGGTTTTGAGGAGAAGAACCGGGTGAAAGAAAGTTGTTAGAACGGTAACTTAGCAAGTTACGATCACCTTGAGGTCGGGCTTGGTAGTTTTCCGTTGAGTAGTTACCATAAGCCGCATACACGTTTTCTGGATTGTCATGAGTTGATGGACAATCAGTGTATGAATGAGGACCGCCGCAAGTCTCACAAGAAAGTGCTACAGCTTTAACTTGTTGTTGTTGATTTGTAGCCAAAAGTTGCATATTCTTGCTCATTTCGACCATTGCGCGGGTCAATTCGGTGATATCAGGGTTTGAAGAAGTAGAAGAAACATTGACTCTCGGGTTGTTCCTTGAAGATGCAGATGAATCCTAATTTTTGTGATGAGTAGTCATGTTCTCTATAAGCTCTCTACACTCATCGGGTCTTCTTTTCATAAATGTGTCACCGACGGCTACATTAATCGTATCACGATCACGAATAGTTAAACCGTTGTAGAAAGTATCAATTAAGGTAACGGGGAGCATGTTGTGGTTTGGACATCGATCAATCAAGACATTATATCGTTCCCAAGCATCAAAAAGTGATTCATCGGGTTCTTGTGTAAATCCACTAATTTGATTTCGAAGGCTCGTGACCATGGATGGTGGAAAGTAGCGCGACAAAAATCGTTGAGTCATCTCATCCCAAGTATGAATTAAATTCTTCGAAAGACGATCAAACCATTTTTCGGCATGGTGGGATAAGGTATGTGGAAATAGGTGAAGGCGAAGAAAATCCATAGTAACACCGGGCAACTTCATGCTTTGAGTAACGGTAATGAAAAATAATTTTTAATTTTTATGGATTTTTGAAAATTTTTTTAGCAAGAAAAATAACGTTCACGAGTGAACGGATCCTAAAATTCAGCGCGTCTCTCACAGAAAACAGTTAATCTTCACGAAAAGAGCCGGTAGCGGTGCCATTTGAAAGTGTGATTTTTCTAGGTTAAAAGTTCGTTTCTCGATTCAATTCGAATTGACTACCGGTTTAAGTGTGACTCAGTCGTCTTTTGGTGGGAAACAATAGATTGGTCGTTGTAGTAAAGTTAAATAGCAAGACTTTAACGTAAATGACGGGCAATTAAATCTAAAACTAATTAAAACTTAAATTGTGCAATATTAAAACTTTTAAAAGTAAATGACGAGAAATTAAATGACGTAAAATTAAAACTTGACAAAAAGTAAATTTGACAATGTAATAAAAATGTAAACTTGAAATTAACCTAAGAAAAAACAATTAAAATGACTTAAAGAAAAATAGCGAGAAAATTAAGTGCTTGAAAAGTAAATAGAGGATAAACAAAACCTGAGTCGGAATCCGAAATACTGTCACAATTCGGAGTACCCAACAAAGTACTGCTTATCCGGAATAAAGCTGTCACCTTTATCCGCAATCTGAATCTTTAACTATCCGGAACCCAAGATCAACTGCTTATCCGGAATAAACACTGTTGCTTATCCGGAATCTGGAGCGGGAAGCTTATCCGGAATAAATCCCAAGTGAAGCTTATCCGGAATGCTAATTCGAACCATTATCCGGAATCCCAAACTTTTCCTTATCCGGAATCCTTTGTAGCCCTTATCCGGAATAATTTCTACCAAAGCTTATCCGGAATAATCCTTCTACACACTATCCGGAATATGAGATCGGATCCTTATCCGGAATACCCACAAATCCTTTATCCGGAATGTTTTCCTGATGGCTATTCGGAATAATATTTGGCTTATATCCGGAATAAAGGGGTTTCGAACAACCCGGATAGGAGTAAGAATCAAATAAGCTAAAACTAAAATTAAGCTGAAAACAAATAAGCACTTAACTAAAACTTTTACCAAATTGAATTTAAGAAAAAGCAAATAAGACAAAAATTTAAAAACTTTTAAAAACACTAAATAATAAAAATATTTTAGAACAAATTTTTATAAAATTTAACTAAAAAGCACTTAATTAAATTTAAGAAAAACACAATAAGCTATAAAATCAATAAGTTAACACAATCACATTCATAAAAACATAAGCAATAATCAAACAAGCATAACAATAAGCACATAAACATAAAGATTAAATCAAGAACAAGAAACGTAGAATGAGAGATTAATAAAAACTTGATTAAAATTAAGATTCAACAATTAAAGTAAAGACAATAATTAAAAGCTTACAAATTTAAGGTGCAAGACAAGTAATTAAAGGTGCAATTAAGTAAATGACATTAAGAAAAGTGCAAGTAATTAAATTGGAAGAGCTATTTTGTCAAGATAGTCAACACCTCCTAATGTGAGATTAGGAGGGTATTTATAGGTGATTAGGGAAGGTTAATCATGTCTTGCTTCTTTCTTTCTTTCTTTCTCGTCTTTTCGCCTTCTAAATTCGTAGACTTTTTCGACTTTGTCTCGGGATTAATAAACTCGTCTTGTAATTTCTTCATTAATTTAGACTTGAGTTCTTCGGCTTTTATGGAACTTCCGTCTTTAGACTTTTCTTTGATAAATCTTCAGAATAGGCCTTGGACTTCCGTTATTTTTGAACTCTTGATCTTTCGACTTCGTCTTTTGTCTTTTTCTTCGATAAAAGCCCATGAAAGCCCGTGTTTTCTACCCTTTTCACATTTTGATCCTAAATCACAACAAAAACACAAACCACGCATAATTCCGACATCTACGACATAAAATACATGTTTTGGCTTGGTTATTATTATAATTAAGTGGTCAAAGGATGGGTGTTTTCACACCTATCAAACATTAAGAAAAACTAGAGAGAGAAAGTATATTAATCTACTCCCACTTACCTTACAAAAATAAAACTTAAATCTACTCTCTCTTAATGAAGTGTTTAAGGACTATATATAAGAGGAGGAAAATGTGTTGGTGCTTTCTTCTTTCTTCTCGTCTTTTCGTCTTTTAAATTCTTCGACTTTCTCGACGTTGTCTTGGGATTTGTCGATATAAATAGAACTCGTCTTATAATTTTCTTCTTCTATTAGACTTGGTTCTTCGACTTCATTAAACTTCCGTCTTTAGACTTTTTCTTCGATAAATCTTCAGAATAGGCCTTGGACTTCCGTTCTTTTTGCACTCTTGATCTTTTGACTTCGTCTTTTGTCTTTTTCTTTGATAAAAGCCCGTAAAAGCCCGTGTATTCTTCCTTTTTCATCTTTTGGTCCTAAAACACAATAAAAACACAAACCACGCATAATTCCGACATTTACGACATAAAATACACGTTTTGGCTTGGTTATTATTATAGTTAAGTGGTAAAAGGATGGGTGTTTTCACACCTATCATTCATCTAACCCTACAGGAACCTATTTCACCGGTTGCCAAAATACATTCTTCTCTTATCATTGGCAGGCTAATGAAATTTGTCTCTTGTGCGTGGACTCGGGATGTTCCAAACATATGACTGGGAATCGAAGCCTTCTCAAGAACTTTATTTGGCGATTCATGGGAACTGTTCGATTTGGAAATGATCATGTTGCTGTAATTCTAGGCTATGGTGATCTTCATTGGGGAAATATAATCATCACCAGAGTCTCTTTTGTTGATGGCTTGGGACACAATTTGTTCTCGGTTGGGAAATTTTGTGATTCAGACTTGGAGATGGCCTTCAGAAGTCATACATGTTTTGTAAGAGATCTTGAAGGAATTGATTTGTTGAAAGGAAATCATACCACCAACCTTTACACCATTGATCTTTTTCAAATATATGCTGCTTCTCCAATTTGTCGCATGGCCCGAGCCACATCAACAAAGTCATGGTTATGGCATCAAAGGTTATCTCATCTCAATTTCGATGCCATCACCCAACTCGCGAAAGATGATATCGTTACCGGTCTTCCAAAGTTCAAATATACAATTTACCATCTTTATCCTTCATGTGAGCAAGGTAAAAGTAAGAAGAAGCCTCACAAACCCAAACCTGTTCCAAACTCCACGAATAGGTTACATCTCCTACATATGGATTTGTGTGGCCCAATGAGAATCAAAAGCATTAATGGAAAACGGTATGTCCTTGTGATTGTGGATGATTATTCTCGTTACACATGGGTTCATTTTTATTGCTTCAAAAGATGAAGCCCCTGGTGTAATTATTAATTTCTTGAAGAAAACATTAGTGCTACTTCAAGCCCCTGTCATCATTGTAAGAACGGATAACAGCACAGAATTCACCAATCAGCAACTGAAAGCTTATTTTGACGAAGTTGGGATTTCTCATCAAACTTCGACTGTAAGAAATCCATAGCAGAATGGGGTTGTGGAACGGAGGAATCGTACGTTACTTGAAGCTGCTCGGACGATGCTTCTCTCCTCCAGTGCACCGTTATTCCTTTGGGCTGACGCTATAGCAACTGCATGTTATACTCAAAACCGCTCCATTATTCACACTCGATTCAACAAAACACCTTATGAGATCATTAATGGAAGAAAACCATATATATCATTTCTACATGTCTTCGGTGTATTATGTTATCCGAAGAATGATCGTGAAGATATCGGTAAACTTGAACCTAAAGGTGATATTAGCTTTTTCATTGGTTATTCTTCAACTGCTTGCGCTTACAGGGTTTATAATCGAAGGACAAGAAAGGTAATGGAGACTATGAATGTCACCTTTGATGAACTCTCGGGGATGGCCTCTCAACATAGAAGTTCACATCCTGAGCTTCAAGGTCAGACTTCTGGACACGTAATTTCAGGACTCGCGCTTCAATTTGCACCGTCAGCAATATCATCGCTACAACCTTCAGAACATGACTTGGAAGTTTTATTTGGGCCAATTTATGATGAATATATGGAGGGTCCTTCGTCATTTGGTGCTACTCAAAATGCCCCGGCTGCACCTGCTACGGTAGTTCAAGAACCTCCAATTGCATCTACACCAACGGTATCTTCTTTTGCACCATCTACATCAACCTCAACCATATTGACTCCAAATATTCCAACCACTTCTCCGACTACTGACGCGACTCAACTACATTCTCAGCAAATTCCTAATCATGTTCATCTTTAGAATGAAATAGTTGCTGAAAATGCAAATAACACGATGCTCAACGAACATGAGTTTGTTAATCCATTTGCGGCTTCCATAAGTACTACTCAGCCTTCAACACCATATGTGGATCCGTCAAGCTCGCATCAAGTTTCTCAGACACTTTCACATGAACAAAAATGGACTAAGGATCATCCTTTGGTTCAATTGATTGGAAATATCTCACAACCGGTCTCGACACGAAATCAGCTGGGTACCGATGGTGATATGTGTATCTATGCACTATCAGTCAGCACAATGGAACCAGCAAGTGTTAAAGAAGCAATGACCGACGCATCATAGATTGATTCTATGCAAGAAGAGCTCAATCAATTCAGCCGGCTTGATGTATGGGAGTTAGTACCACGCCCGGACAATATTGATCCCCTTACCCTAAAATGGTTATTCAAAAACAAGATGGATGAAGAGCAAACGGTCATTAGGAACAAGACTCAGTTAGTTGTGATAGGTTATAAACAGAAGGAGGGAATTGATTTCGCAGAATCCTTCGCCCCGATTGCTCGAATGGAAGCTATTAGAATTTTCTTGGCATACGCTGCACACAAATCGATCACTGTGTATCAAATGGACGTGAAGACGGCTTTCTTGCATGGGCCATTAAAAAAAGACGTGGACTGATGAGACTGCTTTTATACATAGTCTCATCGTCCAAAATGGGCTTAAAATGCATAAAATATCATAAAAATGTGCCAAATATATGCTTGTGTTTGTTCCATGTGTATACTAGGTACGGATATTGAGAAAATCACAAAAGATCACAAGAATCAAAGAAAAAAGAACACGGGAAAAGAAGCCGCACAATGAACTGGGTCCTGGTTGATTTTCTAAGAAAAGTCCTTGAAGAATTGAATATTTACAAGAGAGATCATTTATCATTGAGGAATTGACACTTAATACCCTTGTTTATTCATAAATACAAGTTTGGTCCCTTAAGTTTGTCAAAATTAAAAAAGAGTCCCTCAACTTTGAAGAATTGACAAGTTTGGTCCTCACAAAATGAAGACTTGTCAATATTAGTCCTCCTCAAAGTCAAACATACCAAGAAGACCTTCAAGATACAAAGAACAAGTTTGGTCCTTCAAATATCAAGAAATGACAAAACAAGTCCTTTAAATATCTTTTGGAAAGTTTTTGGGGCAAAAGTTTGAAGAATGAAACTTGGTTAACAAAGGGATTAAAGTTTCGGGCTGAAAAGTTACAAATGAAAGGAAGAAAAGAGATGAGGGATAATAGCTGCCAAGACAAGGAAACTAACCTAGACCAACCACACCTCTCCACATGTCCCACTACCTCCTCTCCACCAATCACAATCCACCCAACCTCCACCTTACTTTCGACTCACCACCGATTTAACTAATTAATATAATTAGTTAAACTTGGCGCTAAACACCATGTTTAAACCAAAACAAAGATCAAATAGTTGTTCTTCATGTCATATCCAAAATTGGGTTTTTCTTAAATACTTGGAATTAACCCTTAATCTCCTCCAGAATTAAGATTAAAGGATGACTAATCATAAACCTACCCTTAAACCCCTTGCCACATCACCCCAAGGCTCACATGCTACATCCTTGCTACACGTTTTTTTGGGGAAGAAGACAAACCATGCAGAGAATCAACCATCCACAATGTAGCTTCATTTCTAAGCTCATTTGAGCTTCAATATTGAAAGTTGGTATATGTTTTTATAACAAAAATATGTCAATTGGTTTGCTAAGTGCTTGTGGTTAAACAGCTTGCTTATTTGAGCTTTAGGGTGATCATAGACTCCTAATCTTGGTTGATTAAGGGGTCGTGAGGCCTTAAGGGAAGATTCAAGCCTTGTGGGAACCTAAGTCTTGCCTAGACTTGACCATTTGTCCCTCTATTTTATCTCATTTGTGCTAACCTAGGCTCAAGCCCTTGGCTGAGCTTGTTTCTTGTTCATAGCAGTGGAAAGTTGGTGCTTGTTAAGCTAGCACCTCAGCTCTTTGATTCCAAAGTGTAGATGTACATTTTGGAGGTTTGAATTCTCAATCTTCATTTTTCTGTTTAAGTACTTGTTCTTAGTGATTTGGTAATCTGTTATTGTTATGTGTTGTTTGATGGCTGCAATCTAGTTCTTGATGCTTGTTGAGGTTGTTATGAGGCTTGTTTAGGCTTGGTGAAGTCTGAAAAACATTTTGGGTTCATAAAATCTTGATTTGGCCTTCTAAACGACTGTTTGGGATTGTCTGCTTTGTGGTTTTTATGCATGTGTCAGTAGTTGTTTAGGGTTGCTTAATGTTGATATCTGTTATTGAGGTGTTTGTGGTCTGATATTTGCAAAAATTGAGCTTTGTAACATCAAATCTGAAATCATTGCATAACTAGCTTGTTTTAGGTCTTTGTTGACTGAAACTTGGTGAACACTTAGATTGTGTGCATATCTAGGTTTAACAATTGTTAAAACATAGTTTGAGTAATCTGATTTGTGGATTCGAGGGTTTAAAATTCAAGATTTGGTCAATTGTATCAGCAAAGGAAATTTTTGTGTGTTCATTGTTCATCAGTAAACTTGCATAAGCTTTAATCTAGTGCTAATCTTGTATATTTTGCTTGAAACAAGTTTATTTGTGTGTCACTAAGTCTAATATTGCAATTGTATGCTTTTGGCTAAGTTTGGTAGGCTTATACTAGCTTAAAAGTAGCTTATAATCACCAGATCTATTTATTCCATGTCTGTGGACTGTTAGATTAAACTGTATCATTTGGCTGAGTGATTTTGTGTTTTTCTGCTTAATTGTGACTCCTTACAACCCATTGGTTGTAGGGGTGCCTTGATTGTCTAAAGAAACCAAGTAAATCTCACTAAAAAAGCAAGCCAAAAAGTCAAAGCAGTGGGAACTCCTTTCCCCTTCTGCTAGCCACTGCTAGTGCAAATTGGTCAATAGCTTATTTTTAAGTCATTCTAGCTTATTCAATTGTGAAACAACTTATTTTTGTGATAGATCTTAATATTTTGAGCTTATTAATCAGTTTTGAAGTTTACAGCTTTTGGTTTTAGCTTTTGACTAGAAAACGACTATTTTACCTTTTTCAAAAATAGCTTATTGCTTATTTCAGCTTATTGAGTGTTCTTATTGGAAAAATTTTAGTTGAATAAGCTTAGTTTTGTCATTTAAAACCTTTTGCAAGTTGAATCAGCTTTTGAAGTGGCCTAGAACTCAAAAACGACTAATTTGTCGTTTTCTGTAGAGAGCTTTTGCTTATTTTGGGCTTATTTCTTGGGCTTATTCAAAAATTCTTTTTACAAACAGCTTAATTAGGTCAAGAAAAGGTTGTGTGTCAGATTTCATCTTATTGCATCAGCTTATAGCTTAATGGGACAAAAAGCCCATTAAGAATAAGCTGTGATAAGCTCACTTTCAGCTTTTGGGCCTTCGAAATTTTGTGTTTAAAATTGAATTTTGAGCTTAACTGGAAGTTTTGGGCCCTTTTGGTGGACTTTTTTTTATTGGGCCTATTTTCAGCCCATTAAGGGCTTGTTTCACTGTTTGACCCATTTGGAGGCCCATTAGGGGTATTTTTGGTATTTCAAGTTAATTTTTGTTTTAATTAGGTTAAAATAAACTAGTTTGCAACTTTTAGAATTTTTTATAAATTTTGGATTTTTATTAATATTTTATTATTATTTTATTATTAAAAATTAAATTTAAGATTTTTGCAAGTTTATCATTTTTCATAGCTTAAGTACATTAAGATATGAATTTTAAAACTTTTAGATTAATTTTGTTGTCATTAATTAATTTTTAAAATTATTTTAATATTTTGTAGTTTTTAATCATTTTTAAATAGTTTTAATTAATTTTAAATTTTTCAAAAATAGTTTTTAATTTAGTTAAGTTATTTTAGAGGTTTACAAAAGTGAAAAATCTCATTTTGGGCTTTTTGTTAATTAAATTGATTTTTTGGGCTTTAATTAGCATTAAAAAATTATTATTTAATTAAATAAAAGGTTTGAGTGATTTTTGATGTTTTGTAAACTCCAATTACATTTTTTAGGATTTATTGAAATTTTCTAGGAATTTTTAGGATATTTTTAAATTTCGTCACTTTTTATGGTTTTACGTGCATGACTTTTCGTCTTAGTGTAATTTGATCATAACCGTCATCCTTTTCTCTTTTCTTTTATCATAATTATAATCACAAACATTAATCATTTCTTACACAACACACTAGCCTCGTTGAGAACGATCCCACCTTTGGGTCATTTACATGTGGTTTTCCTAAACCACTTGTTTAATACTTACCCTTATTACCTCGTTTTCCTAAACGAGTGTGAATTTACAACTATCATTTTGGCGCCGCTGGCGGGGATGATGAGACTGCTTTTATACATACTGTCATCGTCCAAAATGGGCTTAAAATGCATAAAATATCATAAAAATGTGCCAAATATATGCTTGTTTTTGTTCCATGTATATTTTAGGTACGGATATTGAGAAAATCACAAAAGATCACAAGAATCAAAGATAAACGAACACGAGAAAAGAAGCCGCACAATGAACCGGATCCTAGAGTTGATTTTCCAAGAAAAGTCCTTGAAGAGTTGAAGATTTACAAGGGAGATCATTTATCATTGAAGAACTGACACTTAATACCCTTGTTTATTCGTAAATACAAGTTTGGTCCCTTAAGTTTGTCAAAATTACAAAAGAGTCCTTCAACTTTGAAGAATTGACAAGTGTGGTCCTCACAAAATGAAGACTTGTCAATATTTGTCCTCCTCAAAGTCAAACATACCATGAAGACCTTCAAGATACAAGAAAGAACAAGTTTGGTCCTTCAAATATAAAGAAATGACAAAACAAGTCCTTTGAATATCTTTTGGAAAGTTTTTGGGGCAAAAGTGTGAAGAATGAAACTTGGTTAACAAAGGGATTGAAGTTTCGGGATGAAAAGTTGCAAATGAAAGGAAGAAAAGAGATGAGGGGTAATAGCTGCCAAGACAAGGAAACTAACCTAGACCAACCACACCTCTCCACGTGTCCCACTACCTCATCTCCACCAATCACAATCCACCCAGCCTCCACCTCATTTTCCACTCTTGGTTTAACTAATTAATATAATTATTTAAACTTGGCGCTAAACACCATGTTTAAACCCAAACAAAGATCAAATAGTTGTTCTTTAAGTTCATATCCAAAATTGGGTGATGATTGTATTTTTACCCCTTTAGGAAAAGGGAGGTAAATTAGGGTAAGCGTGCACGACGATTTAGGAAAACCGTGTGTAAATGACCCTAAGTGAGTTCGTTCTCGAGGAGGCAAGTGTGTTGTGTAATGAGTTGATTTGTGTTTGATTTTATTAAGAAGAAAAGGAAAGAGAATATGAGAAAGAAAGAAATGATGGTTACGATGACGGATTAAACTAAGACGAAAAATAGCGATAACGTAAAACTGTAAATAGTGCAAAAATTAAAATTTTAACCTAAAAATTCCTAAAAATTACTAAAAATCCACATTAAAATTCTAAGAGTTTACAAAAAATCAAAACTTGCTAAAACCTTTTAAGTAATTAGATAATGACTTTTTAATGCTAATTAAAGCCCTAAAAATCACAATTAATTATTAAAAAGCCCTAAACAAGATTTTATAGTTTGTAAACCTCAAAAATAACCTAATTAAGCTAAAAAGTATTTTTTTAAAATTTTAAAACCTAATAAAACTATTTTTAAACACTCAAAAACTATTAAAATCTATTAAAACTTAAATTAATTCTAGAAAATAAATGAAAAGTCCTAAAAAGATTTGGAAAGTTACAAAATTCCTAATTATGTGTCTAAAATCTAGGAAAAATGAAAAAACTTAAAAAATTAAACTTTCAATTTTAAATAATAAAAGAATACTAAAATAATCAAAAAAATTCAAAGTTTATAAAAAAATTCTAAAAAATTACCAAAAATCCTAAATAATGTAACTAGAACAGAAATGCAATCAAAAGTTCCTAAATCCTATTTAATAATTTTATATTAAATTTTAAAGTTGTTTAAAAACCCTAAAATCCTATAAAATCAAAAATAAGACTTTTTGAAAACTTTTTTGTGATGTAAACCTCAAAAATATAAGTAAAAACCTAAAAACTACTTTTTGGATTTTTAAAATACTTTTTGCTATTTTTAATTCACTTTCTAAAAATTAAACTAAAAATAATCCTAATAAATAAATAAAATACGGGAAAAATAAACTTTTAATTCCAAAAAGTCCTAAAACTAAACAGAAACACAAGAAAAATACTAAACAGCAAAAACCTAAAGAAAATAAGCTTAAAAGAGCTTATAAATAAGCTGTTAGCTAAATAAGCCCAAAGACAAACACTCCTTATATATTAAACATTGCAAAGGGTTACCAGTCAAAGTCCCTAGGGCAGTTGGTTAAGGCGTTTGTGTGTGGGAGGAGTGGCGCAGGTTCGAGTCCTGGCCACGTCCTTTTTGCTATTTATTTTTTTTTCTTTGTTGGGTCAAAAAGTTGATGTGGCATAAACTCAAAATCGAAGAAAATATCAAGTAATATGTTCAAGCGTTGACAAGAGCAATCTGGGTGTTGACAAGAGCAATTCAGGCGTTGACAGAAAGTCAACAAAAGTCAAACGCAGTCAAAAAGTCAAACGCTGATGGATATTGAAGATCTGATGGAGAATTCTATTTAGGGAATATATTGAGTATATTATTTATGATATACACAATATATAGTTTATCTAAATAGAATATTTAGATGTTTATTTGATTTGATCTCTTGTAGATTCTGTTCCTTCCACTATAAAAGGAACAAGAGTCTTAGGTTTTATTCATATTATTCATTCACAATGTAAACCTAAAGTGTGTGTCGCACTAGACGTGGGATTCAATGTATACACGTCTAGTGGTTGTTGATTATTAATATAATTAACAATCCATTTGTTTTAATTCGTGTTCTTTGTGTCCAAACACCTTGTTATGATCATTGTTCTTATTCCGCTATGTTATCATATGAATGATGATCAACCTAAATATAATGGTTCATAACCATTGAGTCTAACGATCATTGGACTCCACAATTGGTATTAGAGCCTAAGGCTCTTGATATCTAGGTTCGACGAGGTGTTCGTGTATGGTGAAGAAAAGAAAAATTCGTATGGATTTTTCTGGGCGATTTTGTGTGCGCAACAGTATTCAGAAGGTCATAACTTTTGATTGAACCGTTGGATCGTCACGAAATTTTATATGTGTGTTCTACATACATAGATCTAAACATCCACCGGAGGGATTGTCGAGTTTTATCCCCAGGCAAAAGTTATTAAGCGTCAAAGTCAGCAACAGGGTATATGCAGTTTTCTGTGGACAGCCATGTTCAAAACACGATCTCTCCTTCGTTAACTGTTGGATCATTGTGATTTTTGAACTGTAGATTCTTGGCACTTGTGTCTTGAATCTCACCAGAGCGATCTTCGATCTGAGCCCTAATGAAGAAGTTATTTGCTGTCGAAGTTCGCGGGTTAAGGTATTAATGTTTTGCTTTCACATAAAATCATGACCTAGGGTTTCTCAAACCCTAGATCTACAAGAAAAGCAGAATATTATGTAGCTTGTGGCTGTTAAAACGTGTGAAGATACACGATCTAAGGTTAATTTATAAACCCTAAATTAGGGTTTTGATGTTCAAGTTTCAACAAACCCTAGATCGTGCTTATAGCTTAAAATTACATATGAACTGATCAAGAGAAAACGTAGCAGCTTGGCATATATATATGGGGTTCGTTTATACTGTATCAAGCAGCTTAAACTGGATATAAGCCGTTCGTTTCTTATTGGTTATTCACATCTATGTTCACATGGTTCTAAGATTCTTATTGGTGGAAAAAGGGTGCATTCATACGGCCATAAGAAGAAGAATATATATTACAATCTTGCGTTCACACGATTGTAGTTTGGTGTGCAGTGACGTAACTTCAATTGTGTTCACACGGTTGAAAGCTATTATATATAGCATTCACACGGTTACTTATTTCTCATTGGTGAAGGATATTTTGTGTTCACATGAAGCTAGGTTCATGATTGGTGGAAGATATTCTAATTCTGTGATCATTCGTGTGTTACTATAGACCTGCGTACAAGTGATCACAAGTGACATTCTAATTGGTCCATAATTGAGTGTCCATATAGTTAATATGGACATGCGCTTACATGATTTATTCACTTATTTAAGATTGAAAAGGTAACGTTGATAGTTAATTCAACGTTGACAAGTGAAAAAGAATGGACGCTGACGAGGTTTATGATTGACGCTGACAGGAAGAATTTTGACGCTGACAAGGAATAAGTCAACGCTGACAGGTTGACAGTGTTGTCCGAGATATGTGTTTCAAACGCTGATACGTGTTGTCCGATATCGGGCTATACACATAGAAGGATATTGGACAAAGGAGGATCTCGGGTAACACACTGATTGCTGCTGTTTGAGAAAATTAGTACGTTTTGAGCACACAAAAAGGAGGATTATACACACAAAGGTACATGGAATCTCCATTTTAATTCAGAATATCATGGTGATATTTATGGCTCGGATATTTTAAAAGGAATTAATGATTTTAAGGCGAGTTAGCAACCATTCATGAAGAATTTTATTGGATTATGTAATCGAGATAGCCTTGTGAAAGAGTTATTCGTTAACATCTTTTACATATGAAGATAATGACTTGTCATGAAGAGGTGTTGGCTTAAGGGGAAGAATTCTTATGGTAAGTTTGATGATTGAAGAAGATTTTCGCGAGTTTGTGTTCTATCATATCTTAAAGTCATGCACTTCCAGCCACTGACTTTAAAGGTAACTTGTTCGTGCTTACATGGTTGGTGATGAAGACTTGTCAAAATCTAGCAGTAGTAGATGCTATCACTTGAAGGAGTTACATTATCGTGCTCAGTGTCTCACATAGGATGAGGATTTTTGACAAACGGATCGAGGTCTACTTATACTTTGTACCATGAGTATAAGTTCTTAGTCACATGGATAGTACAAGACATGGAACACAAGGTTGGGTTATTCTACTTCTACATCAAAAATATTATATTAATTGTTCTTCAAGATCATTACACAGAGCCTACATTTGGAGAATCTTCAAAGATTGCATACATTGTTTACTTTCCTGTTGATGTGACAAAAAGGGGAAGATACGCATGCTACACTTGAGGGGAAGCAATTTGAAGATCATGTACAACTTACAAGAGATACACATAGAAGTTTTGCCACTATCAACTAGGGGAAGATTGTTGGGTCAAAAAGTTGATGTGGCAGAAACTCAAAATCGAAGAAAATATCAAGTAATATGTTCAAGCGTTGACAAGAGCAATCTGGGTGTTGACAAGAGCAATTCAGGCGTTGACAGAAAGTCAACAAAAGTCAAACGCAGTCAAAAAGTCAAACGCTGATGGATATTGAAGATTTGATGGAGAATTCTATTTAGGGAATATATTGAGTATATTATTTATGATATACACAATATATAGTTTATCTAAATAGAATATTTAGATGTTTATTTGATTTGATCTCTTGTAGATTCTGTTCCTTCCTCTATAAAAGGAACAAGAGTCTTAGGTTTTATTCATATTATTCATTCACAATGTAAACCTAAAGTGTGTGTCGCACTAGACGTGGGATTCAATGTATACACGTCTAGTGGTTGTTGATTATTAATATAGTTAACAATCCATTTGTTTTAATTCGTGTTCTTTGTGTCCAAACACCTTGTTATGATCATTGTTCTTATTCCGCTATGTTATCATATGAATGATGATCAACCTAGATATAATGGTTCATAACCATTGAGTCTAACGATCATTGGACTCCACATTCTTTTTAACTTTTAAAAACTCAAACTAGTGACAAAAACTTACTCTAAAAACACAATACAAATCAAAGTTAACAAGATCAAGTTGCTTAGAAATCAAAAAACGTGCCCAGGTAGCACTTGTTGACTGATGAACACAAGTGTGATTCTTCACTTGTGAAAAGATGATCAAGAGGGCTTGATCTTGGTTTTGTGGTGTTGTTTTGTTGGACAATAG
The DNA here is from genome assembly GCA_025667525.1 of Glebionis coronaria. Classification (NCBI taxonomy): domain Eukaryota; kingdom Viridiplantae; phylum Streptophyta; class Magnoliopsida; order Asterales; family Asteraceae; genus Glebionis; species Glebionis coronaria. The sequence continues at coordinate 166,246,899 of CM046878.1, read as the reverse complement.
GCACCCCTACACTCAGTTGGAGTGTAGGGAGTCAGTATAACACAAAAACAAGCAAGATCAAACACAAAATCAAACCAAATGCACAAAAACAAGTTACTGATCTAGCTATGCAGGTCTGAGGTGTTTTTGCTGATTCAAAGTGCTTAAAAACGAATTTCAACAAGGCAAATCTTGCATATAAGCCAACCAAGTAGCATATAACCTATATACAATCTTACTTAAACCTATTATCTATCAACTAGCAAGATTTGGTGGTCAAATAAACACAAAAGCATGAACAAAATGTAGTTTCTGATTTTAGACCATATTATCCACTTTTTAGCATGCACAAGTGTTCATTGTCCTACCAAACTGACATACAAGCCAACAAACATCCTAACAACAACCTAATAAGTGCATTAAGACAGATTTCAAGCCAAGAATCTTGTTAAAAACCTGCCTAAAACACAAATCCAAACACCCCTTAAGGTTTCTGAAAATCCAATTTTTCAAAGCAACTCTATTTAAATCCAAACCAAATTGATTTTAAACAATCTAGACAAGCATTCTAACATGAAATGAGCATATCCAAACAACTAAACAACTCTTAAACAGATTTTTCACAAAAATCATGCAATATCACCAATGACTGAAAAAAATAAAAAGGGAACAAGGTTTTTACCTTAAGGGACCTACATCCAGGTCCCTTAGTGGCAGCTTAGCCACCTCCTATAGGCTGGGGCCTATGCAGAACCTTTAACAACAATCAAGCACAACCTGCTAAGAAAAAATGAAAACACAAGAACAATACAAACTTTCTGATTTTTCTGAAACTTTACAAACCTTTTTAAAAACTTTGAACCAGTGAATCCTGAAACTTAAACACGTTTTAAACAAGTTCAAATTCACAAATCTAAACCTCCAAATCCACTTTCACTTCTTTGGAGTTTCTGATTTCTGAAATTTGAAACCAATTGAAAACCTTTGAAAAACCTTTTTGAAACTTAAACACACCAAGTGTTTCACAATTTAAAATCGAACTCAGATTGGCTTTCAACACACACACAACTTTTAATAAACATAAAAAGGAATTAAATTGTTTTGACAAATACCAAACTTTTATTTCATTAAAAAGGGATTACAATGTGAAAGCCTAAAAACTGGAACAAGAAATATGAATGACAGGCCACTCATATTTATACTAGATAATGGAACTAACTAGAAACCTAAACCCTAATTCTTGACTTGCCATAAAGGCCCTTGGTATTCATTTTGAAAATTTATTCAAAATTCGTCCATGTGATCTCTGGAGGATCATGTGAAGATGCCAGCTGCTTAAATTGATCTTGGACGTCAAAAAGTGCTTGGGGTCAAAGGAATTACATCCAGCCGTTTAATTTGTCGGGTTTAGGGTTTGGGGGAAAGAGACGGGTGTAGGGGAGGGTCCCACAAGACACATGGGTGTGTCTTGTGCACGGTTTTGGTGTGGGATGGGGTGACAAAAAGTTTAATCATCAATCTGCACAATTGGGGGAAAAACCCCTTTGTTTTTAGTCTGATTATGACTAGGAAAATTAGGGTTTATGTGGGGGATTAATGTGGGTTTAATCTATTTTGGGTAAAGTGATTTTTAAATTAAGTGTTTAGGTGGGAAAAACAAGTGGGGTGTTGACTGGGGTTTGACCCAGGTTTATTTAATAAACCTGGTTGGGTGGGTTTGGTTACGGGTTGGGTAGGGTTAATGGGTATTCGGGTGGGTATTGTGACGTGTAAAAGTCTGGTTGGGTGAGTAGGTTTGGTTGTCTAGCAAAAACAATCCCCCAAGGTTTCTTCTTTCTTCACTTTGTAATAAATGGCCATCAACGCCTTTTTTCCTTGTAACAACTTTGGACATCTTGTCAAAAATGGCACAACATGTTTCTAAACTTTGTATCAAGGACCTTTAATGCATATTCTTCATTTTCCAAGGGCTCTTCTTATACAATCTTCATTCCTCAAGGACCATTCTTGCATAACTTGATTTCTTTAAGGTCTTAACTTGCCAAGTCTTCAAAAATGAGGGACTAAAATTGCCAATCTTCAAAACTTCAAGGGCATTTTTGTAAAATCCAAAATTGGGCCTGGTTCATTATGCGGCTTCGTTTCCCGTGTTCGTTTTTGAATGATTCTTGTGATCTTTTGCTTTTTTCTCAATATCCGTACCTAAAAATACACAAGTAGCAAACACGAGCATATATTTGGCAGTTTTATGCTATTTTATGCATTTTAAGCCCGATTTGGACGATGAGACTATGTATAAAAGCAGTCTTATCATTGGGTTTTCTTAAATACTTGGAATTAACCCTTAATCTCCTCCAGAATTAAGATTAAGGGATGACTAATCATAAACCCACCCTTAAACCCCTTGCCACATCACCCCAAGGCTCACATGCTACACCCTTACTACACGTTTTTTGGGGAAGAAGACAAACCATGCAGAGAATCAACCATCCACAATGTAGCTTCATTTCTAAGCTCATTGGGAGCCCTTTGATCACAATTTCACCACTAGCACCCCAACAGAACACCGAGATTCTTCACATGTTAGCAAATGTTCAAAATCACCAAGGGCATACTTGGAACTTCAGTAGCTGGGGTTTTATTATTTCCTTAGCATTCTAGAAATATTGTAAGGTCTATATAAGGCCATTAGATAAGTAGCTTAGTTCTTGTTCTTAGTTTTTCATTTGTCAAACCTTGTAAAGCCCTTTTCTAAGTTTATGAAATTGTAGTATTGTGTTATGATTTAAAACTGAGTTCCATTGTTATGTTATTATGTTGAGTAGTTGTTTGTCACGTTTTTGTACTTAATCAAAACCTTGAACAATTCCAAGAGCTCCTATAAGCCTGTGAGTCCCTTTGTACTTGTTGAGGTCAAGAATTTGGCTTGTGCTTGGAGAGGATTGTTCATTGAGGTGTTTCCTTAAGTGACATAAGTCACAATTCAACTAACTTAAGCAATACTAGAAGTTGGTATATGTTTTTTTAACAAAAATATGTCAAGTGGTTTGCTAAGTGCTTGTGGTTTAACAACTTGCTTATTTGAGCTTTAGGGTGATCATAGCCTCCTAATCTTGGTTGATTAAGGGGTGGTGAGGCCTTAAGGGAAGATTCAAGCCTTGTGGGAACCTAAGTCTTGCATAGATTTGACCATTTGTCACTCTATTTTATCTCATTTGTGCTAACCTAGGCTCAAGCCCTTGGCTGAGCTTGTTTCTTGTTCATAGCAGTGGAAAGTTGGTGTTTGTTAAACTAGCACCTCAGCTCTTTGATTCCAAAGTGTGGATGTACATTTTGGAGGTTTGAATTCTCAATCTTCATTTTTCTGTTTAAGTACTTGTTCTTAGTGATTTGGTAATCTGATATTTGTATGTGTTGTTTCATGGCTGCAATCTAGTTCTTGATGCTTGTTGAGGTTGTTATGAGGCTTGTTTAGGCTTCCTGAAGTCTTAAAAACATTTTAGGTTCATAACATCTTGATTTGGCCTTCTAAAGGACTGTTTGGGATTGTATGCTTTGTGGTTTTTATGCATGTGTGAGTAGTTGTTTAGGGTTGCTTATTGTTGATATCTGTTATTGAGGTGTTTGTGGTCTGATATTTGCAAAAATTGAGCTTTGTAACATCAAATCTGCAATCATTGCATAACTAGCTTGTTTTAGGTCTTTGTTGACTGAAACTTGGTGAACACTTAGATTGTGTGCATATCTAGGTTTAACAATTGTTAAAACATAGTTTGAGTAATCTGATTTGTGAATTTGAGGGTTTAAAATTCAAGATTTGGTCAATTGTATCAGCAAAAGAAATTTTTGTGTGTTCATTGTTCATCAGTAAACTTGCATAAGCTTTAATCTAGTGCTAATCTTGGATATTTTTCTTGAAACAAGTTTATTTGTGTGTCACTAAGTCTGATATTGCTATTGTATGCTTTTGGCTAAGTTTGGTAGGCTTATACTAGCTTAAAAGTAGCTTATAATCACAAGATCTGTTTATTCCATGTTTGTGCTATGTCTGTGGACTGTTTGATTAAACTGTATCACTTGGCTGAGTGATTTTTTGTTTTTCTGCTTGATTGTGACTCCTTACAACCCACTGGTTGTAGGGGTGCCTTGATTGTCCAAAGAAACAAAGTAAATCTCACTAAAAAAGCAAGCCAAAAAGTCAAAGCATTGGGAACTCCTTTCCCCTTCTACTAGCCACTGCTAGTGCAAATTGGTCATCAGCTTATTTTTGAGTCATTCTAGCTTATTCTATTGTGCAACAACTTACTTTTTGTGATAGATCTTAATATTTTCAGCTTATTAATCAGTTTTGAAGTTTACAGCTTTTGGTTTTAGCTTTTGACTAGAAAACGACTATTTTGTCTTTTTCAAAAACAGCTTATTGCTTATTTCATCTTATTGAGTGTGCTTATTGGAAAATTTTTAGTTGATTAAGCTTAGTTTTGTCATTTAAAACCTTTTGCAAGTTAAATCAGCTTTTGAAGTGGCCTAGAACTCAAAAACGACTATTTTGTCGTTTTTTGTAAAGAGTTTTTGCTTATTTCAGACTTATTTCTTGGGCTTATTAAAAAATTATTTTTACAAACAGCTTAATTAGGTCAAGAGAAGGTTGTGTGTCAGATTTCAGCTTATGGCATCAGCTTATAGCTTAATGGGCCAAAAATTCCATTAAGAATAACCTGTGATAAGCTCACTTTCAGCTTTTGGGTCTTTGAAACTTTGTGTTTAAAATTGAATTTTGAGCTTAACTGGATGTTTTGGGCCCTTTTGGTGGACTTTTTCTTATTGGGCCTATTCTCAGCCCATTAAGGGCCTGTTTCACTGTTTGACCCATTTGGAGGCCCATTAGGGGTATTTTTGGTATTTCAAGTTAATTTCTATTTTAATTAGGTTAAAATAAACTAGTTTTCAACTTTTTAGAATTTTTTTATAAATTTTGGATTTTTATTAATTTTTTATTATTATTTTATTATTAAAAATTAAATTTTAGATTTTTGCAAGTTTATCATTTTTCATAGCTTAAATACATTAAGATAGGAATTTTAAAACTTTTAGATTAATTTTGTTGTCATTTAATTAATTTTTAGAATTATTTTAATATTTTGTAGTTTTTAATCATTTTTAAATAGTTTTAAATAATTTTAAATTTTTCAAAAATAGTTTTTAATTTAGTTAAGTTATTTTAGAGGTTTACAAAAGTGAAAAATCTCATTTTGGGATTTTTGTTAATTAAATTGATTTTTTGGGCTTTAATTAGCATTAAGAAATTATTATTTAATTAAATAAAAGGTTTGAGTGAATTTTGATGTTTTATAAACTCCAATTACAATTTTAGGATTTATTGAAATTTTATAGGAATTTTTAAGATATTTTTTAAATTTCGTCACTTTTTACGGTTTTACGTGCACGACTTTTCGTCTTAGTGTAATTTTATCTTAACCGTCATCCTTATCTCTTTTCTTTTCTCATAATTATAATCACAAACATTAATCATTTCTTACACAACACACTAGCCTCCTTGAGAACGATCCCACCTTTGGGTCATTTACATGTGGTTTTCCTAAACCACTTGTTTAATACTTACCCTAATTACCTCGTTTTCCTAAACGAGTGTGGATTTACAACTATCATTTTGGCGTCGCTGGCTGGGAAGATGAGACTGCTTTTATACATATTCTCATCGTCCAAAATAGGGTTAAAATGCATAAAATATCATAAAAATGTGCCAAAATATGCTTGTGTTTGTTGCATGTATATTTTAGGTACGGATATTGAGAAAATCACAAAAGATCACAAGAATCAAGGAAAAACGAACACGAGAAAAGAAGCCACACAATGAATCGGATCCTAGAGTTGATTTTCCACGAAAAGTCCTTGAAGAATTGAAGATTTACAAGAGAGATCATTTATCATTGAAGAATTAACAATTAATACCCTTGTTTATTCATAAATACAAGTTTGGTCCCTTAAGTTTGGCAAAATTACAAAAGAGTCCTTCAACTTTGAAGAAGATACAAGTTTGGTCCTCACAAAATGATGAGTTGTCAATATTAGTCCTCCTCAAAGTCAAACATACCATGAAGACCTTCAATATACAAGAAAGAACAATTTTGGTCCTTCAAATGTCAAGAAATGACAAAATAAGTCCTTTGAATATCTTTTGGAAAGTTTTTGGGGCAAAAGTGTGAAGAATGAAACTTGGTTAACAAAGGGATTGAAGTTTCGGGCTGAAAAGTTGCAAATGAAAGGAAGAAAAGAGATGAGGGGTAATAGCTGCCAAGACAAGGAAACTAACCTAGACCAACCATACCTCTCCACGTGTCCCACTACCTCCTCTCCACCAATCACAATCCACCCAGCCCCCACCTCACTTTCCACTCACCACTGGTTTAACTAATTAATATAATTAGTTAAACGTGGCGCTAAACACCATGTTTAAACCCAAACAAAGATCAAATAGCTATTCTTCAAGTTCATATCCAAAATTGGGTTTTTCTTAAATACTTGGAATTAACCCTTAATCTCCTCCAGAATTAAGATTAAGGGATGACTAATCATAAACCCACCCTTAAACCCCTTGCCACATCACCCCAAGGCTCACATGCTACACCCTTACTGCACTTTTTTTGGGTAAGAAGACAAACCATGCAGAGAATCAACCAACCACAATGTAGCTTCATTTCTAAGCTCATTGGGAGCCCTTTGATCATAAATTCACCACTGGCACCCCAACAAAACACCGAGATTCTTCACATGTTAGCAAAAGTTCAAAATCACCAAGGGCATACTTGGAACTTCAGTAGCTAGGGTTTTATTGTTTCCTTAGCATTCTAGAAATATTGTAAGGTCTATATAATGCCATTAGATAAGTAGCTTAGTTCTTGTTCTCAGTTTTTCATTTTTCAAACCTTGTAAAGCCCTTTTCTGAGTTTATAAAATTGTGGTATTGTGTTATGATTTAAAACTGAGTTCCATTGTTTTGTTATTGTGTTGAGTAGTTGTTTGTCACGTTTTTGTACTTAACCAAAACCTTGAACAAGTCCAAGAGCTCCTATAAGCCTGTGAGTCCCTTTGTTCTTGATGAGGTCAAGAATTTGGCTTGTGCTTGGAGAGGATTGTTCATTGAGGTGTTTCCTTAAATGAAATAAGTCATAATTAAACTAACTTAAGCAATATTGGAAGTTGGTACGTTTTTATAACAAAAATTTGTCAAGTGGTTTGCTAAGTGCTTGTGGTTTAACAGCTTGCTTATTTGAGCTTTAGGGTGATCATTGCCTCCTAATCTTGGTTAATTAAGGGGTGGTGAGGCCTTAAGGGAAGATTCAAGCCTTGTGGGAACCTAAGTCTTGCATAGACTTGACCATTTGTCACCCTATTTTATCTCATTTGCGCTAACCTAGGCTCAAGCCCTTGGCTGAGCTTGTTTCTTGTTCTTAGCAGTGGAAATCTGGTGCTTGTTAAGCTAGCACCTCAGCTCTTTGGTTCCAAAGTGTGGATGTACATTTTGGATGTTTGAATTCTTAATCTTCAAATTTATGTTTAAGTAGTTGTTCTTAGTGATTTGGTAATCTACTATTGTTATGTGTTGTTTGATGGCTGCTATCTAGTTCTTGATGCTTGTTGAGGTTGTTATGAGGCTTGTTTAGGCTTGGTGAAGTCTGAAAAACATTTTGGGTTCATAAAATCTTGATTTGGCCTTCTAAAGGACTGTTCGGGATTGTCTACTTTGTGGTTTTATGCATGTGTGAGTAGTTGTTTAAGGTTGCTTATTGTTGATATCTGTTATTGAGGTGTTTGTGGTCTGATATTTGCAAAAATTGAGCTTTGTAACATCAAATCTGAAATCATTGCATAACTAGCTTGTTTTAGGTCTTTGTTAACTGAAACTTGGTGAACACTTAGATTGTGTGCATATCTAGGGTTAACAAGTGTTTAAACATAGTTTGAGTAATCTGATTTGTGTATTTGAGGGTTTAAAATTCAAGATTTGGTCAATTGTATCAGCAAATGAAATTTTTGTGTGTTCATTGTTCATCAGTAAACTTGCATAAGCTTTAATCTTGTGCTAATCTTGGATATTTTGCTTGAAACAAGTTTAATTATGTGTCACTAAGTCTGATATTGCTATTGTATGCTTTTGGGTAAGTTTGGTAGGCTTATACTAGCTTAAAAGTTGCTTATAATCACCAGATCTATTTATTCCATGTCTATGCTATGTCTGTGGACTGTTTGATTAAACTGTATCATTTGGCTGAGTGATTTTGTGTTTTTCCTGTTTGATTGTGACTCCTTACAACCCACTGGTTGTAGGGGTGCCTTGATTGTCCAAAGAAACCAAGTAAATCTCACTAAAAAAGCAAGCCAAAAAGTCAAACAGTGGGAACTCCTTTCCCCTTCTGCTAGCCACTGCTAGTGCAAATTCGTCATCAGCTTATTTTTAAGTCATTCTAGCTTATTTTATTGTGCAACAACTTATTTTTTGTGATAGATCTTAATATTTTGAGCTTATTAATCAGTTTTGAAGTTTACAGCTTTTGGTTTTAGCTTTTGACTAGAAAACGACAATTTTGTCTTTTTCAAAAATATCTTATTGCTTATTTCAGCTTATTGAGTGTGCTTATTGGAAAAATTTTAGTTGATTAAGCTTAGTTTTGTCATTTAAAACCTTTTGCAAGTTGAATCAGCTTTTGAAGTGGCCTAGAACTCAAAAACGACTATTTTGTCGTTTTCTGTAGAGAGCTTTTGCTTATTTCAGGCTTATTTCTTGGGCTTATTCAAAAATTCTTTTTACAAACAGCTTAATTAGGTCAAGAGAAGGTTGTGTGTCAGATTTCAGCTTATGGCATCAGCTTATAGATTAATGGGCCAAAAAGCCCATTAAGAATAAGCTGTTTTGAAATAAGCTGTGATAAGCTCACTTTCAGCTTTTTGGCCTTTGAAACTTTGTGTTTAAATTTGAATTTTGAGCTTAACTGGAAGTTTTGGGACCTTTTGGTGGACTTTTTTTTTATTGGGCCTATTTTCAGCCCATTAAGGGCCTGTTTCACTGTTTGACCCATTTGGAGGCCCATTAGGGGTATTTTTGGTCTTTCAAGTTAATTGCTGTTTTTAATTAGGTTAAAATAAACTAGTTTGCAACTTTTTAGAATTTTTTTAAATTTTGGATTTTTATTAATATTTTATTATTAAAAATTAAATTTAAGATTTTTGCAAGTTTATCATTTTTCATAGCTTAAATACATTAAGATAGGAATTCTAAACCTTTTAGATTAATTTTGTGTCATTAATTAATTTTTAGAATTATTTTAATATTTTGTAGTGTTTAATCATTTTTTTAAAAAGTTTTAATTAATTTTAAATTTTTCAAAAATAGTTTTTACTTTAGTTAAGTTATTTTAGAGGTTTACAAAAGTGAAAAATCTCATTTTAGGCTTTTTGTTAATTAAATTTATTTTTTGGGCTTTAATTAGAATTAAAAAATTATTATTTAATTAAATAAAAGGTTTGAGTGATTTTGATGTTTTGTAAACTCCAATTACATTTTTAGGATTTATTGCAATTTTCTAGGAATTGTTAGGATATTTTTTAAATTTCGTCACTTTTTACTGTTTTACGTGCACGACTTTTCGTCTTAGTGTAATTTTATCATAACCGTCATCCTTTTCTCTTTTCTTTTCTCATAATTATAATCACAGGCATTAATCATTTCTTACACAACACACTAGCCTCCTTGAGAACGATCCCACCTTTGGGTCATTTACATGTGGTTTTCCTAAACCACTTGTTTAATACTTACCCTAATTACCTCGTTTTCCTAAACGAGTGTGAATTTACAACTATCATTTTGGCGCCGCTACCGGGGATGATGAGACTGCTTTTATACATAGTCTCATCGTCCAAAATGGGCTTAAATTGCATAAAATATCATAAAAATGTGCCAAATATATGCTTGTGTTTGTTCCATGTATATTTTAGGTACGGATATTGAGAAAATCGCAAAAGATCACAAGAATTAAACAAAAACAAAGACGAGAAAAGAAGCCGCACAATGAACCAGATCCTAGAGTTGTTTTTCCAAGAAAAGTCCTTGAAGAATTGAAGATTTACAAGAGAGATCATTTATCATTGAAGAATTAACACTTAATACCCTTGTTTATTCATAAATACAAGTTTGGTCCCTTAAGTTTGTCAAAATTACAAAAGAGTCCTTCAACTTTGAAGAATTGACAAGTTTGGTCCTCACAAAATGAAGACTTGTCAATATTAGTCCTCCTCAAATTCAAACATATCATGAAGACCTTCAAGATACAAGAAAGAACAAGTTTGGTCCTTCAAATATCAAGAAATGACAAAACAAGTCCTTTGAATATCTTTTGGAAAGTTTTTGGGGCAAAAGTGTGAAGAATGAAACTTGGTTAACAAAGGGATTGAAGTTTCGGGCTGAAAAGTTGCAAATGAAAGGAAGAAAAGAGATGAGAGGTAATAGCTGCCAAGACAAGGAAACTAACCTAGACCAACCACACCTCTCCACGTGTCCCACTACCTCCTCTCCACCAATCACAATCCACCCAGCCCCCACCTCACTTTCCACTCACCACTGGTTTAACTAATTAATATAATTAGTTAAACTTGGCGCTAAACACCATGTTTAAACCGAAACAAAGATCAAAAACCTGTTCTTCAAGTTCATATCCAAAATTGGGTTTTTCTAAAATACTTAGAATTAACCCTTAATCTCCTCCAGAATTAAGATTAAGGGATGACTAATCATAAACCCACCCTTAAACCCCTTGCCACATCACCCCAAGGCTCGCATGATACACCCTTACTACACGTTTTTTGGGGAAGAAGACAAACCATGCAGAGAATCAACCATCCATAATGTAGCTTCATTTCTAAGCTCATTGGGAGCCCTTTGGTCACAATTTCACCACTGGCACCCCAACAAAACGCCGAGATTCTTCACATGTTAGCAAAAGTTCAAAATCACCAAGGGCATACTTGGAACTACAGTAGCTAGGGTTTTATTGTTTCCTTAGCATTCTAGAAATATTGTAAGGTCTATATAAGTCCATTAGATAAGTAGCTTAGTTCTTGTTCTCCGTTTTTCATTTGTCAAACCTTGTAAAGCCCTTTTCTGAGTTTATGAAATTATGATATTGTGTAATGCTTTAAAACTGAGTTCCATTGTTTTGTTATTGTGTTGAGTAGTTGTTTGTCACGTTTTTGTACTTAATCAAAACCTTGAACAAGTCCAAGAGCTCCTATAAGCATGTGAGTCCCTTTGTTCTTGCTGAGGTCAAGAATTTGGCTTGTGCTTGGAGAGGATTGTTCATTGAGGTGTTTCCTTAAGTGAAATAAGTCATAATTCAACTAACTTAAGCAATATCGGAAGTTAGTATACGTTTTTATAACAAAAATCTGTCAAGTGGTTTGCTAAGTGCTTGTGGTTTAACAGCTTGCTTATTTGAGCTTTAGGGTGATCATAGCCTCCTAATCTTGGTTGATTAAGGGGTGGTGAGGTCTTAAGGGAAGATTCAACCCTTGTGGGAAGCTAAGTCTTGCATAGACTTGACCATTTGTCACCCTATTTTATCTCATTTGTGCTAACATAGGCTCAAGCCCTTGGCTGAGCTTGTTTCTTTTTCTTAGCAGTGGAAATATGGTGCTTGTTAAGCTAGCACCTCAGCTCTTTGATTCCAAAGGGAGGATGTACATTTTGGAGGTTTGAATTCTCAATCTTCATTTTTTGTTTAAGTACTTGTTCTTAGTGATTTGGTAATCTGCTATTGTTATGTGTTGTTTGATGGCTGCAATCTAGTTCTTGATGCTTGTTGAGGTTGTTATGAGGCTTGTTTAGGCTTGGTAAAGTCTGAAAGATATTTTGGGTTCATAAAATCTTGATTTGGCCTTCTAAAGGACTGTTTGGGATTGTCTGCTTTATGGTTTTATGCATGTGTGAGTAGTTGTTTAGGGTTGCTTATTATTGATATCTATTATTGAGGTGTTTGTGCTCTGATATTTGCAAAAATTGAGCTTTGTAACATCAAATCTGAAATCATTGCATAACTAGTTTGTTTTAGGTCTTTGTTGACTGAAACTTGGTGAACACTTAGATTGTGTGCATATCTAGGGTTAACAAGTGTTAAAACATAGTTTGAGTAATCTGATTTGTGGATTTGAGGGTTTAAATTTCAAGATTTGGTCAATTGTATCAGCAAATGAAATTTTTCTGTGTTCATTGTTCATCAGTAAACTTGCATAAGCTTTAATCTTGTGCTAATCTTAGATATTTTGCTTGAAACAAGTTTAATTATGTGTCACTAAGTCTGATATTTCTATTGTATGATTTTGGCTAAGTTTGGTAGGCTTATACTAGCTTAAAAGTAGCTTATAATCACCAAATCTGTTTATTCCATGTCTGTGTTATGTCTGTGGACTGTTTGATTAAACTGTATCATTTGGCTGAGTGATTTTGTGTTTTTCTGCTTGATGGTGACTCCTTACAACCCACTGGTTGTAGGGGTGCCTTGATTGTCCAAACAAACCAAGTAAATCTCACTAAAAAGCAAGTAAAAAAGTCAAAGCAGTGGGAACTCCTTTCCCCTTCTACTAGACATTGCTAGTGCAAATTGGCCATCCGCTTATTTTTAAGTCATTCTAGCTTATTCTATTGTGCAACAACTTATTTTTTGTGATAGATCTTAAAATTTTTTGAGCTTATTAATCTGTTTTGAAGTTTGATGCTTTTGGTTTTAGCTTTTGACTAGAAAACGACTATTTTGTCTTTTTCAAAAAACAGCTTATTGCTTATTTCAGCTTATTGAGTGTGCTTATTGGAAAACTTTTTGTTGATTAATCTTAGTTTTGTCATTTAAAACCTTTTTCAAGTTGAATCAGCTTTTGAAGTGGCCTAGAACTCAAAAACGACTATTTTGTCGTTTTCTGTAGAGAGCTTTTGCTTATTTCAGGCTTATTTCTTGGGCTTATTCAAAAAACTTCTTTTTACAAACAGCTTAATTAGGTCAAGAGAAGGTTGTGTGTCAAATTTCAGCTTATGGCATCAGCTTATAGCTTAATGGGCCAAAAAGCCCATTAAGAATAAGCTGTTTTGAAATAAGCTGTGATAAGCTCACTTTCAACTTTTGAGCCTTTAAAATTTTGTGTTTAGAGTTGAATTTTGAGCTTAGCTGGAAGTTTTGGGCCCTTTTGGTGGACTTTTTCTTATTGGGCCTATTTTAGCCCATTAAGGGCCTGTTTCACTGTTTCACCCATTTGGAGACCCATTAGGGGTATTTTTGGTATTTCAAGTTCATTTCTGTTTTAATTAGGTTAAAATAAACTAGTTTACAACTTTTTAGAATTTATTATAAATTTGGGATTTTTATTAATATTTTATTATTATTTTATTATTAAAAATTAAATTTAAAATTTTGCAAGTTTATCATTTTTCATAGCTTAATTTTTAGAATTATTTTAATATTTTTGTAGTTTTTAATCATTTTTAAATAGCTTTAATTAATTTAAAATTTTTCAAAAATAGTTTTTAATTTAAGTAAGTTATTTTAGAGGTTTACAAAAGTGAAAAATCTCATTTTGGGCTTTTTGTTAATTAAATTGATTTTTTGGGCTCTAATTAGCATTAAAAAATTATAATTTAATTAAATAAAAGGGTTGAGTGATTTTTGATGTTTTGTAAACTCCAATTACATTTTTTAGGATTTATTTCAATTTTCTAAATTTTTTTAGGATAATTCTTAAATTTCGTCACTTTTTACGGTTTTTACGTGCACGACTTTTCATCTTAGTGTAATTTTATCATAACCGTCATCCTTTTCTCTTTTCTTTTCTCATAATTATAATCACAAACATTAATCATTTCTTACACAATACACTAGCCTCCTTGAGAACGATCACACCTTTGGGTCATTTACATGTGGTTTTCCTAAACCACTTGTTTAATACTTACCCTAATTACCTCGTTTTCCTAAACGAGTGTGAATTTACAACTATCATTATGGCGTCGCTGCCGGGGATGATGAGACTGCTTTTATACATAGTCTCATCGTCCAAAATGGGCTTAAAATGCATAAAATATCATAAAAATGTGCCAAATATATGCTTGTGTTTGTTCCATGTATATTTTAGGTACGGATATTGAGAAAATCAAAAAAGATCACAAGAATCAAAGAAAAATGAACATGGGAAAAGAAGCCGCACAATGAACCGGATCATAGAGTTGATTTTCCAAGAAAAGTCCTTGAAGAATTGAAGATTTACAAGAGAGATCATTTATCATTGAATAATTGACACTTAATACCCTTGTTTATTCATAAATACAAGCTTGGTCCCTTAAGTTTGTCAAGATTACAAAAGAGTCCCTCAACTTTGAAGAATTGACAAGTTTGGTCCTCACAAAATGAAGACTTGTCAATATTAGTCCTCCTCAAAGTCAAACATACCATGAAGACCTTCAAGATATAAGAAATGACAAGTTTGGTCCTTCAAATAACAAGAAATGACAAAACAAGTCCTTTAAATATCTTTTGGAAAGTTTTTGGGGCAAAAGTGTGAAGAATGAAACTTGGTTAACAAAGGGATTCAAGTTTCGGGCTGAAAAGTTGCAAATGAAAGGAAGAAAAGAGATGAGGGGTAATAGCTGCCAAGACAAGGAAACTAACCTAGACCAGCCACACCTCTCCACGTATCCCGCTACCTCCTCTCCACCAATCACAATCCACCCAGCCTCCACCTCACTTTCCACTCACCACTGGTTTAACTAAATAATATAATTAGTTAAACTTGGCGCTAAACACCATGTTTAAACCCAAACAATGATCAAATAGTTGTTCTTCATGTTCATATCCAAAATTGGGTTTTTCTTAAATACTTGGAATTAACCCTTAATCTCCTCCAGAATTAAGATTAAGGGATGACTAATCATAATCCCACCCTTAAACCCTTTGCCACATCACCCCAAGGCTCACATGCTACACCCTTACTACACGTTTTTTGGGGAAGAAGACAAACCATGCAGAGAATCAACCATCCACAATGTAGCTTCATTTCTAAGCTCATTGGGAGCCCTTTGATCACATTTTCACCATTGGCACCCCAACAAAACGCCGAGATTCTTCACATGTTAGCAAAAGTTCAAAATCACCAAGGGCATACTTGGAACTTCAGTAGCTAGGGTTTTATTATTTCCTTGGCATTCTAGAACTATTGTAAGGTCTATATAAGGCCATTTGATAAGTAGCTAAGTTCTTGTTCTCAGTTTTTCATTGGTCAAACCTTGTAAATCCGTTTCTGAGTTTATGAAATTGTGGTATTGTGTTATGATTTAAAACTGAGTTCCATTGTTTTGTTATTGTGTTGAGTAGTTGTTTGTCACGTTTTTGTACTTAATCAAAACCTTGAACAAGTCCAAGAGCTCCTATAAGCCTGTGAGTCCCTTTGTTCTTGTTGAGGTCAAGAATTTGGCTTGTGCTTAGAGAGGATTGTTCATTGAGGTGTTTCCTTAAGTGACATAAGTCACAATTCAACTAACTTAAGCAATATTGGAAGTTGGTATGCGTTTTTATAAGAAAAATCTGTCAAGTGGTTTGTAAAGTGCTTGTGGTTTAACAGCTTGCTTATTTGAGCTTTAGGGTGATCATAGCCTCCTAATCTTGGTTGATTAAGGGGTGGTGAGGCCTTAAGGGAAGATACAAGCCTTGTGGGAACCTAAGTCTTGCATAGACTTGACCATTTGTCACCCTATTTTATGTCATTTGTACTAACCTAGGCTCAAGCCGTTGGCTGAGCTTGTTTCTTGTTCTTAGTAGTGGAAATCTGGTGCTTGTTAAGCTAGCACATCAGCTCTTTGATTCCAAAGTGTGGATGTATGATTGTGGTAAAATACGTCTTTTAGGAAAAAGAGCGTATATGAGCGATAAGTATTAAACAAATGATTTAGGAAAATCAAGTGTTAATGACCCAATTAAGTTCGTTTCCCAAGGAGGTATATGTGTGTGACTAAAATGTAACAAGATTTGAGATTAATATTTGAAAGAAGGGGATGAGAAAATAGAGTGACGAAGACGTGAAATTAATTACTACGACGACTAAAATTAAAATCGTAAAAATAGCTAAAATAAAAATTAATTCTAAAAATTCCCAAAAAAATACCAAAAATCAAAATAATTAAACTAAGAGTTTACAAATGATTAAAAAAATTTCAAACCTTTTAATTAATTAAATATTAATTTTTAAATACTAATTAAAGTCCTAAAAATCAAATTAATTATCAAAAAGCTCAAATAAATATTTTTCACTTGGTAAACCTCTAAAATGACCTAAAAAGATTAAAAACTATTTTTATAAAATTTTAAACTAATTAAAACTATTTAAAATGATTTAAAAACTATTTAAACTTAAAATAATTATAAAAATTAGGAAAATGATGTTAAAATTAATCTAAGAGTTGCAAAAATCCTATTTTAATGTATTAAACGTAAGAAAAATATAAAAAGTGTAAAAATGTGAAAAATTGGAATTTAATAATAAAATAATATTAAAATAATATTAAAAATCCAAAAATTATAAAAAAATTCTAAAAACTTGCAAACTAGTTTATTTTAACCTAAATAATCAGAAAATGAAAGTGAAATTACCAAATTACCCCTAATGGGCCCCAAAACGGACTAAAAGCAAAAATAGTCAACCTTAATGGGCTTTTGGGCCAAAAAAGTCAAACTAGGCCCAAATGACCTGAAAAGGCCCTATCTGACTCAAAATTCAATTCTAAACACAAAAGTCAGAAGGCCCAAAAGCTGGTTTTGAGCTTATCACAACTTAAATAGTCATTAGCTTATTCTTATTGGGCCAATAAGCCCGTTAAGCAATATGCCAATGCCATAAGCTCTGTTTAAACACACAACCTTATTTTGAGATGCCTAAGGGATCGGTGTAAAGAAATTTGAAAAAGCACACTCAATAAGCCAGAAATAAGCAAAGTAGAAATCCACAAAACGACAAAATAGTCGGGATAGAGTTCTAGGACGTTTCAGAAGCTCTGGTTTGTTGCAAAAGCTCACAAATGGCTTAACTAAGACTAATCAACAAAGAAAATCCCAATAAGCCAAGTACAATAAGCTGTGTGAACCAATAAGCACTCTTTTAAAATAAGAAAAGTTAATTTCCTAGTGAAAAGTTCTTATTAAGTTCTGATTTCTTCCAGTTTAGCTTATAAGGTGAGATAAATGATGAAAAGTACAATAACTAAGTTGTGGCACGTTTCAATAAGCTAATCTAACTGATAAGCATTTTTGCCTTGGTCAACGAAAGTCAACGTGTTCCAAAAATCACCAAACTTGCAGGACTTGGTTATGAGATGTAAATAAGCTTGTTTGAAGCTATTTTGGAGCAAGTCTAGAGGTCTAGACCAATGAACCTAGCAAGACAGTTGTCTTACTATGCTTGATTTTTGGCAGAATAAGCACTATAAGCCAGTGGGCTTATAAGCTTGTGAAATAAGCAGCAAACAATTAGCACACACCAAGAAGGTATAATGAACCAGTTAAAAGCATAAAACAACACAAATCAGTCCAAGTGCATCAAAATCACATAGCATGCATTTGCTGATCTACTTGACCAAAAGCTAAAATTCAATAAGCTATAAACTACACAATAAGACACCAAACTCCAAAACCAGATATTGCAGAGTTATACACCCAACAAAACTATAAGCATGCCAAGTTTCAGACCTTAATTCATACAAACAAGCAAATCAAACCTACTGATGTGTTTGACTGAAAATTGTGTTCAAAACCTAGCAACCTACTTTTTTTAGTTTTACTATGTTTAAGACTTAACCAATACTTAAAACACCTTTCATATCAGCAAACAAACACCTACAAACCAAAAGGAATCAAGCTCTAAGGCCCTAAGGCCTTTGAACCAGCAGACACAAACAACCCTTTATCAATCCTTTATCACTCAAATCTGATTTTAAACCCTACAATAAACAAGATCTAGGTGACAATAGGTCTAATATATCCTATGAGATAGATTAGAACCAAATAAACAACAATCAAAACATCAAATTCACAAATCACATATTCATCAAATATTTGACAAAAATATTAAAAGCGATTTAGAGAACAAACCTCCAAGACTTACAATCCAAGCCTTGGATTGTTTGAGCTTAGGTGCTAGCTAAACAAGCACCAGCTTCCACTTTTGTACCTGCAAAATCACAAGAACAGAAACAAGCAGAATAACTAATGATTTTTTTCACTTTTCCACAAATACTTCACAAATCCTTTTGAAAACTTTTCCAAAACGGATATATAAACAGATAAACAATGGAACTCAGACTTTCTATGCTTACTACCAACTTTTAACAATTAAAAAGGAATTATATTTTTTAAAAATACCAACTTTTATTTGACTAAAAAGGGATTACAAAAGAGTAATAGCAAACTGGAACAAGGGGTTCTCCACATACTGGGCCTCCTTTTATAGGAAAATGCTTACAACCACTATTCATAAACCCTAATGAACTGAATTCCCTAAACTAGCCTTGCAGAATCTTCTAGGCTTGTTGCCAGCTTGCTTTGGTGAATCAGGGACGTTCATTAAGTGCTTAGTGACCAAGGAATAACTCTAGTCCATTGATTTTGCCATGTCATAATTCTCTGCCATGTGTCGTCATGTGAGAGGTACTTGTGGGGTCTTTCTGGTAGTGGAAGTTAAGGTTTTTGTTGTGGGATGTGATTGAGGTGAGGTGAATCACACGTGAGATGAGTCAATTTCCTTTTCCCCTTTGTTTTCCTCATTTTTAAACCTGGGTAAAAGGGTGTTCTTGGGTGGTAAAAATTGTTACAGTAAGTGTTACCCGCTTTTTTAGGGATTTAAACTTTGGACTTGGCAGTTTTGGTCCTTGGTTTTTGGAAAAAAGTGAATAGCAAGTTATTTCAGCCTTTAAAACATATTCCTTTGTTAAATAAGTTTCCAAATTCACACATTGGCCACTAAACTTTATGATAAGGGTTTCAAGGGTTGTTTTTGCCAATTTTGAATATTTGAAGGACTGATCTTGGACATCCTTGATCTTCAAAGGTCTTCATTGTATCTTTGACTTCATGAGGGACCATTATTGACAATTTAGATATGATGAGGGACTAATCTTACCAATTCTTCAAAGTTGAAGGACCATTTTGTAATTTTGACAAACTTAAGGGACCAAACTTGTAATTATGAATATACAAGGGTTTTAAGTGTCATTTCTTCATATTTTGAGGATCAATCTTGTACATCTTCAAGTCTTCAAGGGTTTATCTTGGATAATTCATGAACTAGGGCCCGGTTCTTTGTACGGCTTCATTTCTCGTGTCCGTTTTTCCTTGTTTCTTGTGATCTTTTGTCTTTTTCACGATATCCATACCTAAAATACACAAGTAAACAAATACAAGCACATATATGGTATTTTATGACATTTTAATGCATTTAAAGCCCGAAAAGAACGATGAGATCATGTATAAAATCCATCTCATAACTCCCCCATACTAAGTCATTACCGTGCCCTCACGCAATGCTAGAATAAAGTATCTAAGCATCACCAAAATTAAATTTTATTAACCTTTATTGAAAAGTAAAAGAATTGCAATAATACTACGAAGATGTGTAAAGACATAATGTATGATTTTCATCACGAATGTGACTTTTAGGGTCAATGAATAGAAACAAGTAAATGTCCCATAAAGTAAATTTTGTCATCCTTGATTGTCATACATTCCATGCTAAGTGCAAAAACGAGATCATTGTTGGTACAAGTCACAATGCTAACACTACTCATACGTCCAAATTGTGTAATACTTTTTCTCCCCACAATCCTAGTTATTATAAAAGGAAATGGGTTTCTAGAATTTTTTTAACTACTTGTCATGGATCATAAGTGATTCATATTGACTTATTTGAGTATTTATTAGTCCGAAAGTAAAGTAGCACGATTTAATCGATAGTTAGCCGAAGGACAAAATCTTTTAAAACGGCTTCTCGTGTATCTCCTTAAGTTCATATCTTGGCATAACTCGTTTCACGATTTGAGACCTTTCTCGGACCGATATTTGGCATGTACTTCATACTTCAAATCTTGGGAAGACGTTCTTGAAATTATGGTCTTCTCTTCATATTTTGGAATTTCTTCACTTGACGTTTTTGAGAGATTCTTCATATTTGGACCACGACTTCATCATTTTTCTTCAATCTTTATTTTGGATTTTGATATACAACGATCCACCTCCTTTTAGGACTTGGACATATTTATCCTCATACCTTGTAAGGGTCTTTTTGGATAGACTTTCTCCATGATCTTTAGGGGAGTAATTGTTTTTCGTCGTGTGTCTCGATCCTTCATATTGATTTAGGTATAATGATTCTTCACATCATCTTGGATCTTTAGCAACAAAATAGAGCTCCTCATGCCTTGTTAGGGCCTTTTTGGATCTTCACCAATCTTCGCGTCCCGCTTCAATAAGTTATGCCTTGGCTATGAACTCTATTCAACCCCGAGCAACTTTTAAACGATCTTGTGCTAGAAGCTAAGTAACCTTTCAAATCGTACGACCTTACTTATTGCAATTATTTTTATTCCTAATGCATTGATCTTATGGGAGAAAAAGCCACAATTAAAAACATATGAGTTTTTGAAAGAACATTTTCATGTTCTACGTTTAGCATGATCACTTTTCTAACTCTATCATCTCTCGTTCTTCACTATTTAAAGACCTCTAATTAAAGAGACTCGTGAAAACTTAGCCATGCAAGTCAAAATTAAGCCAAATTTGGATTAGCTTTCATTAAGACTATATCAAATCAAAGTTTTAGGTTTTCAAGCCACCTATAGGATCTTGCACTTTCTTGGACTTTTTCATGTTTAGAGAATGCATTTAATAGTTCCCTTGATAAGTGACTTCCTAGGATCAATTATAGGAACTTGCGAAAAGTTCTTGTTCTTAACCCGAATGAGCTAAGACTTTCGCGTTTTAAAGTTACCTATATAAAAGTCTAGCAAAACTTGAATTGAGCGGGTTAAGGAATGTTAAGGGCTCCAAATGCCCATCAAGTCAAAAATTAGCTCTTATTCTACCCATCGGAAAATGTACATTCGTGTCTTAAAAACACTTATTAAAACTAAGAAAATTTTTAAATTCTGGCCATTTTTAGCCTTATTAGCAACAAAACAAAACAATGAAAGTTGGAAAACGTGAGGGCGTAGCAAAGTAAGTATCTATTCACCCCCCATACTAGAATTAAACATTGTCCTCAATGTTTCGGGTCTAAAGGTGGAGCACCCCCATACTAGAGACGAAGAGTCGAATGCTTAGGATCTAGCATGGAAAGGGTGATCAACAATATATCTAAAGCCGTTTATTAAGTATGCTAAAAGATAATTGTTAGAACAATAAAGGATATGTCATGGATTCGTGAAAAACTTCTTCAAACAAACGATGGAGGCTCACGTAAACGAACAAGAGAGTCTTCAATGGTAGATGATGATGATCTAGATAACACAATCACAAACAACCACGAGACAACGAGTTGGAAGGGCACAAATCCCCTCTCATTATTTATTAGAAAGCATAAAAAGGATAAGCATGGGATCTCCCCCACGAGGCACCTCGTTTTTTATTACCGAGTCATGAGCTCGACTCGATCCCCTCAATGCTAATTATAATTGGGGAAGGTGACTTGGTCGAGGTCATCCAATGAAGGAATTTCCCCACCAAAGTAGTGCTTAAGCCTATGTCTATTCACCTTGAAGTTAGGACCATCATTTTTAGCTAGCTCGATGGTACCATAAGGAAACACTTGTGTAATGGTGAAAGGAACCGACCAACGAGATTTCAATTTCCCGAAAAATATCTTTAATCTAGAGTTAAAAAGTAACACTTGATCACCAACGTTAAAAACCCGGTTTTTAATCTTTGCATCATGAAACTTTTTAGTCTTTTATTTGAAAATCAATAAATTTTCATAAGCATTATCTCTTAGTTCATCTATAACACCCCACTTGGATAAGTGGACCGTTACGTGTATTTATGGCGTGTCATCAAAGCATAAGGTAAATGTCCTAAAACATTAACTGACCATAACATAAATACCGAAATCAAACATCGGTAATCCAACCTAAGCTCAAAACATGAAAAATAAAATACTGAAGGAAAGGACTAAACAATGTCCAAATAAGCAGAATAATGTAAGAAATGCATAAAGTGAGAAGTCTGGATAGCTTCCATTCAATGCACATGCTCTCAGAATCCTAAGAGCATCCTGGTGTACCTTCCGTTAGAACATGAAAGAACTACGGCTGAGCGTAACGCTCAGTGAACGGATATAAAGCATGATAAGGAATTACTGAAATGAAACAGATGATAAAATACTGGAGCTGTAAGACTAATAAGTAAAGTTGCAGCAGAAATCTGTGTATAATCTGTAAAGTCTGATTTATAAATAATAAAGCTGAACTGTTATCTGTTAAATCTGAAAACATGCATTTATTGTATTTTAATTGCCAGAGCTTATATAGGTCATGTGCTGTAACAACGGTGCATGAATAACTAGAGGGGTGACCTCGTCATGCTGTAGAGGGGTGACCTCTAAATGCTGTAGAGGGGTGACCTCTAAATACTGTGCTGGGTGGAGGGATCAGCTCCAATATGAAGGATGTAGAGCACACATCACATTCACCCTGATAACTGTAAACTGATAAGCCTAGGATGCATCCATACGCCCCACTAAAAATACTGATAAAATGGCCAAACTGAGCTGAGTAGGACGATGCAGGATATCACTCTCCTGCATGTGAGTCACGACACCGGTGCCTCTAGTGTCATGGTTACGGTACCTCCGTAACTAGTACATAAACTGGTCATGCTTGTATATAATGCTCAGGCAATATCTTAGTTATTTAAATAATTTCTGATAACTTATAACATGTACCGGGGAAAACACTTGGCTGCAGACGGGAAATCCTAATCATGCATAGAAGGGAAGTCCTTACTGAAAGGACGGAAAATTCGTACCTTAGACCAATGCGTATTGAACAAATGACGTCGACTTAATCTCTCTTGACATTATCTACCTGAATTTGGATACCAATAATTAATTTTCGATGGCTACTGCTTTATATTATCATCCGAATTGTGTTATGTTTATTTAAAGTTTGCTTAGCTTATTCATATAGTAATATACTTATCATGTGGTCACGTTAAAGAAATTATATTTTAGATGAATGAGTAAAGTTCTTAGCTTGTAAAGAATGTCATGTAAATATGTTTCAATTTCTAAAACAAATCTGAATTTAGACACGTAAATAAGTAAACGCAATTGTTCTTTTCTGTTATGCAACTTTGCCCATTGATATCATTAAGATGTCTAAATTGCCAATGAATATATATTATAATTTTGTACGCGATTATCTACTAATCATAATTTCCATCTTACACTTTTAAAAAAATATATTTTATTTTCAAACCGATCAGATTACAACCATATAATAACATAGTTTTAAACGTTCATGAGATGACATAAGTAATTGAAAATACATGGTCTAATCAGTTTTACTATTAAATTCTTAAAATGTGATTTACGATTAGTATCATAAGAAAATATAAACTTTGATCATTAAACTTATAAATTAACGCAACATCTTATTCCAATGCATAGGTACAACAATTATTCAAGATTTACCTCAAATTTGCAATCAAAATCATGCACGTGGTATAGATCAAAACGAAACTATATATTCGATCGCCTATCGACATGAAGCATAAACAATATACTTGATCCTATGCAGCTAGCCACGTACAACATCTAAACATGAGTAGTCGAACATCATTCGGTGCGGTCTTCAACTTATAGCCGTGTTTGGATTAGGAGTGTTTAGGGTTTTTATCATTTTTTTGTATCAATGAGGGCTTAATGAGGTAATGACTAATTCAAAGATTTAAAAGGCTTTCAATGAGGTATTTAAAACATGATTATGGACTAATTATTCGGGCTTCATGTAACCGTATGTTACCAACTCTAAACGACTAATTCTATATTTTTAATTGTTTCATTTGACCAAGTACTAAAATATAACCGTATATTTTATTTCTTTCAAAGATTTTCTTTGGTTGAATAAAATGGTAGTTGTGATAATCACTTAATGACATTATGAGTAAGTTACTCATTCACCATAACCGAGTCTTTTGGTAGAAAGGAATGAAACGCCCATTCATTCAATACTTTCTCTAGCTTACACTTTTAAATGTCATATATACAAACATGAGATTAGCATTTAGTAGTTTATTACTGAAATAAGTTTATATTCGCCTATATTATATTTATACGTAGTATTTATATCTTAATTAAACATTAGGTTATATTCAAAATGATCAAATAAAATACAAACCAAATTTTTGGGTTTTACAATCATATATATTAAATAATACATACGTAATATTTTCTGAACTTAATAATTATTTTCTGAATAATTATTTTATTGTAGTATTTAAATAGATTGAGACTGCGTATTTACTGTTTACGTTAAATTAAGATTAAAGCTAAGACCACGCGTATTTAATATTCCAGGATTTTAAATACGGATTTTACAATTCTTCCCCTCTAAAAAAATAATTCGTCATCGAATTAAGGATGCGACTATACTGGGTTTTACAATTCTTCCCCTCTAAAAAGGAGAAATTCGTCCTCGAATTAAAGGTAATAAGCTGATGAAGTTATAAGAACTGAAAGAACACGTAAACTGAAAAGACAAATTGCTGAAGGATAATTTGTCTTCTAATTAAGACATAATGCTGCTGATAGGTATAAACCTGACATGACTGAAATGCTCATGTAACGTGACATGGCTGAAGAGGACATGGAACGTGACATGACTGAAAGGACTTAACTAGATTTATTAAAGGAAAAGGAATGAGAGGTCCGGATGGATTCCTCCGTTCCGGGTGGCTTCCCACTCAAAACGACTCCTTCAAAGGTCTATACACATTGAAAATCTTGGTCCTGATAACCCTGTCCTGACAATGCTGAATAGTTATTGGGTCCACACTTAAGATGGATTTTCTGAATCTGATATACTGAATAAACTATAGCATGTATGATACATGAAACAGTACGTGTAAATATTCTGAAAGATAACATTTATAACTCTGAGCAAGCTGCTGAAAATATATAGGGACGAACTACGTGAACAATTTCGAACGTACTACGTGAGCAATTGTGGACGTGGTTTATTATTATATGAGGAACGTTGGCATGTAATATATCATGAATGTGATACGTGAATCATACTGTGAACGTGATACTAGAACATATCATGAACGCATGTTGACTGAGGAATGAATGCCAATAGATACGGCCTGAGATGTGAAACGTCTTCCCGGTAATGGAATAGTTGTGCTATACTTGGGTCTGGTTTCTCAAGCTTCCTGTAACTCTATTTGGTAATAAATTATGAAACGTGTATCGCAGAATGGAACACGAACTTGAACGTGAACAATGTTATCAACGCGAACGTGAGCTTAAATCATGAGATATCATAAAACATGAACTGAAACAGCATCATACTTCGTTTGAGTCTGTGGTATCTGACAATAACCTCCATGGAATCTTATCTCATTTATGTTCAGAAATTTCAAATGGTAGTAACTCACTAACATGACGGCCTTCTATCTTGAACCTGCGGTATGTCAGGCATCTAGATATGAACATAGCTTTATCAATGTGTGATACGATTTCTATCAAAACTCTGCCTGGGATTATGGGATATTCTGGTGGAAATCTGGTTGAATAGTCATGGAAGAATTTTAGTGAGAACTGTCAGAAATTTCCGCGGTAGTAGTCAACTGAGTTGTAGAAAATTTTCGTACTTCAGTCACAGACGTCGGTCTTGAACATCACGTGATGGCCTTAACCTTCGTAGGATTTCTGAAATTTCTTCCTGCTGAAATAGGGTGGCTCAGAAATGCCACCTTGTTCAAGTGGAACTCACATCTGGAAAGCTGCGTACATGATTTTCTCCTATCGGAGAATCTGTGAAATCGTAAAAATATATAATCCTCTTGTTCTCCTCTAGAATTTAGTAGATTAGGATATTATCGATAAATATGCTGGCGAATTGGTTTAAGGATTCGTGGAAAAAAAAATCTTGATTCATAAATTCCGTAATATACCTGGAGCATTTTGGAGCTTAGAAGTATTAATAAAAATTTTAGAGAGACTAAAACGTGCGCAACAGCAGTCTGGAAAACATCATGTTCTTTCTCTCACTACTGATGGTGGCATGATCGCTAATTGTTCCGGAAAATATTAAGACATCTTAGCATGTCAGGTAACCTCCTATTCGTGGAATGAGTATCGTTTTATGAATGGCGATCTTGTAAATTTCCAGTGATCGATACATGATCTCATGTTATCGGCCTTCTTTCTGATAGACAAAAATGGTGCACCTCATATTCGTGCGTGATAGTTGTAAAATTAGATACTTGCTTTAGGAAAAACAAGCTACTAAAATAGGGCAAGCGTGCACGACGATTTAGGAAAACCGTGTGTGAATGACCCTAAGTGAGTTCGTTCTCGAGGAGGCAAGTGCGTTGTGTATTGAATTGATATTGATTTGTGATTATATGATTGAGAAAGAAATGGGATTAGAAGAGAAAGACGGTTACGAAAATGAATTAAACTACGACGAAAAAGGCGTAAACGTAAAACCGTAAATAGTGCCAAAAATAAAATTTTAACCTAAAAATTCCTAAAAATTACTAAAAATCCCTAATAATATTCTAAGAGTTTACAAAAAATCCAAACTTGCTAAAACCTTTTAATTAATTAGATAATGACTTTTTAATGCTAATTAAAGCCCTAAAAATCACTTTTAATAATTAAAAAGCCTTAAACAAGATCTAATAGTTTGTAAACCTCAAAAATATCCTAACTAAGCTAAAAACTATTTTTAAAAATTTTAAAACCAAATTAAACTATTTTTAAACACTCAAAAACTATTAAAATCTATTAAATCTTAAATTAATTCTAAAAATTAATTGAAAAGCCTAAAATATATTTGGAAAGTGACAAAACTCTTGATTTAATGTCCTTAACCTAGGAAAAATAAAAAACTAGAAAAAATAAAACTTTAATTTTTAATAATAAAATAATATTAAAATATTCAAAAAAATAAAAAGTTTGTAAATAAATTCTAAAAAATTACCAAAAATCCTAAATAATGTAACTAAAACAAAAGTGCAAACCAAATTTTCTGAAACCTATTTAATAATTTTATATTAAATTTTAAAGTTGCTTAAAACCCTAAAATCCTATAAAATTAAAAATAAGCTAAGTTGAAAACCTAATAAGCTGTAAACCTCAAAAATATGATTAAAAACCTAAAAGTTATTTTTCCAGATTTTTAAATTACTTTTTACTATTTTTAAATGACTTTCTAAAAATTAATCTTAAAATAATCCTAATAAATAAAATAATAATGGGAAAAATTTACTTTTTGCTCAGAAAAGTCAAACACCCTTATACAATCCTAGGAAAAATCTTAAACAAGAAAAAGCTTAAGGAAATAAGCTAGAAACAGCTTATTTACAAGCTGTTATCTAAATAAGCTCAAAACCAAAAACACCTTAAATAAGTATTGAAATGAGAACTAAACGTAAAAAGCCATCTAGATCACTGGTAAACACGTTACTCCTTGGAACGCAAGGTCGCGTGTTCGAGTCCAGGCAGGTGTGCTTTTTGCAAAACTTTTTCTTTTCTTTTTTTTTACTTTTAAAACTTAATCCAGTGATCTTGTAACTCACTAAAACACAAACAAAATCCAAATTAACCAAGAATTAAGATCTAAAAATCCAAAAACGTGCCTAGTTTTGCACTTTTTCTGATGAACACAAGGAAGGACTTTCTTCACTTGTGAAAACAATCAAGAGGACTTGATTGTGTGAGTTTTTGTGGATGATTGTGATAAACAAAGGCACCCTTATACTCTTTGGAGTATAAGGAGTCAAATCAAACTCACAAACAAGTAAGCAGCACAAGAATCAAGCACAAAATATCAAATGAAAGTTGCTGATATACTTAATGAGCAAGTTGCTGGTGCAAATGACATACAAGTGAGATTCAACACTTCAAACAAAGCACACAATGATATTAAATGACTTACAAGAGAACACAAACCCTTAAACAACCTATATCCTAGCAGATTATCAAACTTGATGGATCAAATTCAACAAAACAAGCAGAAAAGGCAGATTTCTGATTAAGGCAATGTTTTCAAAATTTTAAGCATGCAAAATGTTCAAAACTTGTCCAAACTCAAAACTTATACTAACATGCAACTACTAGTAACCTAATGAGTAAGTATAACCAGCTTGCAGGCAAGATTAATAACAAAATTGCAGGTTAAACACTTATCCCAAACACCCCTTTAAAACTAAAAAGCAAAATTTAACCAACAAACCCTATTCAAATCCAATCCAAATTGCATCAAATGACTTCTAACATGCATGCAATCCTAATATGAGCAATTACTGACAGCTTAAACAAACAAACAACACCTTTCAAGAAAAATCACAAAAATCACTTAAATTTCAGAAAACTTAAAAAATTAAATGGGGAACAATAAGCTACCTTAAGGGTCCTACATCCAGGACCCTTAGTGGTTGAAAAACCACCTCCTTATAGTCTGGGGCCTATGCAGAACTTTGTTGATGGGTTGATGGAGTTTTACTTAACAGAAATGAACAAGATTGGTTTCTTTTTGAATCTGCTAAGAGAAAAGGGAACAAGCTTGTGTAAAAGCTTAAGAGCTTACCCCTAGCTTATAGATTAAGCTAGAAGGAAACCTTAGCTTATAGGTCAGATAATAATAAGCTTAAAAGAAAGAGAGAAATGACTAAACCAATGGGTTATTTAAACTTGGGTACCCACTACACCAGAACAAGCCATGGTGTTATGGACATACACAAGCTCAAATTCCATCATACAAACACAATTAATCATCATTTTAACAGGTTTTGAATGAAATTTAAGCTTTGAGAAAAGACTGAAAAACAAACAGAAACTTTGAAAACTTGAAAACTTTTTCTGAAATTTAAACCAAACTCAAACAATAAACTTAAATCAACATAAATGTAAAGGGAACTCAATATTTCTCATCAACAAACTCAATACCATTTATATTAATTCATAAACTAGATTTACAAGGTTTTTGAAAAAAGGAGAAAAATCAAGAACAGAACTATGCTAAGTCCTATATGCCTTTATATAGAGGCTACAATGTGATTCTAGAACTGAATGGAAACTAGAAACCCTAACAAGTGAACTTCCAATCTTGCCCTTGGACGATTTTTTGAATTTTGAGTCAAAACAAAGCCATGTGATGATCTTGGCATGTAGCTGAGATGCCAGTGATGTAGAAACAATCTAGGACGTCCATTTTGCCTTTGGGAGCAAGAAAATGCTGTGGGATGTTGATTTGCTGTCCTCATTTTGTTTGAGAGTGAATAGTGGGGCAGGGGAGGGTTGCACACACATGTGAGGTGATGGTGATGGGAGTTTAAGGGTGGTTTTGGGTTTAAGAGGTGTTTAACTAAGGATCTGGAAATAATCACCCAAAACCCCTTTGATTTGATTAGTGTTCTTCCTGGAAATTTTTAGGGTTTAAGGATAGATTAGGGAATGTTTAATCTGAAAAGAGGTGTTAAATATTTAAATTATGTGTTTGCCACCAAATTTAAAACCGGTTTAAAGTTAATATAAAAAGTGGTGAGTGGATTTTTGACGTGGAGGAAGGGAGGTGCATGATTGGTTGATTGTTTAAGGTTGGTGAGGTGTCAAGCTGTGAGTGGGGGTTTATCTTAGGTTGTCTTGGCAGGTTTGACCCCCTATCTTTTCAACTTTGTTCACTTTGTATAAAATGCCCTCAACGCCCAAATAACTCATGACAACTTTAGGGCAGTTGTCATTTTTGGCACAACAAGTTTTGAAACTTGTTTTAAGGACTTAAAATGCAATTTCTTCATATTCCAAGGACTGATTTTGACATGTCTTCATACTTCATGGCCTTGACTTGTTTGTTGACTTCTTTGAGGACCATTATTGACAATTTAGATTTGTTGAGGGACTAAATTTTCCAATTCTTCAAAGTTAAGGGTCCTTTTTGTAATTTTGACAAACTTTAGGGACCAAACTTGTAATTATGAAGATACAAGGGTATAAAGTGTCAATTCTTCAAACTTGGAGGACCAATCTTCAATATTCTTCAAATCTTCAAGGGTTTTCTTTGGAAAATTCTTCATTAGGGCTTGGTTCATCGTGCGGCTTCGTTTCCCGTGTTCGTTTTTGATTTATTCTTGTGATCTTTTGTCATTTTCTCAATATCCGTACCTAAAATACACAAGAAACAAACACAAGCATATATTTGGGTATTTTGATGATATTTAATGCATTTTAAGCCCAATTTGGACGATGAGACTATGTATAAAAGCAGTCTCATCACTCCCCCATACTAAACCATTGCCGTGCCCTCACGCAATGCTAGAATAAAGTATCATAGCACCTCCAAAATTCATTTTTATTCACTTTATTGAATGATAAACTAGCTACACTACTACCATTACTACTACTTGTGTTTTAGACATAATGTATGATTTTCATCGCAAAATGGGACGTTTAGGTTCATAGAATAAGAACACGTGAATGCTTCATTAGAAATAATTTCATCGTCCTCGATTTTCACTTCAATTACATGCTAAGCGTGCAACGAGATCATTGTCATTATAAGTTAGTAATGCTAACACTACTCATATGCCCTAATCACGTACTTATTCTCCCATTATTCCTAAGTTGTATCTCTTATATTTTATGATGTCTTAAATGTTTCACGAGGATACATTGTTGACTTATGCGATAATAGAGATTTAGGTCTAAAAATAGAGTCCTAACGGTGTAACTAAGACCATCAAATCAATAACCCCTCCTAATAGACAACGATGTTAAAAAATTAAGTTGACAAGAAGAATCGATAAACACGGTTTTATAACGGTTTTGAACATGAGACTTATTACCAAGACTTTTATACGCCCCCTAACGGAAGGGCCTTATTATCTTTGGTTTACCTCCATCTTTTATTCAACTTCGCCATGAATCTTTTATTATGACTTCGGTCTTGCCTTGCCTTTTATTATCCGCCTCATCGGTGGTTTTATTAGCCAAAGACATATATCCTCACGCTAAAGTGAATTTTGGATCTTTAAAGCTTCGAAGATTAAGGCTTGATTCACTTTCAATTTTTGCATAGATTTTAGGCCTTGTGGGGCTTCAAATTGTTTCCTAGATTTAGGTGAGCACTTGAAATGTTATTATTGGGTGAAGCTTTCGATTATTAGGGTGCCAATACTTCAAAACCGTGACGCTGGCGATACCTTAATGTCTCCCCAATTTAATTACACGGAAGCTACTAGAAAAGACTAGAAACCCAACAATCCTAACTAAACCGCTAAGTCAATATTTATTAAGCAAAAAATATTTACATGCGAAGGGAGAATAAGCAAACAACGAGAACACATGAGTTTTTGAAAGAATACGAGTACTCTACGTTTAGCATAGTAACTTATAATTAACTCTATCATTTCTCGTCCTCATTTAAGAGACTTAGCCTAGTGTGTAGTTAAGGAATCAAAGCTAAGTGCTCAACACGCACGGTCGAGTCAAAAATTACTCTTATTCTCGCCATCGGAAAACCTACATTCGTGTCTTCAAACACTTATAAAACATGAGAAAAATTTTAAAATTTGGCCATTTTTAGCCTTATTTTGCAACAAAACGATAAACAAAAAGATGAACTTTGGAAAGCGTGAAGGTTTGGCAAGGCAAGTATCTATTCACCCCCCCATACTAAAGTTAAACATTGTCCTCAATATTTCGAGTCTAGGGGTGCAAACACCCCCATACTAGAGACGTAGTCGAATGCTTAATCTAGCATGGAAAGGGTGTAACCAATAAATTAATAGCCGTTTATGAAGTGTGCTAAAAACCTAAGGTTAGAACATCAAAAGGATATATCATGGATATTGAGAAATGACTCCAAAGCAAACGATCGAGTGCTCCCATAAAACGAACACGAGAGGCTCCAATCGTGAAGATCATGATCTAAAAACCACATATCACAAACAACCACGGAACAAAATCCCCATACGTAAGCTACATTAGAAAGCGATAATATGTACATAGGATAAGCATGGGACTCCCCCACGAGGCACCTCGTTTTTTATTACCGAGTCATGAGCTCGACTCGATCCCCTCAATACTAATTATCATTGGGGAAGGTGACTTGGTCGAGGTAGTTCAAGGATGGAACTTCCCCGCCAAAGTAGTGCTTCAACCTATGTCCATTCACCTTGAAGTTAGGACCATCATCTTGAGCTAGCTCGATGGTCCCATACGGAAATACTTGAGTCACGGTGAATGGACCGGACCAACGGGATTTCAATTTACCGGAAAAGATTTTTAATCTTGAATTAAAAAGCAAAACTTGATCCCCAATGTTAAAAACCCAGTTTTTAATTTTAGAATCATGCAACTTTTTAGTTTTCTCTTTGTAAATCAATGAATTTTCATAAGCAATATCCCTTAATTCATCCAATTCATTCAATTGCATTTTCCGGTGTTTTACCGCGGTCTCCATATCATCATTACAATGCTTTAGGGCCCAATAAGCCTTGTGTTCTAACTCGATAGGCAAATGACAATTCTTTCCATACACAAGCTTATAGGGAGTGCACCCAATGGGCGTCTTATGAGCGGTCCTAAAGGCCCATAAAGCATCGTCTAACTTATCCGACCAAGATTGTCGGTTTTCCCCAACGGATCTCTCCAAGATCCTTTTCAAAGCTCGGTTTGAAACCTCGACTTGCCCACTCGTTTGTGGGTGATAAGCCGTAGAAAGACGATGTGTAACCCCATATTTCCTTAGAACCCTTTCAAATTGGTCATTACAAAAATAGGTTCCACGATCGCTTATGATAGCACGAGGGGTTCCAAACCTAGCAAACAAACTTTTCAAGAACTTAACTACCACACGAGAATCATTGGTGGGCAAAGCCTTAGCCTCCACCCATTTAGAAAGGTAGTCAACCGCAACGAGAATGTACTTATTACCACGAGATGATGGGAACGGCCCCATAAAGTCTATGCCCCAAACGTCAAAGATCTCACATACTTGAATGATATTTTGTGGCATTTCATCTTTTTGTGAGGCTTTTCCTTGTCGTTGGCATGAATCACAAGACTTCACAAGATCTTGTGCATCTCGGTAAATAGTAGGCCAAAAGAAGCCGGCATCAAACACCTTTTTAGCCGTGAGATTAGCACCGTGGTGACCACCCGTGGGTCCCTCATGGCAAGCTCTAAGGATGTTAGAAGCTTCGGTGCCAAATACACAACGTCGGATGATTTGATCCGCACAAGTTCGAAACAAGTACGGGTCGTTCCAAAAGTAGAACTTGACATCACGAAAGAATTTTCGTTTTTCTTGAGTCGTCATACCCTTAATGATGAAGTTGCCCGCTTGGTAATTTGCAAAATCCGCAAACCATGGGGTAGAAGAATCAAGCTTAGAATTCACTACACCAAGTGTCTCGAGCGGAAATGTTTCGGTGATTTCCTTAGGCTCGTAAACACTTTGGTGAGGATCTTCCAAACGAGAGAGATGATCGACCGCTAGATTCTCGGCTCCTTTTTTGTCAACGATGGTGTGATCAAATTCTTGAAGGAGGAGAATCCAACGAAGTAATCTCGGCTTAGCATCTTGCTTTTCCATGAGATACTTAATAGCCGAATGGTCCGTATACACTATGCATTTCGTCAAGACGAGATAAGGTCGGAATTTCTCAAATGCATACACCACGGCAAGGAACTCCTTTTCCGTTGTAGTGTATTTAAGTTGAGCCTCGGTCATCGTCTTGCTAGCATAGTGAATAGGAAAGAAGTGCTTATCATGACGTTGCCCCAAAACGGCCCCAATAGCGTAATCACTAGCATCACACATAAGCTCAAAGGGGAGGTTCCAATTGGGAGCAACAAGAATGGGAGCTTCGGTAAGTTTCCTCTTAAGGATCTCAAAGGCTCGTACACAATCTTCGTCAAAGACAAAACGTGCCTCTTTTTCAAGAAGATGTGTAATGGGTCGAGAAATCTTTGAAAAGTCCTTGATGAATCGACGATAAAAGCCCGCGTGGCCTAGGAAACTCCTAACTCCCTTGACGGTTTTGGGATGAGGTAATTTGGCGATGACGTCTACCTTAGCTTGATCTACCTCAATCCCCGCTTTCGAGACCTTGTGCCCTAAGACGATTCCACTCTTAACCATAAAATGACACTTTTCCCAATTGAGCACAAGGTTGGTTTCCTCACAACGTTTCAACATTCTCTCTAGGTTCGACAAACACGAAGTGAAAGAATCACCAAATACGGAAAAGTCATCCATGAAGACTTCCATCGTCTTCTCGATCATATCATGAAAAATAGCCATCATGCATCGTTGAAAAGTTCCCAGTGCATTACAAAGTCCGAATGGCATTCTACGATAGGCAAACGTTCCATATGGACACGTAAACGTAGTTTTTTCTTGATCACGAGGATCGATGGGAATTTGGAAGTAACCGGAAAAACCATCTAAAAAGCAATAGAAATCGTTTCCCGCAAGACGCTCCAACATTTGGTCCATGAAGGGCAAGGGAAAATGTTCTTTTCGAGTGGCTTCATTCAACTTTCGATAGTCGATGCACACTCTCCATCCGGTCACGAGTCTAGTGGGAATCAACTCGTTGGCATCGTTTGGCACAACGGTCATCCCTCCCTTTTTAGGGACACAATGAATAGGACTCACCCAAGGGCTATCAGAAATAGGGTAAATCATTCCCGCGTCAAGGAGTTTAAGGACCTCCTTTTTGATGACGTCGTGAATTTTGGGGTTCACCCTCCTTTGACTTTGGATTGTAGGCTTGAAATCCTCCTCCATTAAGATTTTGTGGGTACAAATCTTGGGATCGATCCCCTTAATGTCGGATAACTTCCACGCAATCGCCCCTTTATGGTCCTTAAGAACATCGACAAGTGCGGTTTTTTCATCATTCGAAAGATCCTTCGCAATAATAACCGGCAACTTGTCGTCCTCCTCCAAATAGACATACTCGAGGTGAGGAGGTAAATCTTTCAACTCAAGGATAGGTAGTTCCTCAAGTGAAGATTTGGGCTCGATACTCATAACCTCCTCGGGTGGAGGAAATGGGAAATCGTTAAGAAAATCCTTGATAATCGAGAAGTCCTCATCGTTGTCGAGGTCTTCGTCACAAGTATGTGGAACATTACATTCTTCCAACGTAAAACCACCACCTTCAAATGGAGTGAAGGTTGGTGTCGAATTATCAAGAATTGGATCTAACATAGTGGGATTGCCACTAGTTTCTTCATCACCAAACCCTAAAACTTCTTGTGAAAATTCCTCGCAAACCATGTCGATCATGTCAACGAGGTTTATGGTAGCAACGGAATAAACATGAGAAAGTTGAGAATTTTGAGTTGCGTTTATAACAAGTTCCTCGTCGTTGAAACGTAAGGTGATCTTTCTAGCATGAACATCAATTAAAGCCATAGACGTATCTAAAAATGAACGACCTAAAATAAGAGGAACTTGAGGATCCGTGGGGATATCAACAACGATAAAGTCTACGGGATAGTATAACTTCCCCACTTTCACAAAAACGTCTTCCGCCAAACCACATGCAAGAATCGTGGAATGGTCGGCCAACTCAATAGACATTCGTGAAGGAGTAAGATTAGGAAGATTGAGCGACTTGAAGATTGCAAGTGGCATCAAGTTAATGCTAGCACCAAGATCGGCCAAGGCATAGCATTCTTCCATATCTTAAATGGCACAAGGGATCAAAAATTTACCGGGATCACCGACTTTTTGAGGTATGCGATTAAGATAAACCGACGAACAACTAGACATTTGGTGTAATTTCTCCTTGTTGTTCAACATACTCTTAAAGTTAGCGGCAAAACGAGGCATCATGACCAAAGCATCGGCGAAACTCACATTAAAGTGCAAATCACGAAACATTTTCATAAAAAGCTCAAATTTGTAGTTGTCGCGCTCTTGTCGTTTCTCCTTCCTAAGTCTCGATGGGTAAGGCAAGGGTGGTGTGGGTTGGGGCATAGGCATAACCTTTGGAATCTCGGGTTCCAATATGGGTGATGGGTCAACCGTAGGTGTGGCATGAGCGGTACTTTGTGGGATTGAAATATGCTCCTTTTCGACCACCACCTCGGGTTCTTCCTCAATTTCCTCCACCGTTGGAGTAATTGGTTGAGGAGTCGGTTCTTTAAGTGCCTTACCACTACGTGTGGTAATCACTTTCATCTCTCCCTTCGGGTTTGAAACGGTGTTACTAGGTAGACCACTCGAAGTAGAGGCTTTGTTTCCCATGACGACTTCTAAAATGGCATTAAGCTTAGCATCAAAACTATTAAACTTCAAATCTTGACTAGCGGCTTTTTGGTCAATTCTTTGTTCAAGCCTAGCATGACTTTGCTCTATCTTGTTGTTTTGACCTCGAATTTGGTTAGCAAAATCATTTTTCAATTCATTCCTCATGCTAAGATTTTCTTTAACAAAATTAGCTAACTCCTTGGTGTTCTTAGCCATGTCCCTAGCTTGATTAGCCAATTGCTCTTGAATGTTTTCCAAAATCTTATCATTTGCCGTGGCGTAATTCACAAAGTCCATTGGAAGTTCTTTAGTGTAAACATTTTGAAGACCTTGACTCGTGTTTTGAAAATTAAGGTTTTGGTTTTGGTTTTGCAATTGGCTACTACTACTCCCTTGATTCCCATAGTTGTTATTACCCTTAAAATTGTTCCTTTGATTGCTTTGGTAACCAACTTGATTGTTTCGATAATTGTTAGCATTTTGATTTGGTGGAAAACCCGGTGGAGTCAATTGATTAGTGCGAGGAACTTGACCGTTTTGGTTATAAGTTCCCGCGGCCGCGAAGGCACTCGAAGTGTTACCACCGTTGGTAATGCACTCGGAATAATCGTGAGCTCCACCACAATACATACAAGAAACCTCAACCGCTTTAATCGTAGCGGGAGCGGGTTGTTCACCAACTTTAAACTCAACTAACAATCCTTTCACTATATCAAAAATTTTGTTCTCCAAATTAGCCTCGATTTGGCAAGCATCAACGGTGTGTGACAA
Source organism: Glebionis coronaria (assembly GCA_025667525.1). Taxonomy (NCBI): domain Eukaryota; kingdom Viridiplantae; phylum Streptophyta; class Magnoliopsida; order Asterales; family Asteraceae; genus Glebionis; species Glebionis coronaria. Next base: position 166,209,566 of record CM046878.1, on the reverse strand, counting down.
TGAGGGCGAAGATGAAGACGAAGTCTTACGAACACTCGACGTGCTACGAGGACTATACACCTTAGACCTATTTTCAATGATTAACAACGCTTCCTCGACCGTCTTACACAAAAAATTACCACCCGCGGCGGCATTAAGATAATCACGCTCATGATCGTTCAAGCCATTGTAAAACGTGTCTATTTGATGCAAGTCAGAAAAACCATGATGAGGTCATTCGTGCAACATTTCCTTAAACCTATTCCAAGCCGTTGAAAAACTCTCATTATACTCTTGCGAAAACTTTGAAATCTCGTTTTTCAAGTGCGTAGTCTTAGAGGGCGGAAAAAATTGGTTCACGAATTTTGATACGAGATCCTTCCACGTCAATATAGAATTGGGTGGCTCTTTCTCTAACCAAATTTTTGCGGGCCCCGCTATGGAATACGGAAAAAGCATCATCTTAATCGAGTCGTTTGAAACATCCTTAAACTTGCATGTGGCGGTGAGACGATTAAATTGGCGAATGTGGTTATGAGGGTTGTCCTTTTCGTCACCTCGAAATATGTTGTTTTGAATCATGGACAACAAACCCGTCTTAACCTCAAAATTCTCCGCAAGGATAGCGGGAATCACAATCGCTTCTCCATAACCCTCGGTGGGTGCTTGAAGCAACTCCATCATAGTTCGATTAGCCATGGGTGCTTCTTTCACTACAATGGGTTCGTCAATAGGAGACTCCTCACTAGAAGGAGTGGTGGATTTGTTTTTTCGTTTACGAGCACGTCTTGCTTTAGAGCGAGTTTGCATAAACGTCACGTACAACGAGAAGGCGAGCAAAGAAGATTCTTTTTGGTGTTTTTACTTTTTCAATTTTTTTGTGGTTTTTGATTGTTTTTACTTTTTTTGGATTTTTTGGAATGTATTAGTAGACACAAATCTACAAATCTCCTCCTTAATCAAATCTCTCGATTAAAGAAGCCTCAAGGAATGAAAACGATCACGTGAAGTGAACGCCTTCGATGACTTTAGAACGATGGTGGAACACCAAATCGTTCAAGAGGGTTTAATCAAATGAAACCAAGAAAATATATATGATACTTAGTAATACTTTGGGCGGCAAAACCCTCGATTAGCTTTCAAAATCAAAATACGCACAAGCAAGCGGAGGAAACGAGGCGGCGCGAAGCACTTAAGAGCCTTTTTCCTTTAGGTCGTGAAATACAACCGCCTTATACCCACCTTATAGTTTGTATTTCTCAAAATCGAGCTTCACGAAAGTATTTATCTATTTTTGCCTTTTTCTTTGGTTTGAGATTCGAATACAATGATTGGGTAATGACCTCCCAAGTCAAGGTTGTGATTTCTCACGTATTTGGAGTACTTGTAAATTTATTGTTCTACGTATACAATATAGTAATAATATTCACACAAAAACCGAAAAACGATAATACGTATTAGTAGAGTGCTACTAATACAATTACTTTTATGGCTATATATAAAAACAACAATGGTTCAACCAAAACACAACACGCCTCCCCGGCAACGGCGCCAAAATGATAGTTGTAAAATTAGATACTTGCTTTAGGAAAAACAAGCAACTAAAATAGGGCAAGCGTGCACGACGATTTAGGAAAACCGTGTGTGAATGACCCTAAGTGAGTTCGTTCTCGAGGAGGCAAGTGCGTTGTGTATTGAATTGATATTGATTTGTGATTATATGATTGAGAAAGAAATGGGATTAGAAGAGAAAGACGGTTACGAAAATGAATTAAACTACGACGAAAAAGGCGTAAACGTAAAACCGTAAATAGTGCCAAAAATAAAATTTTAACCTAAAAATTCCTAAAAATTACTAAAAATTACTAAAAATCCCCAATAATATTCTAAGAGTTTACAAAAAAATCCAAACTTGCTAAAACCTTTTAATTAATTAGATAATGACTTTTTAATGCTAATTAAAGCCCTAAAAATCACTTTTAATTATTAAAAAGCCTTAAACAAGATCTAATAGTTTGTAAACCTCAAAAATATCCTAACTAAGCTAAAAACTATTTTTAAAAATTTTAAAACCAAATTGAACTATTTTTAAACACTCAAAAACTATTAAAATCTATTAAATCTTAAATTAATTCTAAAAATTAATTGAAAAGCCTAAAAAATATTTGGAAAGTGACAAAACTCCTAATTTAATGTCCTTAACCTAGGAAAAATGAAAAAACTAGAAAAAATAAAACTTTAATTTTTAATAATAAAATAATATTAAAATATTCAAAAAAATAAAAAGTTTGTAAAAATTCTAAAAAATTACCAAAAGTCCTAAATAATGTAACTAAAACAAAAATGCAAACCAAATTTTCTGAAACCTATTTAATAATTTTATATTAAATTTTAAAGTTGCTTAAAAACCCTAAAATCCTATAAAATTAAAAATAAGCTAAGTTGAAAACCTAATAAGCTGTAAACCTCAAAAATATGATTAAAAACCTAAAAGTTATTTTTCCAGATTTTTAAATTACTTTTTACTATTTTTAAAAGACTTTCTAAAAATTAATCTTAAAATAATCCTAATAAATAAAATAATAATGGGAAAATTTTACTTTTTGCTCAGAAAATTCAAACACCCTTATACAATCCTAGGAAAAATCTTAAACAAGAAAAAGCTTAAGGAAATAAGCTAGAAACAGCTTATTTACAAGCTGTTATCTAAATAAGCTCAAAACCAAAAACACCTTAAATAAGTATTGAAATGAGAACTAAACGTAAAAAGCCATCTAGATCACTGGTAAACACGTTACTCCTTGTAACGCAAGGTCGCGTGTTCGAGTCCAGGCAGGGTGTGCTTTTTGCAAAACTTTTTCTTTTTTTTTTTACTTTTAAAACTTAATCCAGTGATCTTGTAACTCACTAAAACACAAACAAAATCCAAATTAACCAAGAATTAAGATCTAAAAATCCAAAAACGTGCCCAGTTTTGCACTTTTTCTGATGAACACAAGGAAGGACTTTCTTCACTTGTGAAAACAATCAAGAGGACTTGATTGTGTGAGTTTTTGTGGATGATTGTGATAAACAAAGGCACCCTTATACTCTTTGGAGTATAAGGAGTCAAATCAAACTCACAAACAAGTAAGCAGCACAAGAATCAAGCACAAAATATCAAATGAAAGTTGCTGATATACTTAATGAGCAAGTTGCTGGTGCAAATGACATACAAGTGAGATTCAACACTTCAAACAAAGCACACAATGATATTAAATGACTTACAAGAGAACACAAACCCTTAAACAACCTATATCCTAGCAGATTATCAAACTTGATGGATCAAATTCAACAAAACAAGCAGAAAAGGCAGATTTCTGATTAAGGCAATGTTTTCAAAATTTTAAGCATGCAAAATGTTCAAAACTTGTCCAAACTCAAAACTTATACTAACATGCAACTACTAGCAACCTAATGAGTAAGTATAACCAGCTTGCAGGCAAGATTAATAACAAAATTGCAGGTTAAACACTTATCCCAAACACCCCTTTAAAACTAAAAAGCAAAATTTAACCAACAAACCCTATTCAAATCCAATCCAAATTGCATCAAATGACTTCTAACATGCATGCAATCCTAATATGAGCAATTACTGACAGCTTAAACAAACAAACAACACCTTTCAAGAAAAATCACAAAAATCACTTAAATTTCAGAAAACTTAAAAAATTAAATGGGGAACAATAAGCTACCTTAAGGGTCCTACATCCAGGACCCTTAGTGGTTGAAAAACCACCTCCTTATAGGTTGGGGCCTATGCAGAACTTTGTTGATGGGTTGATGGAGTTTTACTTAACAGAAATGAACAAGATTGGTTTCTTTTTGAATCTGCTAAGAGAAAAGGGAACAAGCTTGTGTAAAAGCTTAAGAGCTTACCCCTAGCTTATAGATTAAGCTAGAAGGAAACCTTAGCTTATAGGTCAGATAATAATAAGCTTAAAAGAAAGAGAGAAATGACAAAACCAATGGGTTATTTAAACTTGGGTACCCACTACACCAGAACAAGCCATGGTGTTATGGACATACACAAGCTCAAATTCCATCATACAAACACAATTAATCATCATTTTAACAGGTTTTGAATGAAATTTAAGCTTTGAGAAAAGACTGAAAAACAAACAGAAACTTTGAAAACTTGAAAACTTTTTCTGAAATTTAAACCAAACTCAAACAATAAACTTAAATCAACATAAATGTAAAGGGAACTCAATATTTCTCATCAACAAACTCAATACCATTTATATTAATTCATAAACTGGATTTACAAGGTTTTTGAAAAAAGGAGAAAAATCAAGAACAGAACTATGCTAAGTCCTATATGCCTTTATATAGAGGCTACAATGTGATTCTAGAACTGAATGGAAACTAGAAACCCTAACAAGTGAACTTCCAATCTTGCCCTTGGACGATTTTTTGAATTTTGAGTCAAAACAAAGCCATTTGATGATCTTGGCATGTAGCTGAGATGCCAGTGATGTAGAAACAATGTAGGACGTCCATTTTGCCTTTGGGAGCAAGAAAATGCTGTGGGATGTTGATTTGTTGTCCTCATTTTGTTTGAGAGTGAATAGTGGGGCAGGGGAGGGTTGCACACACATGTGAGGTGATGGTGATGGGAGTTTAAGGGTGGTTTTGGGTTTAAGAGGTGTTTAATTAAGGATCTGGAAATAATCACCCAAAACCCCTTTGATTTGATTAGTGTTCTTCCTGGAAATTTTTAGGGTTTAAGGATAGATTAGGGAATGTTTAATCTGAAAAGAGGGGTTAAATATTTAAATTATGTGTTTGCCACCATATTTAAAACCGGTTTAAAGTTAATATAAAAAGTGGTGAGTGGATTTGTGACGTGGAGGAAGGGAGGTGCATGATTGGTTGATTGTTTAAGGTTGGTGAGGTGTCAAGCTGTGAGTGGGGGTTTATCTTAGGTTGTCTTGGCAGGTTTGACCACCTATCTTTTCAACTTTGTTCACTTTGTATAAAATGCCCTCAACGTCCAAATAACTCATGACAACTTTAGGGCAGTTGTCATTTTTGGCACAACAAGTTTTGAAACTTGTTTTAAGGACTTAAAATGCAATTTCTTCATATTCTAAGGACTGATTTTGACATGTCTTCATACTTCATGGCCTTGACTTGTTTGTTGACTTCTTGGAGGACCATTATTGACAATTTAGATTTGTTGAGGGACTAAATTTGCCAATTCTTCAAAGTTAAGGGTCCTTTTTGTAATTTTGACAAACTTTAGGGACCAAACTTGTAATTATGAAGATACAAGGGTATAAAGTGTCAATTCTTCAAACTTGGAGGACCAATCTTCAATATTCTTCAAATCTTCAAGGGTTTTCTTTGGAAAATTCTTCATTAGGGCTTGGTTCATCGTGCGGCTTCGTTTCCCGTGTTCGTTTTTGATTGATTCTTGTGATCTTTTGTCATTTTCTCAATATTCGTACATAAAATACACAAGCAATAAACACAAGCATATATTTGGGTATTTTGATGATATTTAATGCATTTTAAGCCCAATTTGGACGATGAGACTATGTATAAAAGCAGTCTCATCAGTGCGTTAGGGCGAATAAAGCCTCGTTCCGGTAACTCTTGAAGCAATTGCTTTAGCTCTTTTAATTTAGCTGAAGGCCTGGAATAAAGAGTTTTGAAAGCAGGTTCTGTTCTTGAGACAAGCTCAATGTTAAATTTTGTCTCATGGTTAGGAAGGAATTTCTGGAACACCTTCTCAATTACTTCTGGAGATGTTGAAGAAATAAAATCTGCTGATCATAAATTTAAGAATTTCAGAAGTGGATCATAACTGGTGGCGAGAAAGTCTTCGTAGATATGGACTGATAAGTCACGCGCTTGTAAGGCAGAAATAATTCGTGCTGATTTTTCTTGCAGAAATATAATGAATATATTTGGGATTTAGTAAGACGGATCTCGTCGTTAACTGAAAGGAGAAACTTTAATAAACATGGGTGGTACTGTGGAGTCTTTTCTGGCTGGGAGGTCGGTAAATACATGCTTTAAAAATAAAGCTGTCATGGGAATAAGTGAAATAAACATGGCGATCTTCACTGAATGTGTTCGTCTATAACTTCACAGAATGAATACTTCATGTTTAACCTGAAAAATACCCTAGTGGTGGTGACTGGATTTTTAATGATCTTATTTTACACGTGGCATGACAAAACGATCATATCCCCTTGGAGTGTACCCTGAATTTTTGAGAGCCTGATTTAGCAAACATACGGAGTTATGAGTTCTGACTCGTACTCTGAGAAGGTATTCGTATGACGTGTACCATGACTGGTGCCCTGATATGTGTCTTCCGAAATGATACCTGAGACCTATGTCTTGACTGATGTCTTGGCACGTGTTTTAGTAGATGAATCTGAACAAGGCTAAAAAATTTTGGTAACTGCTAGGATTGGCGGACCGGTTAGACTACTGACCTCTTGTATTTCTGGTCACGTCCATTCCGGAGTTCCGATGGTTACTGACTGATTAATTATTAGTACGGTGGTTGTCACTACTGCTTTGTCTGTCACTTTATGACGGTCATGATCATGACCGTGATTCATGTAACTATTCTGCTGAGTGGCCGGCTGGGTTCCGGTTCTCACTCTTTTGAATGAACGGTTAGCTGAATGAAGTGTGGCATCTAGCTGAGAAGGTAAAAGTATGGAATGGAATAGTAGTGTCTGATGGTTGAAACTTATTCTTGTCAGACATTTCAAATTTATAGTTTTCGTCCTTGTTCTGCAGAGTCTTCATAGTATAAACGACATCAGCATATTGAGAAATCTCCAAAGTATCAGCAGCATCAGCATTTGTGAGGTCTTCAAAGTGTTAGCAGCATCAGTATCTGGTAAAATCTTCAATTCACGAGCATCATCAGCATCCGGTGGAGTATCGACAAGTGGAAAACGCCTGAGATGATTTAGGATCGATTAATGGTACACATGGAGTACACCTGAAATACTGTACGTGAAGTACAAAATGAATACTGCACATGGAGCATATCTGAGACACTGTACGTGGAGTACACATGAAATACTATACATGAAGTATAACTGAGACACTATACATGAGGTACATATAGTATATTGTTCATGGCACTGGTGGAAATTTTATGGGATGATCGATACTGGTGTCGCTTGTCTGACATGATCAAAGAAATAAATTGATTTAGACGGTAGTAAACTGATCTGAAATAAGTAACATGATAGGCTGACAATTCCTGTGGCGGCTTACTGCTGGTTGTTTCGAGGCTTGAAAAGTATGATATAATCGAAGTCCCAACAGTGGTCAGCATAAAGCATTATTAATGAAGGCCAATCATGATTTATCATGAAAACGGGTTTTACTGAAGTTCTTGTGTATCTTAACATGAAAACATCATTACTTTGCTGAAAACATAATCCTCGTAAGGAGACATGAAACTGAATCATCATGAAGACGACATCAACGTGAGGGTATGAAAATTTGACTGTTACAAGGAACATAAAAAGTCTAATCAGCTGAGGTGTAATATCAACTGATGTGGACGGCTATGGTTCAATCCACAAAATCCAAGGAAGAAAACATGTGACCAAGTATGGTCAATTCTAGTTCGACCCATACTTGTCAAAATTTTCTGAGAACTGTCATGCATAGAAATGTATAATCTGGGACTAAATATGGTTAGCTGTAGTCCAATTCATATTTGTCAAGATTTTAAGAAATATCATGATATAGCAAATGTGAACACTATGGATCGGTTCACAAAACAACATCCGACTGAAAAGCATGAAATTTGACCTGAGAAATGGTGAACGTTTTTTAGGGCGGTTCACCAACTAATATCGAATTGAAAAACATGAATCTGCCATGAGTAAGGATGAACGCATATGGGTCGGTTCACCAATACAAAATCTGAATTGGCAAGGGTGAACGCGTATGGGTCGGTTCACCAAAACAAAATTCGCAGAAAAGCACATGCGACTAAATATGGCCAGTCCTGTACCAACCTTTTACTTAGTCAAAAACTTTAAGAAACTGACCGATAAATGAAGAAAACTAACTGATAATTGCATGAGAAACATGAAAGATAACAAGGCCAAAATCTGGGGAGTTCTTGGTGACTACCTACTAGTCACAGGTCGAGTTTTAGAGCCTACAGGTCGAACCTTGCTCTCTGGTACCATAATTGTAACACCCCACTTGGATAAGTGGACCGTTACGTGTATTTATGGTGTGTCATCAAAGCATAAGGTAAATGTCCTAAAACATTAACTGAAACAGAAATACCGATATCAAACATCGGTAATCCAACCTAAGCTCAAAACATGAAAAATAAAATACTGAAGGAAAGGACTAAACAATGTCCAAATAAGCAGAATAATGTAAGAAATGCATAAAGTGAGAAGTCCGGATAGCTTCCATTCAATGCACATGCTCTCAGAATCCTAAGAGCGTCCTGGTGTACCTGCCGTTAAAACATGAAAGAACTACGGCTGAGCGTAAGAACGGATATAAAGCATGATAAGGAATTACTGAAATGAAACAGATGATAAAATACTGGAGCTGTAAGACTGATAAGTAAAGTTGCAGTGGAAATCTGTGTATAATCTGTAAAGTCTGATTTATAAATAATAAAGCTGAACTGTTATCTGTTAAATCTGAAAACATGCATTTACTGTATTTTAATTGCCAGAGCTTATATAGGTCATGTGCTGTAACAACGGTGCATGAATAACTGGAGGGGTGACCTCGTCATGCTGTAGAGGGGTGACCTCGTCATGCTGTAGAGGGGTGACCTCTAAATACTGTGCTAGGTGGAGGGATCAGATCCAATATGAAGGATGTAGAGCACACATCACATTCACCCTGATAACTGTAAACTGATAAGCCTAGGATGCATCCATACGCCCCACTAAAAATAATGATAAAATGGCCAAACTGAGTTGAGTGGGACGATGCAGGATATCACTCTCCTGCATGTGAGTCACGACACCGGTGCCTCTAGTGTCATGGTTACGGTACCTCCGTAACTAGTACATAAACTGGTCATGCTTGTATAAAATGCTCAGGCAATATCTTAGTTATTTAAATAATTTCTGATAATTTATAACATGTACCGGGGAAAACATTTGGCTGCAGATGGGAAATCCTAATCATGCATAGAAGGGAAGTCCTTACTGAAAGGACGGAAAATCCGTACCTTAGACCAATGCGTATTGAACAAATGACGTCGACTTAATCTCTCTTGACATTATCTACATGAATTTGGATACCAATAATTAATTTTCGATGGCTACTGCTTTATATTATCATCCGAATTGTGTTATGTTTATTTAAAGTTTGCTTAGCTTATTCATATAGTAATATACTTATCATGTGGTCACGTTAAAGAAATTATATTTTAGATGAATGAGTAAAGTTCTTAGCTTGTAAAGAATGTCATGTAAATATGTTTAAATTTCTAAAACAAATCTGAATTTAGACACGTAAATAAGTAAACGCAATTGTTCTTTTCTGTTATGCAACTTTGCCCATTGATATCATTAAGATGTCTAAATTTCCAATGAATATATATTATAATTTTGTACGTGATTATCTACTAATCATAATTTCCATCTTACACTTTTAAAAAAATATATTTTATTTTCAAACCAATCAGATTACAACCATATAATAACATAGTTTTAAACGTTCATGAGATGACATAAGTAATTAAAAATACATGGTCTAATAAGTTTTACTATTAAATTCTTAAAATGTGATTTACGATTAGTATCATAAGACCATATAAACTTTGATCATTAAACTTATAAATTAACCCAACATCTTATTCCAATGCATAGGTACAACAATTATTCAAGATTTACCTCAAATTTGCAATCAAAATCATGCACGTGGTATAGATCAAAACGAAACTATATATTCGATCGCCTATCGACATGAAGCATAAATAATATACTTGATCCTATGCAGCTAGCCACGTACAACATCTAAACATGAGTAGTCGAACATCATTCGGTGCGGTCTTGAACTTACAGCCGTGTTTTGATTAGGAGTGTTTAGGGTTTTTATCATTTTTTTTTATCAGTGAGGGCTTAATGAGGTAATGACTAATTCAAAGATTTAAAAGGCTTTCAATGAGGTATTAAAAACAAGATTATGGACTAATTATTCGGGCTTCATGTAACCGTATTTTACCAACTCTAAACGACTAATTCTATATTTTTAATTGTTTCATTTGACCAAGTACTAAAATATAACCGTATATTTTATTTCTTTCAAAGATTTTCTTTGGTTGAATAAAATGGTAGCTGTGATAATCACTTAATGACATTATGAGTAAGTTACTCATTCACCATAACCGAGTCTTTTGGTAGAAAGGAATGAAACGCCCATTCATTCAATACTTTCTCTAGCTTACACTTTTAAATGTGATATATACAAACATGAGATTAGCATTTAGTAGTTTATTACTGAAATAAGTTTATATTCAACTATATTATATTTATACGTAGTATTTATATCTTAATTAAACTTTAGGTTATATTCAAAATGATCAAATAAAATACAAACCAAATTTTTGGGTTTTACAATCATGTATATTAAATAATACATACGTAATATTTTCTGAACTTAATAATTATTTTTTGAATAATTATTTTATTGTAGTATTTAAATAGATTGAGACATGCGTATTTACTGTTTACGTTAAATTAAGATTAAAGCTAAGACCACGCGTATTTAATATTCCAGGATTTTAAATACGGGTTTTACATCATCCAGTTCATTCAATTGTATTTTCCGATGATCTCCCGCAGTCTTCAAGTCAAAGTTTGCATGCTTAAGGGCCCAATATGCCTTATGCTCCAATTCAATGGGCAAATGACAATTCTTCCCATAGACTAACTTATAAGGAGTACAACCGATAGGTGTCTTATAAGCGGTCCTAAAGTCCCATAAAGCGTCATCGAGTTTGTCGGACCACGAAGCACGGTTTTCTCCAATTGACCTCTCTTAAATCCTCTTCAAAGCTCGGTTCGAAACCTTGACTTGCCCACTCGTTTGTGGGTGATAAGCCGTAGAAAGACGATGAGTAACTCCATATTTCTTTAAGACCTTCTCGAATTGGTCATTACAAAAATGGGTTCCATGATCACTTATAATATCACGAGGGGTTCCAAACCGAGAGAATAGTTGTTTCAAAAACTTCACTACCACACGAGCATCATTAGTAGGTAAAGCCTTAGCTTCCACCCACTTAGAAAGGTAGTCGAACGCGACGAGGATATACTTGTTACCATGAGACGATGGGAACGACCCCATAAAGTCTATGCCCCAAATTTCGAAAATCTCACACACTTGAATTATGTTTTGCGGCATTTCATCACATTGAGACAATTTTCCTTGACGTTGGCACGAATCACATGACTTCACAAGTGCGTGTGCATCACGATAGATAGAAGGCCAAAAGAAACCGGCATCGAACACTTTCTTAGCTGTGAGATTAGCACCGTGGTGACCACCCGTGGGTCCCTCGTGACAAGCTCTAAGGATGTTAGAAGCTTCGGCACCAAAAACACAACGTCGAACGAGTTGATCCGCACAAACTCGAAAGAGATAAGGGTCGTCCCAAAAATAGAACTTGACGTCACGAAAGAATTTTCTCTTTTGTTGTGTCGTCATACCCTTGATTATGAAATTGCCCTCATGGTAATTTGCAATGTCGGCAAACCATGGGGTGGTGTTTTTAGAATTCACTACACCGAGAGTCTCGAGAGGAAATGTTTCGGTGATTTCCTTGTTCTCAAAAACATCTTTGTGAGGATCTTCTAGACGAGAGAGATGATCGGCCGCTAGATTCTCGGCTCCTTTTTTGTCAAGCACGGTGACATCAAATTCTTGGAGGAGGAGCATCCAATGAAGCAATCTCGGCTTAGCATCTTGCTTAGCTAAGAGATACTTGATAGCCGAATGGTCGCTATACACGATGCTTTTAGTTAAGAGGAGATAAGGTCGGAATTTCTCAAAAGCATAGACCACGACAAGGAATTCCTTTTCCATTGTGGTGTACTTTAACTGAGCCTCGGTCATCGTCTTACTAGTATAATGGATAGGACGGAAATGATTTTCAGAACGTTGCCCTAAGACGGCCCCTATAGCATAATCACTTGCATCGCACATGATTTCAAAGGGTAATTCCTAATTAGGAGCAACAAGAATGGGAGCTTCAGTATGTTTCCTTTTTAGAGTTTCGAAAGCTCTAACACAATCATCATTGAAGTTAAAAGGAGCATCCTTCTCGAGAAGGTGTGTCATAGGTCAAGAGATTTTCGAAAAGCCTTTGATGAAACGACGATAAAAGCCCGCGTGGCCTAGGAAACTCCTAACTCCCTTAACGGTTTTGGGATGAGGTAACTTGGCGATGACGTCTACCTTAGCTTTATCGACCTCAATCCCCGATTTCAGACCTTATGTCCTAAGACGATTCCTTGTTTACACATAAAAGGACATTTTTCCCAATTAAGCACAAGATTGGTTTCTTCACAACGTTTTAACATTTTCTCGAGATTAGATAAACATGACGTGAACGAATTGCCAAACACCGAAAAGTCATCCATAAACACTTCCATCGACTTCTCGATCATATCGTGAAAAATAGCCATCATACACCGTTGAAACGTACCCGGTGCATTACAAAGTCCAAAAGGCATCCTACGATAAGCAAATGTTCCATAAGGACACGTAAACGTAGTCTTCTCTTGATCACGAGGGTCGATAGGGATTTGAAAGTAACCAGAAAAACCATCTAAAAAGCAATAGAATTCATTTCCCACGAGTCGCTCCAACATTTGATCCATGAAGGGCAAAGGAAAGTGGTCTTTACGAGTGGCGTCATTTAACTTTCGGTAGTCAATACACACCCTCTAACCGGTCACAACATGAGTGGGAATTAACTCGTTGTTTTCATTAGGCACAACGGTCATTCTTCCCTTTTTAGGTACACAATGGATTGGGCTCACCCATGGGCTATCGGAGATAGGATAAATCATTCCCGCGTCAAGGAGTTTTAAAACTTCCTTTTTTATGACATCGTGAATTTTAGGGTTTACCCTTCTTTGACTTTGTATTACGGGTTTTTAGTCCTCCTCCATTAAAATCTTGTGAGTACAAACATTTGGGTCAATACCCTTAATGTCGGAAATTTTCCACGTAATTGCCCCTTTATGAGCTTTAAGAACTTTCAAGAGCTCGGTTTTTTCATCATTAGCAAGACCTTTTGCAATAATAAGCAGCAACTTGTCATCACCTTCCAAGAATGCGTATTTAATGTGAGATGGAAGATCTTTCAATTCAAGGATAGGAGGTTCCTCGATTGAAGATTTTTGCTCAACACTCATAACTTCCACCGGCGGAAGAAATGGTGGAATAGAAGTATCATCACTAATAATCACCTCATCTTCATTGTCGATTTTATTTGAAGTAAAATCGCCTCCTTAGAATGGAGTGAGATTTCGTGTAGAATTGGCAAGAATTGGATCCAAAATAGTGGGATTGCCACTTGACGAGCTATCGGAAAAACCTAACACTTCTTGTGAAAACTCATCGCAAACCACATCAATAAGTCAATGTGATTGATGGTAGTGATTGCATAAACATGAGAAGGTTTTGAGTTTTGAGTAGCGTTTATAACAAGTTCCTCTTCGTTGAATCTCAAAGTAATAGTTCTTGCATGAACGTCGATAAGCGATCTCGAGGTGTCTAAAAATGGACGACCTAAAATTAGAGGGACTTGAGGATCCGCGGGGATGTCAACTACTATAAAATCAACGGGATAGTAGAACTTCCCCACTTTCACGAAAACATCCTCGGCTACTCCACATAAAAAAATCGTAGAATGATCGACCATCTCGATAGACATGTTCGAAGGAGTAAGAGCCGGAAGCGAAAGAGATTTCAAAATGGAAAATGGCATCAAATTAATGCTCGCACCAAGATCGGCCAAGGCGAAGCATTCTTTCATATCTTGTATGAAACAAGGAATGAGAAACTTTTCGGGGTCACAAACTTTTTCCCGTATGCGGTTAAGATAAACCGAAGAACAATTAGCAAGCTTTGTAAGCTTTTCCTTATCATTCATCATACTTTTAAAAGTGGAAGCGAAACGAGGCATATATAACAACGCGTCGGCTAAACTTACATCAAAATGAACTTGTTGAAACATTTTTATAAAAAGCACGATTTGTTGTTTGTTAAGTTCTTGCAATTTCTCTTTGTTTCGTCTCGAAGGGTAAGGTAAGGGTGGTGTGGGTTGGACATTAGGCAACGGCCTTGGAATCTCGGCTTCCATGATTGGTATTGGTTCAACCGTAGGTGTGGTTTGAGCGGTACTTCGTGGGCTTGTGATATGCTCCTTTTCAACCATCACCTCGGGATCTTTCTCGATTTCCTTCTCCGTAGAAGTACTTGGACGAGAGATTGGTTCCTTGAAAGTTTTACCACTTCGTGTAGTAATAACCTTCATTTCTCCCTTCAGGTTTGCAATGGTATCACTAGGAAGACCACCCGAGGAAGAGGGTTTACACATAACTGCTTCAAACATTTTTGCCATTTGGTCTTCAAATTTTGATTGCCTTAAATCCGCTTTTAACAATTCTTGCTTAATTTCATGTTGTCCTTGTTCCATTTTTTGTTGATTTTGTTGAAGACATTGAACGTTTCCTTTCATTTTATTAGCATGAGTCTTAAGTTCATTAGTAAGTTCGTTTTTAAGCTCGTTTTTCAACTCGGATCTTAAGCTAATCATCTCACGTTGCATGTTATCAAACTTAGCATCATTTGCTTTAGCATAATCCAAAAATTATCCTTGAAGATTTTTAGTGTGAGCATTTTGAAAACCTTGTGTAGTGTTTTGAAAATCACGGTTTTGGTTTTGATTTGCAATTTGTCCATTCCCACTTTGAGAATTCCATTTGTTGTAGTTACGTGAATTGCCTTGATAACCACCATTTTGATTGTTGTTTCGATAGTTATTAACATTTTGATTTGGTGGAGCTTGATTTGGGCGGGAACCTTGGCCGTTTTGGTTATAAGTTCCCGTTGCTACGTAAGCACTCGAAGTGTTACCACCGGCGGTAATGCACTCGGAAAGATCATGAGCTCCACCACAAGACAAACAACTCTTATCAACCGCTTTAACCGAAGCGGAATGCAAAGAATCTTGTGCTTTCCAATGAGTCATAAGATTTGAAAACCTATCGAAAAACCTATTTTCCTCATTAGCTTCATCATGTAAGGCATTAATGTGACGAGAAGATGACGACGATGACGAACCCATATTGGCAACACTCGGTGTGTTACGAGGGTTGTAAACCTTAGATCTATTCTCGATAATCTTTAAAGCTTCATCGGTCGTTTTGCACAAAAAATTACCACCCGCGGCGGCATTCAAATAATCTCGTTCATAATCATTAAGCCCATTATAAAAAGTATCTATTTGATGCAATTCCGAAAAATCATGGTGTGGACATTCATGTAACATTTCCTTAAATCTTTCCCATGCCATTGAAAAACTCTCATTATTACGTTGTGTAAACCTTGAAATCTCATTTTTCAAATGTGTTGTTTTAGATGGTGGAAAAAATTGGTTCACAAACTTAGAAACGAGATCACCCCATGTCAAAATCGAATTTGGCGGTTCTTTCTCGAGCCAAATTTTAGCGGGTCCATCTAACGAGTATGGAAACATCATCATCTTAATGGCGTCATGTGGAACATCCTTAAACTTGCTTGTCGCGGTGAGACGATTAAATTGCCTAATGTGATAATGTGGGTTGTCTTTTTCGTGTCTGCGAAACTTGTTGGCTTGAAGCATAGACATTAAACCCGTCTTGATCTTGCAGTTATCCGCAAGGATGGCGGGAATCACAATGGCCTCTCCAAAACCCTCGGTGGGTGCTTGAAGTAACTCCATCATAGTACGATTAGCCATGATAGCTTCTTGTTCTACAATAGGTTCAACAATTGGATTTTGTTCTTCAATCAAAGGCTCTTGATTTCCTTGACTTTGACGACGTTTACGAGCTCGTTTTGCTTGATTACGAGTTTGCATAAACTTGACAAGAATGAGAGGTGAGCAAAGAAGATTATTTTTGGGTGTTTTGTGAATTTTCATTTTTTTGTGTTTTTAATTGTTTTAAATTTTTTTGGATTTTGTGTATCTTCGTAGACACCAATCTACCAAATCTCTCCTCGAATCAAACTCTTGATTAAAAGAAGCCTCAAAAGAATGAAATTGATCACGTGGAGTGAACGCCTTCGAATGACTTTAGAACTTTGGTGAAAACCAATTTGTTCAAGAGGGTTTAATCACAAAGAAAACCAAGCAAATATATATGATATTTAATAATACTTTGGGCGGCAAAACCCTCGATTAGCCTTCAATCTCAAAATATTCACAAGCAAGCGGGGAAACGAGGCGGCGCGAAGCACTTAAGAGCCTTTTTCCTTAGGGTATATTTTATAATACCCGCCTTATACCCACCTTATAGTTTGTATTTTTCAAAATCGAGCTTCACGAAAGTATTTATCTATTTTTGCCTTTTTCTTTTTGTTTGAGATTCGAATACAATAATTAGGAGATCAAATCTCAATTAAGGTTGTGTTTTCACACTTTTGGAGATATTTTGTATTTGTTGTGATACTTAATACAATATAGTAATAATAATTTCATAAGAAAAACGAAAAAAAACGATAATACGTGTTAGTAGATTTCTACTAATACAAATACTATTTATGGTTAATATTAAAAACAACAAGACAAATTAATCACGACACACCTCCCCGGCAGAGGCGCCAAAATGATTGTGGTAAAATACGTCTTTTAGGAAAAAGAGCGTATATGAGCGATAAGTATTAAACAAATGATTTAGGAAATCAAGTGTTAATGACCCAATTAAGTTCGTTTCCCAAGGAGGTATATGTGTGTGACTAAAATGTTACAAGATTTGAGATTAATATTTGAAAGAAGGGGATGAGAAAATAGAGTGACGAAGACGTGAAATTAATTACTACGACGACTAAAATTAAAATCGTAAAAATAGCTAAAATAAAAATTAATTCTAAAAATTCCCAAACAATTACCAAAAATCAAAATAATTAAACTAAGAGTTTACAAATGATCAAAACTTTTTCAAACCTTTTAATTAATTAAATATTAATTTTTAAATGCTAATTAAAGCCCTAAAAATCAAATTAATTATCAAAAAGCCCAAATAAAGATTTTTCACTTGGTAAACCTCTAAAATGACCTAAAAAGATTAAAAACTATTTTTTAAAATTTTTAAACTAATTAAAACTATTTAAAATGATTTAAAAACTATTTAAAATTAAAATAATTATAAAAATTAGGAAAATGATGATAAAATTAATCTAAGAGTTGCAAAAAGCCTATTTTAATGTATTAAACCTAAGAAAAATATAAAAAGTGTAAAAATGTGAAAATTGAAATTTAATAATAAAATAATATTAAAAATCAAAAAATTATAAAAAATTCTAAAAACTTGCAAACTAGTTTATTTTAACCTAAATAATCAGAAAATGAAAGTGAAATTACCAAATTACCCCTAATGGGCCCCCAAATGGGCTAAATGCAAAAACAGCCAAACTTAATGGGCTTTTGGGCCCAAAAAGTCAAAGTAGGCCCAAATGATCTGAAAAAGCCCTATCTGACTCAAAACTCAATTTTAAACACAAAAGTCTGAAGGCCCAAAAGCTGGTTTTGAGTTTATCACAGCTTAACTAGTCAACAGCTTATTCTTATTGGGCCAATAAGCCCATTAAGCAATAATCCAATGCCATAAGCTCTGCTTAAACACACAACCTTCTTTTGAGATGCCTAAGAGATCTGTGAAAAGAAATTTTGAAAAAGCACACTCAATAAGCCAGAAATAAGCAAAGTAGAAATCCACAAAACGACAAACTAGTCGGGATAGAGTTCTAGGACGTTTCAAAAGCTCTGGTTTGTTGCAAAAGCTCACAAATAGCTTAACTAAGACTAATCAACAAAGAAAATCCCAATAAGCCAAGTACAATAAGCCGTGTGAACCAATAAGCACTCTTTTAAAATAAGAAAAGTTAATTTCCTAGTTAAAAGTTCTTATTAAGTTCTGATTTCTTCCTGTTTAGCTTATAAGGTGAGATAAATGATGAAAAGTACAATAACTAAGTTGTGGCACGTTTCAATAAGCTAATCTAACTAATAAGCACTTTTTACCTTGGTCAACGAAAGTCAAGATGTTCCAAAAATCACCAAACTTGCAGGACTTGGTTATGAGATGTAAATAAGCTTGTTTGAAGCTATTTTGGAGCAAGTCTAGAGGTCTAGACCAATGAACCTAGCAAGACAGTTGTCTTACTATGCTTGATTTTTGGCAGAATAAGCACTATAAGCCAGTGGGCTTATAAGCTTGTGAAATAAGCAGCAAACAATTAGCACACACCAAGAAGGTATAATGAACCAGTTAAAAGCATAAAACAACACAAATCAGTCCAAGTGCATCAAAATCACATAGCATGCATTTGTTGATCTACTTGACCAAAAGCAGAAATTCAATAAGCTATAAACTACACAATAAGCCACTAAACTCCAAAACCAGATATTGCAGAGTTATACACCCAACAAAACTATAAGCATGCCAAGTTTTAGACCTTAATTTATACAAACAAGCAAATCAAACCTACTGATGTGTTTGACTGAAAATTGTATTCAAAACCTAGCAACCTACTTTTTTTAGTTTTACTATGTTTAAGACATAACCAATACTTAAAACACCTTTCATATCAGCAAACAAACACCTACAAACCAAAAGGAATCAAGCTCCAAGGCCCTAAGGCCTTTGAACCAGCAGACACAAACAACCCTTTATCAATCCTTTATCACTCAAATCTGATTTTAAACCCTACAATCAACAAGATCTAGGTGACAATAGGTCTAATATATCGTATGAGACAGATTAGAACCAAATAAACAGCAATCAAAACATCAAATTCACAAATCACATATTCATCAAATATTTGACAAAAATATTATAAGGGATTTAGAGAACAAACCTCCAAGACATACAATCCAAGCCTTGGATTGTTTGAGCTTAGGTGCTAGCTAAACAAGCACCAGCTTCCACTTTTGTACCTGCAAAATCACAAGAACAGAAACAAGCAGAATAACTAATGATTTTTTTCACTTTTCCACAAACACTTCACAAATCCTTTTGAAAACTTTTCCAAAACGGATTTATAAACAGATAAACAATGAAACTCGGACTTGTTATGCTTAATACCAACTTTTAACAATTAAAAAGGAATTATATTTTTTAAATATACCAACTTTTATTTGACTAAAAAAGGATTACAAAAGAGTAATAGCAAGCCTAGAACAAGGGGTTCTCCACATACTAGGCCTCCTTTTATAGGCAAATGCCTACAACCACTATTCATAAACCCTAATGAACTGAATTCCCTAAACTAGCCTTGCAGAATCTTCTAGACTTGTTGCCAGCTTGCTTTGGTGAATCGGGGACGTTCATTGAGTGCTTAGTGACCAAGGAATAACTCTAGTCTATTGATTTTGCCATGTCATAAATCTCTGCCATGTGTCGTCATGTGAGAGGTACTTGTGGGATCTTTCTGGTAGTGGAAGTTGAGGTTTTTGTTGTGGGATGTGATTGAGGTGAGGTGAATCACACGTGAGATGAGTCAATTTCCTTTTCCCCTTTGTTTTCCTCATTTTTAAACGTGGGTAAAAGGGTGTTCTTGGGTGGTAAAAATTGCTACAGTAAGTGTTACCCGCTTTTTTAGGGATTTAACATTGGACTTGGCAGTTTTGGTCCTTGGTTTTTGGAAAAAAAATGAATAGCAAGTTATTTCAGCCTTTAAAACGTATTCCTTTGTTAAATAAGTTTCCAAATTCACACATTGGCCACTAAACTTTATGATAAGGGTTTCAAGGGTTGTTTTTGCCAATTTTGAATATTTGAAGGACTGATCTTGGACATTCTTGATCTTCAAAGGTCTTTATTGTATCTTTGAATTCATGAGGGACCATTATTGACAATTTAGAATTGATGAGGGACTAATCTTGCCAATTCTTCAAAGTTGAAGGACCATTTTGTAATTTTGACAAACTTAAGGGACCAAACTTGTAATTATGAATATACAAGGGTTTTATGTGTCATTTCTTCATATTTTGAGGATCAATCTTGTACATCTTTAAGTCTTCAAGGGTTTATCTTGGATAATTCATGAACTAGGGCCCGGTTCTTTGTACGGCTTCGTTTCTCGTGTCCGTTTTTCCTTGTTTCTTGGGATCTTTTGTCTTTTTCACGATATCCATACCTAAAATACACAAGTAAACAAATACAAGCACATATATGGTATTTTATAACATTTTAATGCATTTAAAGCTCGAAAAGAACGATGAGATCATGTATAAAAGCCATCTCACTAAAAACCAAGTAAATCTCACAAAAAAAAGTAAGTCAAAAACTCAAAGCAGTGGGAACTCCTTTCACCTTCTGCTAGCCACTGCTAGTGCAAATTGGTCATCAGCTTATTTTTAAGTCATTCTAGCTTATTCAATTGTGCAACAACTTATTTTTTGTGATAGGTCTTAAAATTTTTTGAGCTTATTAATCAGTTTTGAAGTGTACTGCTTTTGGTTTTAGCTTTTGACTAGAAAACAACTATTTTGTCTTTTTCAAAAACAGCTTATTGCTTATTTCAGCTTATTGAGTGTGCTTATTGGAAAACTTTTTGTTGATTAAGCTTAGTTTTGTCATTTAAAACCTTTTGCAAGTTGAATCAGCTTTTGAAGTGGCCTAGAACTCAAAAACGACTATTTTGTCGTTTTCTGTAGAGAGCTTTTGCTTATTTCAGGCTTATTTCTTGGGCTTATTCAAAAATTCTTTTTACAAACAGCTTAATTAGGTCAAGAGAAGGCTGTGTGTCAAATTTCAGCTTATAGCTTAATGGGCCAAAAAGCCCATTAAGAATAAGCTGTTTTGAAATAAGCTGTGTGATAGGTGTGAAAACACCCATCTTTTTACCACTTATTTATGCTAAAACGAGACCAAAATGCGTATTTAATGTCATTTGTTTGGAATTATGCGTGTATTGTGTGTTTGTTGTGTTTTCAGAGCCAACCGGATAAATATTGAAGAAAACATGGGATTGCACGGGTTTTATCGAAGAAAAAGACGAAAAGACGAAGTCTATAGTCCAAGAGATGCAAAAGATTTGAAGTCAATGGGCCTATTTGAAGATTTATCGAAGAAAAGGACCAAAGATGGAAGATTTACATATGTCGAAGAAACTCAAGTCTATTAAATGAAGAAATTAAAAGACGAGTTGAATTTATTCGTCGACAAATCCCGAATCGAAATAAAAAACGTCGACTTTTCTGAAAAGACGAGAAGACAAAAAGAAAGGGAGAAAGCCCACTCACCAACCAAAGACAATGCCTATAAATAGACCTTCCCTTCACAAATTTTAGACTAGTTCAATTTTCTGTTATTTCATTCCCTGTTTCGTAGGAACACCAACTCCCTTAAGGAGATTGGTGGTTTTTATTTTTCATTGATTCCTCCATAATCTTGTAAGTTTAATCTTTCCTTTTCATTGTTAAAACCTTAATCATTCAATATAATCTTTCATCCAATCTTGTTCTTCTTGTTCTTATTGATTCTCAAGTTCTTAGCTTTTATTTTATTGAGTTTGATCTTCAAAAGTAAGTGGGTTTTATGTTTTTGTTGATTTGATTTGATGATTATCATTAGTAAATGATTAGTGGTTAAATTGGTTTAAGTTTTGGTTAAAAACTAGGCGGATTTTGGTCAAATTCGTGTTGAAATTCATTCCCCTGTTCTTCGCATATTTTATGCTTTCCCAGATTCCGAATGAAGGATTTGGGATAAATATTCCAGATCAAGGTATTGAAAGTTATTCCGGATGAGCATATCATTCCGGATGAAGGATTTCTGTTTATTATATTCCGGATCAATCTAGTATTCTGAATGAGCATTCTTTTGTTTAAAATATTCCGAATCGAAAGTTATTCCAAATCAGTTGTTCATTCGGAATAATCAATATTCCGAGGGAACAATATATTCCGGATCAAGTTTTATTCCGAATAAACTAATTATTCCGAATCAAGCTTCTTATTATTTTATTCCGGATCAATACAATATTCCGAACCAACGTTTTTACTTCAATTATTCCGAATAAACCAAAATATTCCGAATGAAGGTCTGAGAAATATTCCGAACCAAAGCACATATTTCAAGTCAAGCAAATATTCCGGATCAACAGTTATTCTGGATGAAGGTGCATTCCGAATGAACCAAGATATTCCGAAAAAAGCTCATATTCCGAATGAAGGAAGTTTGGTTGAACATTCCGAATGAAGCAGTTTTTAGGTTACTCCGCATGAGTTGATTTATTCCGAATGAGCCAAATATTCCAAATATTCAGGATCAAGCAATTATTCCGAATCAGCTGTTTTTTCCAAGTTTAGGTATTTTACTGTTTAATTTTAATTCAAGTTTTATTTTCAGTAATTGCTTTTAGTTTAATTTTATTACTTCTCGCACTTATTGTTTTAGTAGATATAGATCAAAAGCTCCCCCTTTTTAGTTACCAATTACAACTATTCCACTTTGAACCGTGATCGATTCGAGAAGATACCGAGAACGAAACAACGACAAATATAATTGGGTACGAGCAACACAAAGAAAGATCTTGCAACAAACCTTTTTATTAACTAACCAAAAATCAGTTGTTAAAATGGCGCCGCTGCCGGCTCTTTTCGTAACGATCAACGGTTTCTTGTGAGAAAAATTGGATTTTGGGATCCGTTCTTTCGGAAACGTTATTTTCAAGCACAAAAATTTTCAAAAAACTCATAAAAATATAAAATTTTCAAAAATACAAAAACATTAAAAAACCTATAAAAACCAAAAATATTTTCTCTTGCATTTTCTTTTTAGTGTATGCGTACTCGATCAACGTCTTATTCAGAGCCCGAGACTCTCGAAGATTTAGACATGGCCGGTGTACACAACAACAATAATAATCCACCTCACCCCAACATGAATAATCCACCCCTACCCGACCTACGAACCATGGAGGAGCTATGCCAACCTACGATGAATGGACGTGGAGGCCCGATTGCACCGATGCAAACCACGGCTCAGGAGTTTTCGTTGAAGCATCACATGATCCAACAAGTGCAAACTAATCCATTTCGCGGAATTCCGGATGATGATGCCAACAAACACCTCGACAAATTCATTACCATCACCCAAAGCATGAAGTCCCCCGGTGTTTCTATGGATGACCTTCGCCTTCAACTATTTCCCCACTCGCTTTCTCACCATGCCGAAAAATGGTTTGACCGTCTCCCAAAGAATTCTATTCATACTTGGAACGACATGACTCAACACTTTTTGTCGCGCTACTTCCCACCATCCATGGTCACGAGCCTTCGTAACCAAATTAGTGGATTCATGCAAGATAATGATGAATCGCTCTTTGATGCTTGGGAACGATACAATGATTTGATCGACCGTTGTCCAAATCACAACATGCTCCCCGTCACTCTCATTGATACTTTCTACAATGGTCTCACTTTTCGTGATCGTTGCACGATCAACGCCGCCGCTGGTGGTACTTTTATGAAAAGGAGACCGGAGGAGTGTAGAGAGTTGATTGAAAACATGACTACTCACCACAAGAATTGGGATTCATCCGCATCCTCAAGATCTAATCCGAGAGTCAATGTTTCATCTACTTCTTCCACCACCGACATGTCCGTCATGGAACGTGTTATTCTTGAAATTCACAAAAGTATGCAAATTTTGGCTTCTAACCAAACTCAACAAGCTAAAGCCGTTGCTATTTCTTGTGACACATGTGGTGGTCCTCACTCTTACAATGATTGTCCTTCCACTCAAGGCAATTTTGTGAAAACGTTAACGCGGCATATGGTACTTATCCTACGGGAGGCTATCAAGCTCATCCTCAAGGAGACCGTAGCTTGCTAAGTTATTGTTCAAACAACTATCTTGCTCCACCCGGTTTTACTCCTCAAAACCAAAATCAACAACAAAGCTATAACCGAAATAACCAAAGTCAACCTCGTGCTAACAATCAATATCAATCCCAAAGAAACCCATACCCACCTCAAGGAAATTCTCAAGCTTACCAAGCTCCACCTCTCAATCAACCGATGGCATCGAATCAAGACATCGAGACGTTCATGAGGACTAATAGAGAGATGGTGACGAATCTTCAGAGTCAATTCATCAACTTGAAGGGAGAAATGGCGAAACAAGGGAGCGATATTCGAGCCGAATTAAGGAATGACATGGCGAAACAAAGCAATGATATTCGTGCAGACATGAGAGACTCTTTCAGCACTCAAGTGGATAATATACGTGATATGCTCGGTTCGCTCTTCCAAGGTAATCAACCCTCTTCTTCGGGTACTCTTCCGAGTAACACCGTTGCGAATCCAAGAGGGGAGATGAAAGCAATCACCACTCGTAGTGGAAAAGGTTATACGGAACCCGAGCTTCCTACACCTCCACCTGTGATTGTGAACAAGGAAAAAGAGCAACTTTCCTCACCTCCTTTGCCTTCTACCCCCATTCCCCCACCACCCGCGGTTGTGACTGATCCTACCCCCCTAAAGCCTTCCTCTTCATCTGATATACCTTATCCTTCAAGGTTGAGGAAAGAGAAGCAAAAGAGCAAGGATGATATTCAAGTTTCAAACTTTCTCAAAATGTTAAAACAATTGAATTTTAACATCTCCTTTGCCGAGGCTCTCGCTCACATGCCTAAATACGCGAAGATGTTTAAAGATCTTCTTAGTGACAAGGAGAAGCTTCTTGACATTGCTCAGACCCAACTTAATGAGAATTGCTCCGCGGTTCTCTTAAGGAAATTGCCCACCAAACTTGGTGATCCAGGTCGCTTCTTGATTCCTTGCAACTTCCCGGGAGTGGAGAATTGCATGGCCCTAGCCGATCTAGGTGCTAGTATAAACTTAATGGCTTTAAGTATTTGGAAGCAATTATCTCTCCCCGAGCTAGTCCCCACCAAAATGACTTTGGAATTAGCTAACCGCACGGTTGCTTATCCAGTGGGGATAGCCGAAGACGTCTTCGCTGGCGTTGACAAATTCACCTTCCTGGTGGATTTTGTTGTCGTTGACTACGAGATGGATCCTCGTGTTCCATTGATCGTTGGACGTCCCTTCTTGAGGACCGGTCGCACTCTCATTGATGTAGCCGCGGGCGAAATAATCATGAGAGTTGGTGACGATAAAATTGTCTTCAACATGGGTAAGATTTCTAAGCAACCTTATTCATATGAGAGTGTTAATGCTATTGATGTTCTCGATGAGGCTTGTGAAGAACACTTTCATGATGCTTGCAAAAGTACTCTCTCTTCTCTACCCAATGTTGAGACCGTTGCCTCAATTGCTCCGTCATTGACTCCTTTTGGAGAAAGTGACTTGGATGATTTTAAAGCTAGCTTGGGTCCGCTCGATCTTAAGTATGATGATTCTTCCACCGATTGGGATGAAGACATTCGTACAATTGAGAAACTTCTCAATGAAGACACATTTTCTCCTCCTTCTCCTAACGAGGTGACTAATGATGATCCATCGTTAGTTACACCATCTATTGAGGATCCTCCTACTCTTGAGCTTAAGGACCTACCTCCTCATCTCGAGTATGTTTTCTTAGAAGGCATTGATCAACTTCCCGTTATCATTGCTAAGGACTTAAAACCCGATGAGAAAACTCGTCTCATTGAAGTTCTCAAGAAACATAAAAGAGCTATCGCTTGGAAAATCTCTGATATTCGCGGAATTGATCCTCACTTTTGCACACATAAAATTCTCATGGAGGACGACTTTAAGCCCACAATTCAAAGCCAACGAAGGGTGAATCCTAAAATCCATGACGTTATCAAAAAAGAGGTTATCAAACTTCTTGATGCAGGCATGATTTATCCTATCTCGGATTCACCGTGGGTTAGTCCAGTCCATTATGTGCCTAAGAAAGGCGGAATCACCATTGTGCCCAATCAAAACAACGAGTTGATTCCTACACGTCTCGTTACTGGGTGGAGAGTTTGTATAGACTACCG
This sequence comes from Glebionis coronaria, assembly GCA_025667525.1. Lineage (NCBI taxonomy): Eukaryota > Viridiplantae > Streptophyta > Magnoliopsida > Asterales > Asteraceae > Glebionis > Glebionis coronaria. Next base: position 166,183,334 of record CM046878.1, on the reverse strand, counting down.
CAAACTCAATGATGCCACGAGAAAGGATCATTTCCCTTGATGAGACTGCTTTTATACATAGTCTCATCGTCCAAATCGGGCTTAAAATGCATAAAATATCATTAAAACTACCAAATATATGCTCGTGTTTGTTACTTGTATATTTTTAGGTACGGATATTGAGGAAATGACAAAAGATCACAAGAATCATTCAAAAACGAACACGGGAAATGAATCCGCACAATGAATCGGGCCCAAGTTTGGATTTTACAAAAAATGCCCTTGAAGAATTGAAGATTGTCAAGTTTGGTCCCTCAACTTTTGAAGATTTACACTTTATACCCCTCAAATATTCAAAACTATGAATAGGGTCCCTAAAGTTTGAAGACTATACAAGATCAGTCCTTGAAGAATCCAAGAAATGCATTTAAAGCCCTTGGAAAAGATTTTGGAAGTATTTGTGCCAAATTTGGCAACTTGCCAAAAGTTGTTAAGAGCAAAATGGGCATTGATGCCATTTATTTACAAAGTGAACAAAGATGAAAAACTTGGGGATCAATCTAATCAAACACCCAAACTTGTTCCCCCCCCCCCCCCGAACTTGCCACGTCACAACCCACCCATTTACCCATACCTTTACCCGACCCCACCCAGTCCAATACCCAAAACCCAAGTTTATTTAAATAACCTTGGTCAAATCCACCAGTCAAACCATTTAACTTTCCCACTCAAACAGATTTTTAAATAAATCTTTTCCCAATTCAGATTAAACCCACCCCTAATTACCCTTAAACCCTAACTTAATCCCAGGATGAACATCACTCAAAACAAAGGGTTATTATCTCATTTTGTCCAGATCCTTGATTAAGGTCACCCTCACCATATCCCACATCCCAAAACGCCACAAGACACACCCATGTGTCTTGTGGGACCCTCCCCTGCCCCGTCCCTTTCCCTCAAACCCTACACCCGACCATTTTAGCGACCAGGATTGTTCTACTTGGTCCCCAAGGAGTATTCAACGTCTAGGATCAACTTTTCCAACTGACAATCACATGAAGGCACAATTTGACCAATTTCAGTCAAAGAATCAAGGGCCTTTTTGGCATTTTAGCAACTAGGGTTTTTATTATTCTAGATAGTTCCTTTCATTGTATAAAAGGAGACGTGTTTGTCCCCTTATTTTCTTGTTCCAGTTTTTAGCAATCACATTTGTAATTCCTTTTTTATAAATTATAAAGTTGGTGTTTATGTTATAAAGTAATTCCTTTTATTGAATTTTAAAAAGTTGGTGTGTGTTTGAATTGCTAGACTGAGTTCCACTTAAATTTATTCAAGCACTTTGTGTTTGAGATTTTCAGAAAAGTTTCTGAAAATTGGTGATTTTGGTAAAATTTGTTTCATGGTTTGGATTCCTGATTTTAAGTGTATTGGGTATAAGTGTTTTTGAAAGAGAAATCATTTAAGGAAGTTGTGAAAAGGTTTTAAGAAAGTTTCAAGAAAAAAGAAATCAGTTGCATTGTGCTTGTATTTTTCTTTTCTTCTCTTAGCAGGTTTGTTAAGAAGCTTGATTGTGTTCAAGGTTTCTGCATAGGCCCGGGCCTATAAGGAGGTGGTTTTTCAACCACTAGGGACCTGGATGTAGGTCCCTTGAGGTAAAAACCTTTTCTCATTTTGCATTTTTCAGAAAATCTTGATGTTTATGTGATTTTGCATGAATGCTTGTTTAAAGTGTTGGATACTGATATTATTAGTTGTTTATGCATGTTAGAAGCATAAGTATTCTGTTTGATCAAGTTTGGTATTGATTTGGTTTGGAAAATTTCATTTGTCAGTTTTTAAGGGGTGTTTGGATCTGCTATTTAACTGAGAATTTTGAAAGATTGTTGAGTTAAAAACCAGGTTATAATAACTCTTAGGGTATTGTAGGGTGTATGCTAGTATAGGTTTTCAGTTTGGAACAAGTTTGAACAAGTTTGGGTGGTAAAAAAGTGAAAAAGATAGCATTAAACTGCCAGTCATCTTTTCTGCTTGTTTTTGTGAAGTTTGTGCATCATTCTTTGATCATTGCTAGTAGATAGGTTTAAGATAGGTTTGAGATCAGTTATTTGCTAGATTGTGGACTGGTATGCAAGATTTAGAGGGTTGAAATTCATATTTGTGCATTTAAAATCAGCTAGATCCTCACAGTCCTAAACCTAGTATATCAGCAACCCTATTGTGCCTATATTGTGCTTGATTTGTGCTTGTACCTGCTTGTTTTTGAGCTTATTTTGACTCCTTATACTCCAAAGAGTATAAGGGTGCCATTGTCCATCAAAATTATCCACAAAAATCATCAAACCAAGTCCTCTTGGTCAATTTGCACAAGTGAAGGAATCCCTTGTGTTCATCAGTCACAAGGTCCTTAACTGAACCCGTTTTTGGATTTCTATTGACTTAATCTTGGTTGAATTTGGATTTAAGTTGTGTTTTTAAGCTTAAAGGTTACTGGATTTAAGTTTTTAAAAGCTAAAAAGAAAAAAAAATAATAAAACCAAAAAGGACGTGGCCAGGACTCGAACCTGCGCCACTCCTCTCACAACACAACACACTCACCACTGCGCCCTAGGGTCTTTGACTGCTAGGGTTGCTTTTGAATTGTACTTAAGCACGTTTTGTTTTGGCTTGTCTAAATTAAGTCGTAGCTTATTTTGCCAAATTTAAGCTTATTTGTTTAGCTTTTTGGCCAGGGTTATTTTTCTTAGGATTGTATTAGGATTAGGGACTTTTCTGTCCAAAAAGTATATTTTTCCCTTTATTTATTTATTTATTAGGATTATTTTTAGTTTAATTTTTAGAAAGTAGATTAAAAATAGTAAAAAGCATTTTAAAAATCCAGAAAAATAGTTTTTAGTTTTTATTTAAGTTATTTGAGGTTTACATCACAAAAACTTTTCAAAAAGTCTTATTTTTAATTTTATTTGATTTTAGGGTTTTTTAACAACTTTAAAATTTAATATAAAATTAAATAAAAGTTTTTAGGAACTTTAATTTGCATTTTTGTTCTAGTTACATTATTTAGGATTTTTGGTAATTTTTTAGAATTAATTTATAAACTTTTTATTTTTTAGAATATTTTAATATTATTTTATTACTAAAAATAGAAAGTTGGTTTTTTCTACCTTTTTCATTTTTCCTAGATTGTAGACATTAAAGTAGGAACTTTGTAACTTTCCAAATCTTTTTAGGACTTTTCATTTATTTTTTAGAATTAATTTAAGTTTTAATAGATTTTAATAGTTTTTAAGTGTTTAAAAATAGTTTAATTTGGTTTTAAAATTTTTAAATAGTTTTTAGCTTAATTAGGTCATTTTTGAGGTTTACAAACTTGAAAATCTTGTTTAGGGCTTTTTAATAATTAATTGTGATTTTTAGGGCTTTAATTAGCATTAAAAAGTCATTATCTAATTAATTAAAAGGTTTTAACAAGTTTGGATTTTTTGTAAACTCTTAGAATTTTATTGTGGATTTTTAGTAATTTTTAGGAATTTTTAGGTTAAAATTTTAATTTTTGTAGTTTTACGGTTTTACGTTTACGTCTTTTTCGTCTTAGTTTTAATTCGTCTTCGTAACCGTCTTTTCTTTCCTTCCTCATTTATTTTCTTCTTGTTAATAATCACAAACATCATTAATCAATTCATTACACAACACACGTGCCTCCTTGGGAAACGAACTTGTTTGGTCATTAGTGCTCGGTTTTCCTAAACCGACACTTAATACTACCACTACTTTATCCTTTTCCTAAAAGGGTATACAAAAAGCTACATCATTTTGGCACCGCTGCCGGGGAGACGTGTTGTGTTTTGATTGAACATTGTTGTTTTTTATATTAGCCATAATAGTATTTGTATTAGTAGCACTCTACTAATACGTACTATCGTTTTTTGGTTTTTGTGTGAATATTATTAATATATTGTATACGTAGAACAATAAATTCACAAGTACTCCAAATACGTGAGAAATCACAACCTTGACTTGGGAGGTCATTACCCAATCATTGTATTCGAATCTCAAACCAAAGAAAAAAGGCAAAAATAGATAAATACTTTCGTGAAGCGTAATCTTGATAATACAAACTATAAGGTGGGTATAAGGCGGTTGTATTTCACGACCTAAAGGAAAAAGGCTCTTAAGTGCTTCGCGCCGCCTCGTTTCCTCCGCTTTCTTGTGAGTATTTGATTGAGAGAGCTAATCGAGGGTTTTGCCGCCCAAAGTATTACTACATATCATATATATTTTCTTGGTTTCTATTGATTAAACCCTCTTGAACGATTTGGTGTTCCACCATCGTTCTAAAGTCATCGAAGGCGTTCACTCCACGTGATCGTTTTCATTCCTTGAGGCTTCTTTAATCAAGAGATTTGATTAAGGAGGAGATTTGTATATTATTGTCTACTTAATACATTCACCAATTTCCAAAAAGTTAATACCATCAAAAACCACAAAAAATTTGAAAAATACAAAATACCAAAAAGAATCTTCTTTGCTCGCCTTCTCGTTGTACGTGACGTTTATGCAAACTCGCTCTAAAGCAAGACGTGCTCATAAACGAAAGAACAAAACTCCCACTCCAACTCATTCTAGTGAGGATTCTCCTATTGACGAACCCATTGTACGAGAAGCACCTACCATGGCGAATCGAACTATGATGGAGTTACTTCAAGCACCCACCGAGGGTTATGGAGAAGCTATTGTGATTCCCGCAATCCTTGCGGAGAATTTTGAGGTGAAAACGGGTTTGTTGTCGATGATCCAAAACAACAAATTCCGTGGTGATGAGAAGGACAATCCCCACAACCATATCCGCCAATTTAATCGTCTTACCGCCACGTGCAAATTTAAGGATGTCTCGAATGACTCGATTAAGATGATGCTTTTTCCGTATTTCTTAGCGGAGCCCGCTAAAATTTGGTTAGAGAAAGAGCCACCCAATTCTATATTGACGTGGAAGGATCTCGTTTCGAAATTTGTGAACCAATTTTTCCGCCCTCTAAGACTACGCATTTGAAAAATGAGATTTCTAAATTTTCACAAGAATCAAATGAAAGTTTTTCTACGGCTTGGAATAGGTTTAAGGAGATGTTACATGAATGTCCTCATCACGGTTTTTCCGATTTGCACCAAATCGACACGTTTTACAATGGACTTAACGATCATGAAAGAGATTATTTAAATGCCGCCGCGGGTGGTAATTTTTTGTGTAAAACGGTTGAAGAAGCTTTGGTCATAATTGAGAATAGGTCTAAGGTTTATAGCCCTCGTCACACACCGAGTGTTGCCAAAATGGGCTCATCATCGTCTAGTAGCATCAATGCTTTACATGATGAAGCAAATGAAGAAAATTGATTTTTTGATAGATTTGCTAGCCTTATGACCCATTGGAAAGCTCAAGAAGCTTCGAATTCCGCTTCGGTTAAAGCGGTTTCTAAGAGTTGGTTGTCGTGTGGTGGAGCTCATGATCTTTCCGAGTGCATTACCGCGGATGGTAACACTTCGAGTGCTTATGTAGCCACGGGAACTTATAACCAAATCGGTCAAGGTTCCCGCCAAAATCAAGCTCCACCAAATCAAAATGCTAATAACTATCGCAACAACAACCAAGGTGGAAATTACCAAGGAAATCAAAGGAATTATAACAAAGGTAATTACCAAAGTGGAAATGGGCAAATTTCAAACCAAAACCAAAACCGTGATTTTCAAAACAATGCCCAAGGTTTTCAAAATGATCACACCAAAAATCTTCAAGGAGAATTTTTGAATTATGCTAAGGCTAATGATGCTAAGTTTGACAATATGCAACGTGAAATGGTTAGCTTAAGGTCCGAGTTGAAAAGCGAGCTTAAAAACGAACTTTCTAATGAACTTAAAACTCATGCTAATAAAATGGAAGGAAATGTCACACGTCTCCAACAAAATCAACAAAAAATGGAGCAAGGACAACATGAGATTAAGCAAGAATTGTTAAAAGCGGATGCTAGGCAATCTAAGTTTGAAGACCGAATGGCTAAAATGTTTGAAGCTATCATGTGTAAGCCCTCTTCTTCGGGTGGTCTTCCTAGTGATACCATCATAAACCCGAAAGGAGAGTTGAAGGCTATTACTACTCGTAGTGGTAAAACTTTCAAAGAACCCATTTCTCGTCCAAGTACTTCTATGGAGAAGGAAAAAGAGAAAGAACCCGAGGTGTTGGTTGAAAAGGAGCAAATTACAAGCCCACGAAGTACCGCTCAAACCACACCTACGGTTGAACCCACACCAATCATGGAACCCGAGATTCCAAGGCCGATGCCTATGCCTACTATGCCCCAACCCACACCACCTTTACCCTACCCTTCAAGACGAGACAAGGAAAAGGCACAAGAACGAAATAATTATCAATTTGAACTCTTTATGAAAATGTTTCGTGACTTGCATTTTAATATAAGTTTTGCCGACGCCTTAGTCATGATGCCTCGATTTGCCGCGAACTTCAAAAGTATGTTGAATAACAAAGAGAAATTGCAAAAATCGTCTAGTTGTTCTTCGGTTTTTCTAAGCCGCATACCTCAAAAAGTCGGTGATCCTGGAAAGTTTTTAATCCCATGTGCTATCCAAGACATGGAAGAATGCTACGCCTTGGCCGATCTTGGTGCTAGTATTAATTTGATGCCTCTTGAGATTTTTAAATCGCTCAATCTTCCCAATCTCACTCCTTCAAGAATGTCAATCGAAATGGCCGATCATTCTACGATTCTAGCTTGTGGAGTTGCCGAGGACGTCTTTGTGAAAGTTGGAAAGTTCTACTATCCTGTAGACTTTATTGTTGTTGATATTCCCATCGATCCTAAAGTTCCGTTAATTTTAGGTCGATCTTTTTTGGATACCTCGAGAGCACTTATCGATGTGCATGCAAGAAAAATCACTCTTCGTTTCAATGAGGAAGAACTCGTCATTAATGCAACCCAAAACTCCACTCTTTCTCATGTGTATTCTATCACATCTTTGTACAATGTCAATCCCATCAAAAACATTTGAAAAAAGATTTCAAATAGAGTTTTAGGAGTTGTTGAGAAAAATGAAGTTATGTCCCCTCCGCCGGTAGAGGTTAAGAGTGTTAAGCCTACGATTCCAATCTCGAGTGAATCTTCGGATGATGAATACGTTGATCCCGATGGGGAGGTTTTCTTTGTCGACAAACGTTTTGAAAACTTACCACCACCTAAACCAAAAAGATTTCAAAATGTGAGAATTTTTAGTGTGACTAACATTGCTTTAGATACACCAAATATTTTTGACATAATTAAATCGGGTTTTCACAAGGAGAGTGTAAAAGATGAAAAAGGAAAAGATTTTAACTTGAATTTAAAAGATTTTTCTACAATTCTAACTCCGTCATCGCCGCGTTTATTGAGTACTACAAGCTCGTCTTCTCCTTTTGACGATGCTTTGTGTGGACCTAGTGTGGGGGAATCCCCTTATGTTCCCTCTCCTTTCTCCATCGAGGACGAGATATTTGATCCTGGAATTGCTTATATAGGGAAATCTCGGTCTTCCACCGATGCAATAAATGGAAAATCTTTTCATTTGATTGGTGCGAGTCTACCTCGAGTAGCTCATGTTTTTAGAGACTTACCCATTGTCCCACCCTTCTATTTCTCATCTATTTTCTTGAAACTCTTTGAGTTTTTGTTGACCATTGATGAAGTGGCGTTGATTTGCTTTTCCAATGAAAACGAGAACGCCATCTTCGATCCTGGTATTTTGCACCATCAAAGGACTTAGTCCTTTATACCGGTTGTTTTTGGGCCTTGTTTATCATGTAAGCCCCACTAAAAGTTGACCACACCATGTTATCCCTAAATGATCACATTTATGGGGATTCGAGTCGAGCTTTTGACTCGGTTATCAAAAACAAGGTGCCTCGTGGGGGAGACCCATGCTTATCCATGTACATCTTATTGCGTTCTAATTAGTTTAATGTGAGGGGATTTGTGCCCTTCCAACCTTTGTTCCGTGGTTGTTTGTGCATTGTGGTTTTTAGATCATAATCTTCACGATTAGAGCCTCTCGTGTTCGTTTATGGGAGCACTCGATCGTTTGATTTGGAGACATTTCTCAATATCCAAATGATATATCCTTTTATGTTCTAACCTTAGGTTTATAGCACACTTCATAAACGGCTATTAATTTAATGGTTACACCCTTTCCATGCTAGATTAGGCATTTGACTACGTCTCTAGTATGGGGGTGTTTGCACCCCTAGACTCGAAACATTGAGGACAATGTTTAACTTTAGTATGGGGGGTGAATAGATACTTGCCTTGCCAAACCTTCACGCTTTCCAAAGTTTATCTTTTTGTTATCGTTTTTGTTGCGAAATAAGGCTAAAAATGGCCAAATCTTAAATTTTTCTCATGTTTTATAAGTGTTTGAAGACACGAATGTAGATTTTCCGATGGCGAGAATAAGAGTAATTTTTTACTCGACCGTGCGTGTTGAGCACTTAGCTTTGATTCCTTAACTTCACATTAGGCTAAGTCTCTTAAATGAGGACGAGAAATGATAGAGTTAATTATAAGTTACTATGCTAAACGTAGAGTACTCGAATTCTTTCAAAAACTCATGTGTTCTCGTTGTTTGCTTATTCTCCCTTCGCATGTAAATATTTTTTGCTTAATAAATATTGACTTAGCGGTTTAGTTAGGATTGTTGGGTTTCTAGTCTTTTCTAGTAGCTTCCGTGTAATTAAATTGGGAAGACATTAAGGTATCGCCAGCGTCACGGTTTTGAAGTATTGGCACCCGAATAATCGAAAGCTTCACCTAATAATAAGATTTCAAGTGCTCACCTAAATCTAGCAAACAATTTGAAGCCTCACAAGGCCTAAAATCTATGCAAAATTGAAAGTGAATCAAGCCTTAATCTTCGAAGCTTTAAAGATCCAAAATTCGCTTTAGCGTGAGGATATACGTCTTTGGCTAATAAAACCACCGATGAGGCGGATAATAAAAGGCAAGGCAAGACCGAAGTCATAATAAAAGCTTCATGGCGAAGTTGAATAAAAGATGGAGGTAAACCAAAGATAATAAGGCCCTTCCGTTAGGGGGCGTATAAAAGTCTTGGTAATAAGTCTCATGTTCAAAACCGTTATAAAACCGTGTTTATCGATTCTTCTTGTCAACTTAATTTTTTGACATCGTTGTCTATTAGGAGGGGTTATTGATTTGATGGTCTTAGTTACACCGTTAGGACTCTATTTTTAGACCTAAATCTCTATTATCGCATAAGTCAATGATGTATCCTCGTGATCATTAAGACATAATAAAATATAAGAGATACAACTTAGGAATAATGGGAGAATAAGTACGTGATTAGGGCATATGAGTAGTGTTAGCATTACTAACTTATAATGACAATGATCTCGTTGCACGCTTGGCATGTAATTAAGGTGAAAATCGAGGACGATGAAATTATTTCTAACGAAGCATTCACGTGTTCTTATTCTATGAACCTAAACGTCCCATTTTGCGATGAAAATCATACATTATGTCTAAAACACAAGTAGTAGTAGTGTAGCTAGTTTATCATTTCAATAAAGTGAATAAAATTAAACTTTGGAGGTGCTACGATACTTTATTCTAGCATTGCGTGAGGGTACGGCAATGGTTTAGTATGGGGGAGTGATGAGACTGCTTTTATACATAGTCTCATCGTCCAAATCGGGCTTAAAATGCATAAAATATCATTAAAACTACCAAATATATGCTCGTGTTTGTTACTTGTGTATTTTTAGGTACGGATATTGAGGAAATGACAAAAGATCACAAGAATCATTCAAAAACGAACACAGGAAACGAAGCCGCACAATGAACCGGGCCCAAGTTTGGATTTTACAAAAATGCCCTTGAAGAATTGAAGATTATCAAGTTTGGTCCCTCAACTTTTGAAGATTTACACTTTATACCCCTCAAATATTCAAAACTATGAATAGGGTCCCTAAAGTTTGAAGACTATACAAGATCAGTCCTTGAAGAATCCAAGAAATGCATTTAAAGCCCTTGGAAAAGATTTTGGAAGTATTTGTGCCAAATTTGGCAACTTGCCAAAAGTTGTTAAGAGCAAAATGGGCATTGATGCCATTTATTTACAAAGTGAACAAAGATGAAAAACTTGGGGATCAATCTAATCAAACACCCAAACTTGTTCCCCCCCCCCCCCCCCCCGAACTTGCCACGTCACAACCCACCCATTTACCCATACCTTTACCCGACCCCACCCAGTCCAATACCCAAAACCCAAGTTTATTTAAATAACCTTGGTCAAATCCACCAGTCAAACCATTTAACTTTCCCACTCAAACAGATTTTTAAATAAATCTTTTCCCAATTCAGATTAAACCCACCCCTAATTACCCTTAAACCCTAACTTAATCCCAGGATGAACATCACTCAAAACAAAGGGTTATTATCTCATTTTGTCCAGATCCTTGATTAAGGTCACCCTCACCATATCCCACATCCCAAAACGCCACAAGACACACCCATGTGTCTTGTGGGACCCTCCCCTGCCCCGTCCCTTTCCCTCAAACCCTACACCCGACCATTTTAGCGACCAGGATTGTTCTACTTGGTCCCCAAGGAGTATTCAACGTCTAGGATCAACTTTTCCAACTGACAATCACATGAAGGCACAATTTGACCAATTTCAGTCAAAGAATCAAGGGCCTTATTGGCATTTTAGCAACTAGGGTTTTTATTATTCTAGATAGTTCCTTTCATTGTATAAAAGGAGACGTGTGTGTCCCCTTATTTTCTTGTTCCAGTTTTTAGCAATCACATTTGTAATTCCTTTTTTATAAATTATAAAGTTGGTGTTTATGTTATAAAGTAATTCCTTTTATTGAATTTTAAAAAGTTGGTGTGTGTTTGAATTGCTAGACTGAGTTCCACTTGAATTTATTCAAGCACTTTGTGTTTGAGATTTTCAGAAAAGTTTCTGAAAATTGGTGATTTTGGTAAAATTTGTTTCATGGTTTGGATTCCTGATTTTAAGTGTATTGGGTATAAGTGTTTTTGAAAGAGAAATCATTTAAGGAAGTTGTGAAAAGGTTTTAAGAAAGTTTCAAGAAAAAAGAAATCAGTTGCATTGTGCTTGTATTTTTCTTTTCTTCTCTTAGCAGGTTTGTTAAGAAGCTTGATTGTGTTCAAGGTTTCTGCATGGGCCCGGGCCTATAAGGAGGTGGTTTTTCAACCACTAGGGACCTGGATGTAGGTCCCTTGAGGTAAAAACCTTTTCTCATTTTGCATTTTTCAGAAAATCTTGATGTTTATGTGATTTTGCATGAAGCGTTTAAAGTGTTGGATATTGATATTATTAGTTGTTTATGCATGTTAGAAGCATAAGTATTCTGTTTGATCAAGTTTGGTATTGATTTGGTTTGGAAAATTTCATTTGTTAGTTTTTAAGGGGTGTTTGGATCTGCTATTTAACTGAGAATTTTGAAAGATTGTTGAGTTAAAAACCAAGTTATAATAACTCTTAGGGTATTGTAAGGTGTATGCTAGTATAGGTTTTCAGTTTGGAACAAGTTTGAACAAGTTTGGGTGGTAAAAAAGTGAAAAAGATAGCATTAAACTGCCAGTCATCTTTTCTGCTTGTTTTTGTGAAGTTTGTGCATCATTCTTTGATCATTGCTAGTAGATAGGTTTGAGATCAGTTATTTGCTAGATTGTGGACTGGTATGCAAGATTTAGAGGGTTGAAATTCATATTTGTGCATTTAAAATCAGCTAGATCCTCACAGTCCTAAACCTAGTATATCAGCAACCCTATTGTGCCTATATTGTGCTTGATTTGTGCTTGTACCTTCTTGTTTTTGAGCTTATTTTGACTCCTTATACTCCAAAGAGTATAAGGACATTGTCCATCAAAATTATCCACAAAAATCATCAAACCAAGTCCTCTTGGTCAATTTGCACAAGTGAAGGAATCCCTTGTGTTCATCAGTCACAAGGTCCTTAACTGAACCCGTTTTTGGATTTCTATTGACTTAATCTTGGTTGAATTTGGATTTAAGTTGTGTTTTTAAGCTTAAAGGTTACTGGATTTGAGTTTTTAAAAGCTAAAAAGAAAAAAAAAAATAAAACCAAAAAGGACGTGGCCAGGACTCGAACCTGCGCCACTCCTCTCACAACACAACACACTCACCACTGCGCCCTAGGGTCTTTGACTGCTAGGGTTGCTTTTGAATTGTACTTAAGCACGTTTTGTTTTGGCTTGTCTAAATTAAGCCGTAGCTTATTTTGCCAAATTTAAGCTTATTTGTTTAGCTTTTTGGCCAGGGTTATTTTTCTTAGGATTGTATTAGGATTAGGGACTTTTCTGTCCAAAAAGTATATTTTTCCCTTTATTTATTTATTTATTAGGATTATTTTTAGTTTAATTTTTAGAAAGTAGATTAAAAATAGTAAAAAGCATTTTAAAAATCCAGAAAAATAGGTTTTAGTTTTTATTTAAATTATTTGAGGTTTACATCACAAAAAGTTTTCAAAAAGTCTTATTTTTAATTTTATTTGATTTTAGGGTTTTTTAACAACTTTAAAATTTAATATAAAATTAAATAAAAGGTTTTAGGAACTTTAATTTGCATTTTTGTTCTAGTTACATTATTTAGGATTTTTGGTAATTTTTTAGAATTAATTTATAAACTTTTTATTTTTTAGAATATTTTTAGAATATTTTATTACTAAAAATAGAAAGTTGGTTTTTTCTACTTTTTTCATTTTTCCTAGATTGTAGACATTAAAGTAGGAACTTTGTAACTTTCCAAATCTTTTTAGGACTTTTCATTTATTTTTTAGAATTAATTTAAGTTTTAATAGATTTTAATAGTTTTTAAGTGTTTAAAAATAGTTTAATTTGGTTTTAAAATTTTTAAATAGTTTTTAGCTTAATTAGGTCATTTTTGAGGTTTACAAACTTGAAAATCTTGTTTAGGGCTTTTTAATAATTAATTGTGATTTTTAGGGCTTTAATTAGCATTAAAAAGTCATTATCTAATTAATTAAAAGGTTTTAGCAAGTTTGGATTTTTTTGTAAACTCTTAGAATTTTATTGTGGATTTTTAGTAATTTTTAGGAATTTTTAGGTTAAAATTTTAATTTTTGTAGTTTTACGGTTTTACGTTTACGTCTTTTTCGTCTTAGTTTTAATTCGTCTTCGTAACCGTCTTTTCTTTCCTTCCTCATTTCTTTTCTTCTTGTTAATAATCACAAACATCATTAATCAATTCATTACACAACACACGTGCCTCCTTGGGAAACGAACTTGTTTGGTCATTAGTGCTCGGTTTTCCTAAACCGACACTTAATACTACCACTACTTTGTCATCCTTTTCCTAAAAGGGTATACAAAAAGCTACATCATCCCTCTTCCTTTATGGACCAAATGCTTGAACGTTTAGCGGGTAATGAATATTACTGCTTTCTAGATGGTTTCTCGGGTTATTTCCAAATACCCATCGATCCCCAAGATCAAGAGAAGACAACATTCACTTGTCCCTATGGCACATTTGCCTACAAAAGAATGCCTTTTGGCTTATGCAATGCCCCCGGGACTTTCCAAAGGTGCATGTTGGCTATTTTTCATGACATGGTTGAGCAAACCATGGAAGTCTTCATGGATGATTTCTCGGTCTTTGGGGATTCCTTCTCTTCTTGCCTTGCCAATTTAGAACGTATGCTTAAGCGGTGCGAAGACACTCGCCTTGTTCTAAATTGGGAAAAATGCCATTTTATGGTAAAAGAAGGCATTGTGCTAGGACACAAAATTTCAAAAGCCGGTCTTGAAGTCGACCGTGCTAAAGTGGATGTCATAGCCAAATTACCTCCACCTTCAACCGTGAAGGGTGTGAGAAGTTTTCTGGGTCATGCGGGCTTTTATCGTCGATTCATTCAGGATTTCTCTAAAATCGCTCGCCCGATGACCCACCTCTTGGAAAAAGATACTCATTTTATCTTTTCTAAAGAGTGTATCGAAGCCTTTAATCTTCTTAAGGATAAGCTAACTAAGGCACCGGTCTTGGTTACCCCTAATTGGGAGCTACCTTTTGAGTTGATGTGCGATGCTAGCGACTTTGCTATTGGAGCGGTTTTGGGCCAAAGAGTGAATAAACACTTCCAACCAATCCATTATGCTAGCAAGACAATGACGGGGGCTCAATTGCATTATACGACAACCGAAAAAGAGCTTTTAGCTGTTGTCTATGCTTTTGAAAAATTTAGCCCCTATCTTGTTTTATCCACCACAATCATATACACGGACCATTCCGCGTTGAAGCACTTGATGACTAAGCACGACTCTAAGCCAAGACTTCTTTGCTGGGTTTTACTCCTTCAAGAATTCAACATTGAAATTCGTGACAAGAAGGGAGCTGAAAACCTAGCCGCGGATCATCTAAGTAGACTTGAGGATCCATATCAAGGGGATCATCCGAACAAAGAGATCAATGACTCTTTTCCCCTTGAGACCTTAATGTCTATAAATCTCAATCTGGATGACACCCCGTGGTTTGCCGACATTGCAAACTACTTAGCGGGTGGTGTTCTCATCAAAGGGTTAACATCCCAACAGAAGAAAAAGTTCTTGAATGATGTTAAGACTTACTTTTGGGATGACCCTTTTCTCTTCAAATAATGCGCTGATTTGATTATTCGCCGATGTGTTGACGGACCGGTAGCTTTAGACATTCTCGAGGCTTGCCACAAAGGACCCACCGGTGGTCACTTTGGTCCGAATTACACCGCCAAAAAAGTGTTTGACTCGGGATTTTATTGGCCCACCATTTATCGTGATGCTCACGAGATGGTTAAACATTGTGATGCTTGCCAAAAACAAGGCAAGATCACACATAAAGATGAGATGCCTCGAAATTTCATACAAGAATGTGAAATCTTTGATGTATGGGGCATCGACTTTATGGGGCCATTCCCTTCTTCTAAAGGAAACAAATACATCCTTGTCGCCGTCGACTACGTTTCTAAATGGGTTGAAGCCAAAGCTTTACCCACTAACGACGCGAGGGTGGTTTGTAATTTCTTGAAACAACTATTTGCTCGATTCGGTGTTCCTCGTGCTATAATCAGTGACCGCGGGACTCATTTTTGCAATGATCAATTTGCAAGAGTCATGGCTAAGTATGGTGTCAATCACCGTCTTTCCACCGCTTATCATCCTCAAACCAACGGTCAAGCCGAGATATCCAACCGTGGATTGAAGCGAATTTTGGAACGTACTGTGGGAGAGCATCGTGCCTCATGGGCCGATAAACTTGATGATGCTCTGTGGGCTTTCCGTACCGCCTATAAGACACCGATTGGTTGTACACCTTATCGTCTTGTGTATGGGAAAGCATGCCACCTCCCCATCGAGCTGGAACATAAGGCATACTGGGCCTTGAAGTGGGCTAACTTCGACATCAACAAAGCCGGTGATCTTCGCAAGATTCAACTCAACGAGATACATGAACTGAGGAATGAAGCTTACGAGAACTCACTGATCTACAAGGAGAAGACCAAGATTATCCACGATGCTAAAATTAAGAACCGCGAGTTCCACGTTGGTGATCAAGTCTTACTGTTTAACTCTCGGTTGAAGATCTTCTCGGGCAAGTTGAAGAGTCGCTGGTCTGGTCCATTCACCATCGCCAATGTCTTTCCCTATGGCACCATTGAACTTTCTCAGCCAGGGCCCAATTTTAAGGTGAATGGCCAGCGTTTGAAGTTGTACTTTGGTGAGGACATCTCTCATGAGATGATTCCATCCCTCACCACGTTTCCCATGAATTAGTTCGTTACCGAGTCAGGCTCGTGACTCGGTTAACAAAAAAAAGCGCTCCTCGGGAGGCAACCCGAGTATCTATCCCCCTTTCCCGTTTTTCATCCTAAGTGTATGGGGGAGCTATCTAGGTTGCTTGTGTTTGTTTGGTGATGTGATTACAGGTTTAAGTGCACTCTTGGAATCTTTGAAGAACCGTGCTCCCATGTTATCTGCAAATCCGGTTCTATCTCTCAACTATCATGATTCAATCTTCTTCATACTCACATTTGAAATTGATCACTTTAGATGTCTCCTCCTTAACTTGATTTAACCAACGTGCACAATGTCATAAGTGTAGGGGAGACTTTTCCCACATGCTTAAACATTGAGGACAATGATTATATTAAGTGTAGGGGAGACTTCTATCGAAGTTTTAAGTGGACTTTTCCATTGAAGTGCCTTCATTTAACCGGAAAATTCGATTTTTCGACATTTTTCAAAAAATTTTAATCTATTTTGGCCTTGGTAGAATAAAATTTCAATAAAGTGGTTTTAAATTTTTCAAAGTCGTGAATATTTTGACTCAACCCGAGTTTACTTATCTAAGTTTACTCTAGCTAGTATCCTTAACGTGTTTAAATCAAGTTTTGCTAGGCTTTTATATAGGGAGCTTTAAAACGCGAAAGTCTTAACTCTCACGGGTTAAGAACAAGAACTTTTCGCAAGTTCCTATAATTGATCCTAGAGAGTCGTTTATCAAGGGAACTTTAAAACGCAAATTCTAAACTTGAAAAAGTCTAAGAGTTTGCAAGATCCTATAGATGACTCGAAAACCCAAAGCTGTGATTTAATTGGCTAAGCATCCACGAGTCTCATTCCTTGAGATTTTAAATTGTGGAGAACGAGAGATGATAGAGTCAATTATAAGTTTGGTATTCTTTCGTGAATTTAAGTGAGTTGATTATAAGCCTATTCTCCCATCGCTTGCTAATAAATTTATCTGCAATAAATAAGGTTGTACGATTTGAAAAGTTACTTAGCTTCTAGCCCAAGATCGTTTAAAAGTTGCTCGGTATTAATTAGAGTTCATAGCCAAGGCATAACTTATTGAAGCGGGATGCAAAGATTGGCGAGTCCGAAAAGGCCCTAACAAGGCATGAGGGCTACATTTTGTTGCTAAAGATCCAAAACTGATGTGAAGAATCATTTATCGAAAATCAATATGAAGGATCGAGACACACAACGAAAAGCAAAAACTCCCCAAAAGTCATGGAGAATTCTATCCGAAAAGACCCTAGCAATGTATGAGGATAAATAGATCCAAGTCCTAAAAGGAGGCGGATCGTTGTATATCAAAGTCCAAAATAAAGATTGGAGAAAAATGAAAGAAGTCGTGGTCCAAAGATGAAGAATCTCTCAAAACTTCAAGTGAAGAAATTCCTATTATGAAGAGAAGACCATAATTTCAAGAACGTCTCTCAAAGATTCGAAGTATGAAGTCGCTGCCAAATATCGGTCCAAGAAAGGTCTCAAATCGTGAAGCGAGTTATGCCAAGATATGAACTTTATGAGGTCCCGAGAAGCAGTTTTAAAAGATTTTGTCCTTTAGCTAACTATTGATTAAATCGTCCCACTTTGTTTTCAGCCTAAATAACTATCGAAATAAGTCAAACAATGCATCCTCGTGATCATTCAAGACAAAAATAAAATATAAGAGATACACCTAGGAATAAGGGAGTCTAAGTGAATAATTGGGCCACATGAGTTCGTGTTAGTTTGCTAACTTATAATAACAATGATCTCGTTTTTAAGCTTGGTATGGGGAACGTGAAACTTGAGAATGATGAACATTCATGACAATCTAAAACCCCAATGTAAGTCTTTAAATACTTTACTTATTTTGTTCTTTTGGTTTCGTTAGTGTTTAGAATTTAATAAAGGCCAAGGTGGGTTTCATGATGAGAATGTAAACCGTGCTTTAAAATTGTAGCATTGCATGAGGGCATGACAATGGTTAAGTGTAGGGGATTTGATAGGTGTGAAAACACCCACCCTTTTACCACTTATTTCTTGCTAAAACGAGACCAAAACGCGTATTTAATGTCATTTGTTTGGAATTATGCGTGGTTTGTGTGTTTGTTGTGTTTTCAGAGCCAACCGGATAAATATTGAAGAAAACATGGGATTGCATGGGTTTTATCGAAGAAAATGACGAAAAGACGAAGTCTATAGTCCAAGAGATGCAAAAGATTTGAAGTCAATGGGCCTATTTGAAGATTTATCGAAGAAAAGGACCAAAGATGGAAGATTTACATATGTCGAAGAAACTCAAGTCTATTAAATGAAGAAATTAAAAGACGAGTTGAATTTATTCGTCGACAAATCCCGAATCGAAATCAAAAACGTCGACTTTTCTGAAAAGACGAGAAGACAAAAAGAAAGGGAGAAAGCCCACTCACCAACCAAAGACAAGGCCTATAAATAGACCTTCCCTTCACAAATTTTAGACTAGTTCAATTTTTTGTTATTTCATTCCCTGTTTCGTAGGAACACCAACTCCCTTAAGGAGATTGGTGGTTTTTATTTTTCATTGATTTCTCCATAATCTTGTAAGTTTAATATTTCCTTTTCATTGTTAAAACCTTAATCTTTCAATATAATCTTTCTTCCAATCTTGTTCTTCTGTTCTTATTGATTCTCAAGTTCTTAGCTTTTATTTTATTGAGTTTGATCTTCAAAAGTAAGTGGGTTTTATGTTTTTGTTGATTTGATTTGATGATTATCATTAGTAAATGATTAGTGGTTAAATTGGTTTAAGTTTTGGTTAAAAACTTGGCGGATTTTGGTCAAATTCGTGTTGAAATTCATTCCCCTGTTCTTCGCATATTTTCTGCTTTCCCAGATTACGAATGAAGGATTTGGGATAAATATTCCGGATCAAGGTATTGAAAGTTATTACGGATGAACATATCATTCCGGATGAAGGATTTCTGTTTATTATATTCCGGATCAATCTAGTATTCCGAATGAGCATTTTTTTGTTTAAAATATTCCGAATCGAAAGTTATTCCAAATCAGTTGTTCATTCGGAATAATCAATATTCCGAGTGAACAATATATTCCGGATCAAGTTTTATTCCGAATAAACTAGTTATTCCGAATCAAGCTTCTTATTATTTTATTCCGGATCAATACAATATTCCGAACCAACGTTTTTACTTCAATTATTCCGAATAACCAAAATATTCCGAATGAAGGTCTAAGAAATATTCCGAACCAAAGCACATATTTCGAGTCAAGCAAATATTCCGGATCAACAGTTATTCCGGATGAAGGTGCATTCCGAATGAACCAAGATATTCCGAAAAAAGCTCATATTCCGAATGAAGGAAGTTTGGTTGAACATTCCGAATGAAGTAGTTTTTAGGTTATTCCGCATGAGTTGATTTATTCCGAATGAGCCAAATATTCCAAATATTCCGGATCAAGCAATTATTCCGAATCAACTGTTTTTTCCAAGTTTAGGTATTTTACTGTTTAATTTTAATTCAAGTTTTATTTTCAGTAATTGCTTTTAGTTTAATTTTATTACTTCTCGCACTTATCGTTTTAGTAGATATAGATCAAAAGCTCCCCCTTTTTAGTTACTAATTACGACTATTCCACTTTGAACCGTGATCGATTCGAGAAGATACCGAGAACGAAACAACGACAAATATAATTGGGTACGAGCAACACAAAGAAAGATCCTGCAACAAACCTTTTTATTAACTAACCAAAAATCAGTTATTACTGTGATAAGATCACTTTCGGCTTTTGGGCCTTTGAAATTTTGTGTTTAAAATTGAATTTTGAGCTTAACTAGAAGTTTTGGGACCATTTGGTGGACTTTTTCTTATTGGGCCTATTTTCAGTCCATTAAGGGCCTGTTTTACTGTTTGACCCATCTGGAGGCCCATTAGGGGTATTTTTGGTATTTCAAGTTCATTTCTATTTTAATTAGGTTAAAATAAACTAGTTTGCAACTTTTTAGAATTTTTTATAAATTTTGGATTTTTATTAATAGTTTATTATTATTTTATTATTAAAAATTAAATTTAATATTTTTTCAAGTTTATCATTTTTCATAGCTTAAATACATTAAGATAGGAATTTTAAAACTTTTAGATTATTTTTTTGTTATTTAATTAATTTTTAGAATTATTTTAATATTTTTGTAGTTTATAATCATTTTTAAATAGTTTTAATTAATTTTAAATGTATCAAAAAAGTCTTTATTTTGGTTAAGTTATTTTAGAGGTTTACAAAAGTGAAAAATCTAATTTTGGGCTTTTTCTTAAGTAAATTGATTTTTTGGGCTTTAATTAGCATTAAAAAATTATTATTTAATTAAATAAAAGGTTTGAGTGATTTTTGATGTTTTGTAAACTCCAATTACATTTTTTAGGATTTAATGCAATTTTCTAGGAATTTTTAGGATAATTTTTAAATTTCGTCACTTTTTACGGTTTTACGTGCACGACTTTTCGTCTTAGTGTAATTTTATCATAACCGTCATCCTTTTCTCTTTTCTTTTCTCATAATTATAATCACAAACATTAATCATTTCTTACACAACACACTAGCCTTCTTGAGAACGATCCCACCTTTGGGTCATTTACATGTGGTTTTCCTAAACCACTTGTTTAATACTTACCCTAATTACCTCGTTTTCCTAAACGAGTGTGAATTTACAACTATCATTTTGGCGCCGCTACCGGGGATGATGAGACTGCTTTTATACATAGTCTTATCGTCCAAAATGGTCTTAAAATGCATAAAATATCATAAAAATGTGCCAAATATATGCTTGTGTTTGTTCCATGTATATTTTAGGTACGGATATTGAGAAAATCATATAAGATCACAAGAATCAAAGAAAAACGAACACGGGAAAAGAAGCCGCACAATGAACCGGATCCTAGAGTTGATTTTCCAAGAAAAGTCCTTGAAGAATTGAAGATTTACAAGAGAGATCATTTATCATTGAATAATTGACACTTAATACCCTTGTTTATTCATAAATACAAGTTTGGTCCCTTAAGTTTGTCAAAATTACAAAAGAGTCCCTCAACTTTGAAGAATTGACAAGTTTGGTCCTCATAAAATGAAGACTTGTCGATATTAGTCCTCCTCAAAGTCAAACATACCATGAAGACCTTCAAGATACAAGAAAGAACAAGTTTGGTCCTTCTTATATCAAGAAATGACAAAACAAGTCCTTTAAATATCTTTTGGAAAGTTTTTGGGGCAAAAGTGTGAAGAATAAAACTTGGTTAACAATAGGATTGAAGTTTCGGGCTGAGAAGTTGCAAATGAAAGGAAGAAAAGAGATGAGGGGTAATAGCTGCCAAGACAAGGAAACTAACCTAGACCAACCACACCTCTCCACGTGTCCCACTACCTCCTCTCCACCAATCACAATCCACCCAGCCTCCACCTCACTTTCCACTCACCACTGGTTTAACTAATTAATATATCGTTAAACTCGGCACTAAACACCATGTTTAAACCCAAACAAATATCAAATAGTTGTTCTTAATGTTCTTATCCAAAATTGGGTTTTTCTTAAATACTTGGAATTAACCCTTAATCTCCTCCAGAATTAAGATTAAGGGATGACTAATCATAAACCCACCCTTAAACCCCTTGCCACATCACCCCAAGGCTCACATGCTACACCCTTACTACACGTTTTTTGGGGAAGAAAACAAACCATGTAGAGAATCAACCATCCACAATGTAGCTTCATTTCTAAGCTCATTGGGAGCCCTTTGATCACATTTTCACCACTGGCATCCTAACAAAACGCCGAGATTCTTCACATGTTAGCAAAAGTTCAAAATCACCAAGGGCATACTTGGAACTTCAGTAGCTAGGGTTTTATTGTTTCCTTAGTATTCTAGAACTATTGTAAGGTATATATAAGGCCATTAGATAAGTAGCTTAGTTCTTGTTCTCAGTTTTTAATTTGTCAAACCTTGTAAAGCCTTTTTCTGAGTTTATGAAATTGTGGTATTGTGTTATGATTTAAAACGGAGTTACATTGTTTTGTTATTATGTTGAGTAGTTGTTTGTCACGTTTTTGTACTTAATCAAAACCTTGAACAAGTCTAAGAGCTCCTATAAGCCTGTGAGTCCCTTTGTTCTTGCTGAGGTCAAGAATTTGGCTTGTGCTTGGAGAGGATTGTTCATTGAGGTGTTTCCTTAAGTGACATAAGTCACAATTCAACTAGCTTAAGCAATATTGGAAGTTGGTATACGTTTTTATAACAAAAATCTGTCAAGTGGTTTGCTAAGTGCTTGTGGTTTAACAGCTTGCTTATTTGAGCTTTAGGGTGATCATAGCCTCCTAATCTTGGTTGATTAAGGGGTGGTGAGGCCTTAAGGGAAGATTCAAGCCTTTTGGGAACCTAAGTCTTGCATAGACTTGACCATTTGTCACCCTATTTTATCTCATTTGTGCTAACCTAGGCTCAAGCCCTTGGCTGAGCTTGTTTCTTGTTCTTAGTAGTAGAAATCTGGTGCTTGTTAAGCTAGCACCTCAGCTCTTTGATTCCAAAGTGTGGATGTACTTTTTGGAGGTTTGAATTCTCAATCTTCATTTTTCCGTTTAAGTACTTGTTCTTAGTGATTTGGTAATCTGCTATTGTTATGTGTTGTTTGATGGTTGCAATCTAGTTCTTGATGCTTGTTGAGGTTTTTATGAGGCTTGTTTAGGCTTGGTGAAGTCTGAAAAACATTTTGGGTTCATAAAATCTTGATTTGGCCTTCTAAAGGACTGTTTGGGATTGTCTGCTTTGTGGTTTTTATGCATGTGTGAGTAGTTGTTTAGGGTTGCTTATTGTTGATATTTGTTATTGAAGTGTTTGTGCTCTGATATTTGCAAAAATTGAGCTTTGTAACATCAAATCTGAAATCATTGCATAACTAGCTTGTTTTAGGTCTTTGTTGACTGAAACTTGGTGAACACTTAGATTGTGTGCATATCTAGGGTTAACAAGTGTTAAAACATAGTTTGAGTAGTCTGATTTGTGGATTTGAGGGTTTAAAATTCAAGATTTTGTCAACTGTATCAGTAAAGGAAATTTTTGTGTGTTCATTGTTCATTAGTAAACTTGCATAAGCTTTAATCTAGTGCTATTCTTGGATATTTTGCTTGAAACAAGTTTATTTGTGTGTCACTAAGTCTGATATTGCTATTGTATGCTTTTGGCTAAGTTTGGTAGGCTTATACTAGCTTAAAAGTAGCTTATAATCACCAGATCTGTTTATTCCATGTATGTGTTATGTCTGTGGACTGTTTGATTAAACTGTATCATTTGGCTGAGTGATTTTGTGTTTTTATGCTTGATTGTGACTCCTTACAACCCACTGGTTGTAGGGGTGCCTTGATTGTCCAAAGAAACCAAGTAAATCTCACTAAAAAGGCAAGTCAAAAAGTCAAAGCAGTGGGAACTCCTTTCCCCTTCTTCTAGCCACTGCTAGTGCAAATTGGTCATCGGCTTATTTTTAAGTCATTCTAGGTTATTCTATTGTGCAACAAGTTATTTTTTGTGATAGATCTTAAAATTTTTTGAGCTTATTAATCAGTTTTGAAGTTTACAGCTTTTGGTTTTAGCTTATGACTAGAAAACGACTATTTTGTCTTTTTCAAAAACAGCTTATTGCTTATTTCAGCTTATTGAGTGTGCTTATTGGAAAACTTTTTGTTGATTAAGCTTAGTTTTTTCATTTAAAACCTTTTGCAAGTTGAATCAGCTTTTGAAGTGGCCTAGGACTCAAAAACGACTATTTTGTCGTTTTCTGTAGAGAGCTTTTGCTTATTTCAGGCTTATTTCTTAGGCTTATTCAAAAATTATTTTTACAAACAACTTAATTAGGTCAAGAGAAGGTTGTGTGTCAAATTTCAGCTTATGGCATCAGCTTATAGCTTAATGGGCATAAAAGCCCATTAAGAATAAGCTTTTTTGAAATAAGTTCTGATAAGCTCACTTGCAGCTTTTGGGCCTTTGAAATTTTGTGTTTAAAATTGAATTTTGAGCTTAACTGGAAGTTTTGGGCCCTTTTGGTGGACTTTTTCTTATTGGGCCTATTTTCAGCCCATTAAGGGCCTGTTTCAATGTTTGACCCATTTGGAGGCCCATTAGGGGAATTTTTGGTATTTCAAGTTCATTTTTGTTTTAATTAGGTTAAAATAAACTAGTTTGCAACTTTTTAGAATTTTTTATAAATTTTGGATTTTTATTAATATTTTATTATTAAAAATTAAATTTAAGATTTTTGCAAGTTTATCATTTTTCATAGCTTAAATACAGTATGTTGGGAATAAATTAAGGGCAGATCACTTGAGCGCTGACAAGAACAAAACAAGCGTTAACAGGAACAAAGCAAGCGCTGACAGCTCAAGCTTTGACAAGTTAAAGTCAAGCGTTGACAGATTGAAGACAAGCACTGATGGAAGATATAAGCTACACGTTTATTATATTCTAGAATACTTCTAGTAAGGATAGAAACGACAATGTATTTTCTATGTTTATCTTTACCTAGAATAGTTGATACGTAGCTTATTGTACAAGGCTTCTTAGTCTATAAAAGAAGGCCTTTAGGTTAATGTTCAATATCAAGTTTTACATAAGTTTTCATTCGTAAACATCTTTCATTGTAAGCAAGTTCGACATTCATAATCAAAGTGAAAGTTTTGTTTACATCTTGTGTTCTTGTTTAAGTGTTAAATTCCGCATAACACTTATATTCACAAAGCATATACAAAGGTTTCTCTACGTGCTATACTTGATCTAATCTCGTATACACAAAGCTAATCGATCTAAGTTTGGGATCAACAAGTGGTATCAGAGCTTGTTGAGGAACTTTTGATCTTTGAAGAACACCAGAACGATACACGAACACCAAAACCCTAATTTTCTCAGAAACCCTAAAAACACCAAAACCCTAACAACATCATGTCTGAAGCAATAACCACCTCCAATTCACCCTTACCAAACATCAGGATTCCCATGCTTGATGCAACCAACTTTGACTTATGGAAGTTCAACTTTGAACAATATCTGGGGATCTATGACTATACACTCTGGGAGATTATTGAATATGGAAACTCATTCAATAAGGCTCAAAAGATTCTTGACGCCATTACTCAAAGATCAGCTGTTGAAGGATGCCCTGATGAAGATAAGAAAGAAAAACCTGGAGATGGTAGAGCTGTAGGTGCTGAAGATATTGCAAAGAAAAGGGTTGACATGAAAGCCCTAAATATTCTAAAAGTCTCTTTGGGACAAGAAAACCAGCACAAATATAGAGGCTATGAATCTGCTAAGGATCTTTGGGAAGCACTTGAAGTTGCATATGGTGGCAATGCAGACACTAAGGAAGAAAAGAAAAAGCAACTTCTGCATGATTATGCTGTCTTCAAAGCTCAACCTAATGAGAAACTGAGTAGTGTGAGAAGCAGATTGTTTGACATCACAAGCAAGTTGTCCTTCGTGGGGACACAAGTTGGTGATGTTGACACCAATGTTACCTTTCTTAAAAGTCTTGGTGAGGCATGGAAGATTGAGGCAAGATCCATTCTTGCCAATAATACTTACAAGAGCTCCTCGTTTGATGACATCTACAACAAACTGAGACTATTGGAAGATGAAACTCTTTCAGCACATGGAAGCAAACCTAGCACCAGCAACATGGCCTTCTTCTCTCAGAGTGAAGGTCAATTCAATCAGAAGGACTCTTTTATGCATCCAGTTACTGGATCATCATTTGTCAGCGCTGGAACAAGTCCTATCAACGTCTCCTTTTCAGACGCTGACACATTCATGAATGACTCCCCAAGAGTTAAACCTGCTGGTTTGGATTTGGATACTGTGTGTGCTTACATTGCTTCTTTGCCCAATGGTTCAGTGATTACATATGAGGACCTTGAGCAGATAAGTGATGAGCACTTGGAAGAGATGGACATCAAGTGGAACATGGCTCTTGCTAGTATAAGAGCAAATATGTGGAATAGAAGGTTCAAGAAGAAGATGACCTTCAATGCTAAAGACACAGCTGGATTTGATAAATCCAAAGTTGAATGCTACAACTGTCATCGTATGGGGCACTTCATGAGGGAATGCAGATCTCCTAGAAGATCTGATGCTGGTAAACCCTCAAGTCAGGTTGTTAAAGCTCAAGATTCCAAAGCCATGGTTGCAGTTCAAGGAATTGATGGTACTGGATGGGATTGGAGCTATCTGGCTAAGAATGCTGAAGAGGACAAAGCTTTGGTTGCTGATATTAAAGAAGAAGAGCATGTTGAATATGCTCTCATGGCACACTCCTCCTCTTCATCTGATAATGAGGTATATGATGATGCTTTTTGTAGCAAAGGTTGTAGGTTAAACACTGATAGACTTAACAAAGAGGTGTTAAAACTAAAAGATGATATGAGCACTGAAAGGTGTAAATTGTCTAATTACCAACTAGCTCTTACTGAAACTGAGAAAACCGTTTCTGAATACAAGAAAATGGAATTTGATTTAAAAGATAAGATAAATATCTTAAAACATGAGCTAGAGGGTAGTATGGATATTAGAAATATCATGACAAAGGTCAATAGAGACCTACAGGCTAAGTTAGATGAGGCCATTAAGAATAAAGATAATGTTGACCTCAAGATTCAAAGATTTGATAGAGCCACCCAAACTCTAGGAGACTGTGTAGCTAAACAAAGGGATCCTAAGGACATGACTGGGATTGGGATGAATGATTACTCTCTGGTTCCACCACCAGCTGGTGACTTCTATGGTGTTCCTAGAAAGGACTTGTCTTGGACTGGGATACCAGAATGCCAAGAAGAGGAATTCATTCCTCCACCAAGAGTTGTCACTCCAGTGGAAGAGTATCAACAAAAATTGACTGACCTAAATGAGTGGAAGAAAGCTAACCCTACTTTGTTTGTTAAGGGAGGTTTGATATGTGAAAGTCCCAATGAATCACCACCCATTAAGGTTACTCACCCAGTTACTGGTAAAGCTGTTGACCTAGGCTCCAACACTGTTAGAAGACCTACCATTAAATATGCAGAGATGTATAGGAATAATAGGTCACCCAAGAGCCAAGTTAACAATCATGGAACAGGTTTCTTCTCTTCTAGACCTAAGAGTGTGTCTAAGAAAGCCTGTTATACTTGTGGTAGCTTTTCACATTTGGCATACAAGTGTGTCAACGCTCCCAAAGCCAGCGCTGATAGGAACAATTTCAGCGCTGATAGGAAGAAAGTCAACGTTGTTAGGAAGTCAAACGTTGTCAGACCCAAACCTTGTGTGCAGCAAAGTCCACAAGTGATTAGACCTGCCCCATTCTTCTCTAGAAGGTCTAACACTCATGGACAAAGACCTTTTCAAAAGACAAACACCTGGTCAAATAGGCAATGGGTTCCTGTAGCAAACCCTAGGTTCAACGCTGACAAGGGTAATTTCAGCGTTGATAGGACAAAATCCAACGCTGACAGAAACATGCTGTAAACCCGCATGCTTTTACCATGAATAGTGCCCTTAAGATCGTACGTCCTAGATTAAAACTTACCTCATTTAGTATTGATCACATTCATGTGCTAATAATCAAGCAAGTGCATACGTGTATGACATGACAAGTATCGATTACGTACGAACTCATGATAAACAGTTAATAAATATGGCACGTGAACATAATTAAATCATGATCACCATTTAAAATACGAACTAGAATAATTACGTAAATACATATAATATAATTACGAGCGTTAAGATTACGGTAACTACATGATAAAATAAACAGAAACGCTTCAGACACGAACACGTTTAACCACGAACGAACACGAAACATCGGGACACGAGAAAGGTACGGGTACCCCATGTGGGGCCCCCATACCCACGGCACACAACAAGAAATGGGCTAAGCCCATGGACTTTTACAAGTAAAGGGGGGTAAGAGTAAAAACATGTTTTCATTTTTCACTTTCAAGAAATAAACACAAAAACCCTAAAAAGAGTTTTCTCCTCCTCCTTTTGCTCTCTTTGTGCCGCCACCTTTACATCACCATAGGAGGGTGATTGGTTGATTTTGATCTCAAAAACTATTGTTATAATCAGTGTTTGTTCATCCTTTTTCCAAGCTACATAGTGGTATACCTTTCTAACCCTTCTTTTTAATTCTTTTAATTCTTTTAATCTTTGATTATTTTCATGAACATGTTACTATTTTTTTTATTTAAACATGATAACTAATCATTGATCTAACATGTTTTGGTATTAATTAAAATCAAAGATTGATTTAAAGGGGTGTTTGTTTTTAGCTGCCTAGCAAAACAAACCCGAGGGGGGTTTGGTTTGCTATTGCCGCCACCACCAAGACCATTTTTGGTCTTGGTTGGCTCATGTTGGACCCACGGCAGCAAGGAGGCACACGTGCCCCGAGTTTGGCTCGGGGTACGGTGTCGAATTCATACCCGATTCATGGTTCGTTGGTTAAATCATGATTTATGCTACATGTTAATTTTTATGAATTATGAACTTAGGATAAAATTAATTAATAACATGAAATATTAATTAAATCATGACTTAGGTTATTTTAATTATTAGTTTAACATGACATTAATTTAACCTAAGTATTTTATGTTATAAGTTATAATTAATTAATTATTAAAAACATGCCTATAATTAATTTATTTAGACATGACTTAGGTTATATTATTAATAATAATAATACACATTTTAACCTAAGTAATTCATTTCATTTTAATTAAAACATGTTATACTTTAATTAAAATGCTTAACCTATAGTTTAATTAAAATACATGAAATAATAATTAAACTATATACTATATCATATGACTTAAGAAACAAGCTTATAACACTTAGACTTATATGTTAGCTTATGTAACCAGCTTAATTCTAAATATGGAAACTTCTATTTATAGAAACTTAATTAAATAAGGCAACTAATCTATTAATGGAAACCTTCTATATATGGAAATCTATCTATTTCAGGCAGCTAATCTAATCATGGAAACCTTCTATATATGGAAACTTATTTAATTAAGGCAGCTGATCTATTTTTGGAAACTTTCTATTTTTAGAAACTAATCTATTTTAAGCAGTAAATTCTATTTTAGGAAACTTTCTATTTTTGGAAACTTTCTATTTTTAGAAACTTTCTATTTTTGGAAACTTTCTATTTTTGGTAACTTTCTATTTTTGGAAACTTTCTATTTTTGGAAACTTTCTATTTTTGGAAACCTGCTATTTTTGGAAAGTTACTTATTATTACACAGTAAGTATAATAATACATGAAACGCCAGTAATACTTAATCAGATTAATCAGAATACTAGATAAACACAGTTTAAGGCTTTAAACAGTGAACCATGACCTAAAACATACCAAATCAGCTAAAATGAGACACAAAACCCAGTACGTAATCAGTGA
Source organism: Glebionis coronaria (assembly GCA_025667525.1). Classification (NCBI taxonomy): domain Eukaryota; kingdom Viridiplantae; phylum Streptophyta; class Magnoliopsida; order Asterales; family Asteraceae; genus Glebionis; species Glebionis coronaria. The sequence goes on along the minus strand of CM046878.1, from coordinate 166,154,022 downwards.
ATCGATACTTATACACGTGTGTATTCATGTAGCGTTAGTGATCCAGAAGTAGGAGTCTTTCTTCCGTTCATTCACTGGACTTGAGGTACGGATTCCCGTCCTTTCAGTATGGACATTCTTTCCTTATTAGGATTTCCCCGTATGCAGCCAACTGTTTTCCCCAGCATTTGTTTTATTGTTTTGAACTGCTTATGTTTAATTAGCATAATCTATAGCCATATACAAGCATGACCAGTTTCACCTAGTTATGGAGGTACCATAACCATAGCATTAGAGGCACCGATGTTATGACTTCCCCACGGCGGAGTGATTGCTCGTGGCGTCCCTCTCAGTTTTGGCCATATTATTATATCAGGTGGGGCGTATGGGTGCATCCTAGTTACATGTTTTATTCAGTTTATCATGGTGAATGTGGTGTGTGCCTTGCACCCTTCACAAGGAGTTGATCCCTCCTACCCAAACCAGTATATTGATTAGAGGCATCCCCTCTAATCAGCATGATGAGGTCACCCCTCCAAGTATTCATGCACGTGACCTTTTCATGACCTATATGGGCTATGGTATGTATATGTTAAAACAGTTTTCATAAGATAAACATAAGGCTTTTCAAACTATAAAACCAGTTTTTCTTGATACTTAACCAGTTTACTCAGTACTTAGTCTTCCGCTGTTATATGTTACATGTTTACTCTATTTCATGCTATATTGTACATCCGTGCACTGAGCGTCTTGCTCAGCCGTTTTCCTTTTCATGTTCCCAAAACGGCAGGTACTCAGGGACGCTCGTAGATCTCGAACGTAGGTGCATATGGACTGGAAGCTTTACTGTCTTTCTTTACTTTATGCATTTCCTTTACTTTGATACAGTTGCTATGGACATTGTTTCGTCCTTTCCTTTTACAGTATTTATGTTTGTGTGTGATGAGCTTTACTTTGGGGTACCGATGTTTGATTCCGGTATTTCCCTTTTATGGTTGAATAATGCTTAGACATTTATCCTTGTATTCTTTGATGACACGCCATGATTATGCGTAATATTCCATTTCCAAAATGGGGTGTTCCAATTATGGTATCAGAGCCAAGGTTTCGACCTGTAGGCTCTCAAATATGACCTGTGATTAGTGGGTAGTCACTACGGTCTTCCTAGAACTGACAGTTGTTTTCATGCATTCATCATTTTTAAGCATACATATACATGTCATTGTTACAGGGTTTTTGACTAAGTAATGGTTGGTACAGGACTGGCCCTATTTAGTCGCATGTGTTTTATCGAAACTTTTAGATTTGGGACCGACCCATAGGCGTCCCCTCGATATGTCTTTATTTTGAGTGAACTGACCGGAGGCGTTCACTCTCGAGCATCAAAAGTTTTCATAAAACTGCATCATGCATTCACACAAAGATTTTCTTGCATAAAATTTTTCTCGTGAAATTTTGGCATAAAATTTTTTTATATATTTTATGTTTGAACTGTTAATCATATGTTTTATGTTATACTGTCAGATGGTTCTCACACGCGAGCAAGAGCAGCTCAATGCTGCAATTCAGGCTGCCATGCAAGCCTTACTTCCTCAACTGAGGAATGACATTCGTGCTGAAGTCCAAGCTGCCAACAATCAGCAGCAGCAGAATCAGGCACCTGCTCCTCCTCCCCCAGTGACACTAGCGGTATGGTTGGAAAGATTTAACAAGCTCCGTCCTAGAGCTTTCGAAAAGACTGATAGCCCCAGCGATGCTGAAAGCTGGCTGACTCACATTGAGAAAATCTTCAATGCTATGGGATGTGACCCCGCCTTCAAGGCAAGATTGGCATGCTACCGGTTTGAAGGCGATGTACTCAACTGGTGGCTAGCTTTGACGCAGTCAGAAGGAGGTGATGAATGGGTCGCTGGTTTGACATGGGCCCAATTCAAGGAGAGAGTGATGGAGCAGTTCTTTCCTAAGGCAGAGCAGGACAAACTCAAGCGAGAATACCATGGGATACGGCAGAGAGCGGGCGAGAATAGCAACGAATTCATGCAGCGCTTTCTTCGCTTGGCTGGTTTTCTGGGAGCAGCAGCTGGTACTCCTGAGGAGCAGGCACACCATTTTAGGTGGGCACTTCGCACCTCGGTCGCGAACAATCTGGTATGTGCTACGTTCAATACAGTAGCACAAGTGGCCGACGCAGCAAGGAAGCTTGAGATGTTGCAGGAACGCGATGAGTTCGGGGAAGCTGAAAGACCCGACAAGAGGTAAAACATTTCGTGTTCTAGCGTTAATCAGACCGCATCCTATCATTATATGTTCTATAATCATCTCTTAAACTGTATCTTCCAGGCAGAAAACTGGGGACCGGTCTCAGCCGGCTACTCAGCAGCAGCCTAATCAGCCCAAAGGAAACGGTCACACTAACGACCGTTCTGTTGTGGAAAGGCGCAACGGTAATGATAATTACCGTAACAATGCGGGACACTCCAACAACAGCAGGTCCTACTATTTACGCATCTTCTTATGATTTCATGTTATATCCCTCATGCTGACACTATATTAATCTCTACCAGGAACCACGGTAACGGAAGGGACCAGAACCACAGGGGTTCTCAGCCTAACCGTTCAGCTAACACTGGTAAACATCTTATGATGCTTACGTCCTATACTCGTGCATATACTTTATTCTTAACACGTTTTGTCATCAGCAGGCCCTCAGCAAGCAAGGACTCCTGCTGGAGGATTCACTCATCCTCTTTGTAGCACTTGCCATCGCAGACACCCTGGCCCATGTCGTCGTGATTCCCACGCGTGCTACAAGTGCGGCCTCCCTGGCCATCGTATGAGAGATTGCCGTAAGGGTGAAATGGAGGGTACTTCGGGTCATGCTGATACTAAACCGCCTCCTACCACTGGGCGTGTCTACACGACATCGCGCGATCAGGCAAACAAATCTACAGGTACCATTACTGGAATTTTGTATATGTACGGCCAGGCTGCATGTGTTCTTTTCGACACGGGTGCCACTCATTCAGTTATTTCCACTACTTATGCTAAGAACATCAGGACACTTCCCTTGCCATTAGAAAATAAGCTTACCATTTCCACGCCTCTGAGGGACTCTGTATTAATAACTCATGTATACAAGAGTCTTCCTCTAGAGTTTGACGATAAAGTTCGTGCAGTAGATGCACTTCCCCTAGATATGATTGAGTTCGATATGATTCTTGGCATGGACTGGCTATCCAGGCACCATGCTACCATAGACTGCCACTCATATCGGGTGATCTTCGGCGACATTAATGCACCAGAGTACATCCATAACGGGTTCATACCCGGGCGGTCTGTACAGGTCATATCTACCTTGCAAGCACGTGCATTACTGTCACATGGCTGCGAAGGTTATCTAGCTACGGTTCATGACATGGATGCTGAATCCCCATCGATTCAGGATCAACAAGTAGTTTCGGAATTTCAAGACGTCTTCCCAGATGAACTTCCAGGCATACCACCTGCAAGAGAAGTGGAGTTCAACATCGACCTTGTTCCAGGAGCTGAGCCAATCTCTAAGGCTCCGTATCGTATGGCTCCCATAGAGCTAAAAGAACTGAAGGACCAACTGCAGGAACTTCTTGAACGAGGGTTCATTAGACCAAGCGCATCTCCATGGGGCGCACCGGTCTTGTTCGTTAAGAAGAAGGACGGCAGCATGCGACTTTGCATTGACTACCGTGAACTTAATAAGATTACCATCCGCAATAGATATCCACTGCCACGTATAGACGATCTGTTTGACCAACTTCAAGGAGCCAAACACTTCTCAAAGATCGATCTAAGGTCAGGCTACCATCAGCTAAGGGTTAAAGAGCAGGACATTGCTAAGACTGCTTTTCGTACCCGCTATGGCCATTATGAGTTTGTGGTCATGCCATTCGGCCTGACTAACGCTCCAGCAGTATTCATGGATCTGATGAACAGAATCTTTCATGAATTCCTTGATAAATTTGTCATTGTATTCATCGATGACATCTTGATTTTCTCAAAGTCCACGGAGGAACACGAAGATCATCTCCGTACTGTACTACAGATTCTTCGTCAGAAGCAGCTGTATGCGAAATTCTCCAAGTGTGAGTTCTGGTTAAACAAGGTGGCATTCTTAGGTCACATTGTATCAGCAGAAGGGATCACTATGGACCCAGCGAAGGTTGAGGCTATCACTAAATGGCCAAGACCAACGTCAGCGACAGAAGTCCGCAGTTTCTTAGGCTTAGCTGGATATTATCGAAGATTCGTGGAGAACTTTTCCCGCTTGGCATTACCTCTCACCAAACTGATGCGAAAAGGAGAAAAATTCGTCTGGACGGAAGAACGAGAGAAGAGCTTCGAAGACCTAAAGCAGAAGTTAGTATCTGCACCTATTCTTACTCTCCCATCTGGTACAGGTGGATTTCAGATCTATAGCGATGCATCGGGGAAGGGACTGGGTTGTGTTCTCATGCAACATGGGAAAGTGATCGCGTATGCTTCACGGCAGCTTAAGCCCTATGAAGAAAACTACCCTACGCATGACCTGGAACTTGCTGCAGTGGTGTTCGCATTGAAGATATGGAGGCATTACTTATACGGAGAATCATGCGACATTTTCACGGATCACAAGAGCTTGAAGTATATCTTCACACAACGAGAATTGAACATGAGACAAAGGAGATGGTTGGAACTGTTGAAGGATTATGATATTAACCTACAGTATCATCCCGGGAAAGCTAATGTAGTAGCAGATGCACTCAGCAGAAAGTCCGGAATGATCAACGACATTGAGATCAAGGAACAAAACATAAGAGACTTGGAGCGGCTAGACATCGAAATCATGGTACGTGGGCAGCACGGATACTGGGCGAATCTTAGAGTAGAACCTGAGTTACTGACTAGGATTAAGGAAGCACAGAAGGATGATGGAGAGATTTGGGCGATAATTCAGAATTTGGAGAAGCAGACAGAATTCAGAATGGACGCAGACGGTATCGTTTGGCAGGGCACGAGACTTTGTGTTCCTGACAATCCAGAACTTCGGGAAGCATTGTTAGCTGAAGCTCACAGCTCCCCATTTTCTATACATCCTGGGTCGACAAAAATGTACCATGACATCAGACAGCACTTTTGGTGGAGTGGTATGAAACAGGATGTAGCCACTTATGTCTCCAAATGTCTTACCTGCCAGCAGGTTAAGATTGAACATCAGCGATCGGGCGGTCTCCTTCAACCGTTAGATATTCCAGAGTGGAAGTGGGACAAAATCACCATGGATTTTGTTACCGGTCTTCCGCCTACCAAGAAGAAGCACGATGCTATTTGGGTCATTGTTGATCGACTCACCAAATCAGCTCATTTCTTACCGATACGCAAGGAAGATCCGGTAAGTAAACTCGCAGATACTTACAGAAGGGAGATCATGAGACTCCACGGTACTCCCTCCAGCATCGTCTCAGACAGAGATCCTCGTTTCACGTCGCGATTCTGGAAAGGTCTGCAAAAAAGCTTGGGGTACACAACTTAAGCTGAGCACCGCCTTTCATCCTCAAACGGACGGACAATCGGAGCGAACTATTCAGACATTGGAAGATATGTTAAGGTCGTGTGCGTTGGAATGGACAGGTGATTGGGACGATTACATCTGTTTGGTCGAGTTTGCATACAACAACAGCTGGCACGCAAGTATCAAATGTGCTCCTTTCGAAATGTTGTATGGCAGAAAGTGTCGCGCTCCAACTTGTTGGGATCAAGTGGGAGAGCGAACACTCGAAGGACCAGAGATTATAGAAATGACCAATGAGAAGATCGAGGTAGCTAAACAGAAGTTGCAAGAAGCACGGTCACGTCAGAAGAGTTACGCCGATAAGCATCGTAGGGACATACATTTTAATGTGGGAGATCACGTCTTCCTCAAGGTTTCGCCAGCACGTGGTGTTAAACGCTTCGGGATCAAAGGAAAACTCAGTCCTCGTTTCATCGGACCATTTGATATCGTTGAACGAATCGGTGAAGTATCTTACCGATTGGCGTTACCTCCTCAGCTTTCGCACGTGCATAACGTGTTCCATGTGTCCTTACTCAGAGGGTACAATTATCATCCACTTCACATGGTTCAGTATCCACTGGAACAGATACGTGAAGATCTCACTTTTATAGAAGAACCCGAACGAGTACTCGACAGGCAAGAACAAGTCATGAGAAGGAAGACGATTCCTTTCGTCAAAATCCTTTGGAGGGACCATACCGAGCGGGAAGCCACTTGGGAAACAGAGGAGTCTATCCGGGCTTCTTACCCTCACTTCATATTTTGAGTTCGGGTATGTTACTTCTTTTCAGCTTACTTTATCTATAATTCGGGGACGAATTATTCTTTTTAGGGGGGAAGAATTGTAAAACCCGCATGCTTTTACCATGAATAGTGCCCTTAAGATCGTACGTCCTAGATTAAAACTTACCTCATTTAGTATTGATCACATTCATGTGCTAATAATCAAGCAAGTGCATACGTGTATGACATGACAAGTATCGATTACGTACGAACTCATGATAAACAGTTAATAAATATGGCACGTGAACATAATTAAATCATGATCACCATTTAAAATACGAACTAGAATAATTACGTAAATACATATAATATAATTACGAGCGTTAAGATTACGGTAACTACATGATAAAATAAACAGAAACGCTTCAGACACGAACACGTTTAACCACGAAAGAACACGAAACATCGGGACACGAGAAAGGTACGGGTACCCCATGTGGGGCCCCCATACCCACGGCACACAACAAGAAATGGGCTAAGCCCATGGACTTTTACAAGTAAAGGGGGTAAGAGTAAAAACATGTTTTCATTTTTCACTTTCAAGAAATAAACACAAAAACCCTAAAAAGAGTTTTCTCCTCCTCCTTTTGCTCTCTTTGTGCCGCCACCTTTACATCACCATAGGAGGGTGATTGGTTGATTTTGATCTCAAAAACTATTGTTATAATCAGTGTTTGTTCATCCTTTTTCCAAGCTACATAGTGGTATACCTTTCTAACCCTTCTTTTTAATTCTTTTAATTCTTTTAATCTTTGATTATTTTCATGAACATGTTACTATTTTTTTTATTTAAACATGATAACTAATCATTGATCTAACATGTTTTGGTATTAATTAAAATCAAAGATTGATTTAAAGGGGTGTTTGTTTTTAGCCGCCTAGCAAAACAAACCCGAGGGGGGTTTGGTTTGCTATTGCCGCCACCACCAAGACCATTTTTGGTCTTGGTTGGCTCATGTGGGACCCACGGCAGCAAGGAGGCACACGTGCCCCGAGTTTGGCTCGGGGTACGGTGTCGAATTCATACCCGATTCATGGTTCGTTGGTTAAATCATGATTTATGCTACATGTTAATTTTTATGAATTATGAACTTAGGATAAAATTAATTAATAACATGAAATATTAATTAAATCATGACTTAGGTTATTTTAATTATTAGTTTAACATGACATTAATTTAACCTAAGTATTTTATGTTATAAGTTATAATTAATTAATTATTAAAAACATGCCTATAATTAATTAATTTAGACATGACTTAGGTTATATTATTAATAATAATAATACACATTTTAACCTAAGTAATTCATTTCATTTTAATTAAAACATGTTATACTTTAATTAAAATGCTTAACCTATAGTTTAATTAAAATACATGAAATAATAATTAAACTATATACTATATCATATGACTTAAGAAACAAGCTTATAACACTTAGACTTATATGTTAGCTTATGTAACCAACTTAATTCTAAATATGGAAACTTCTATTTATAGAAACTTAATTAAATAAGGCAACTAATCTATTAATGGAAACCTTCTATATATGGAAATCTATCTATTTCAGGCAGCTAATCTAATCATGGAAACCTTCTATATATGGAAACTTATTTAATTAAGGCAGCTGATCTATTTTTGGAAACTTTCTATTTTTAGAAACTAATCTATTTTAAGCAGTAAATTCTATTTTAGGAAACTTTCTATTTTTGGAAACTTTCTATTTTTGGAAACTTTCTATTTTTGGAAGCTTTCTATTTTTGGAAACTTTCTATTTTTGGTAACTTTCTATTTTTGGAAACTTTCTATTTTTGGAAACTTTCTATTTTTGGAAACTTTCTATTTTTGGAAACCTGCTATTTTTGGAAAGTTACTTATTATTACACAGTAAGTATAATAATACATGAAACGCCAGTAATACTTAATCAGATTAATCAGAATACTAGATAAACACAGTTTAAGGCTTTAAACAGTGAACCATGACCTAAAACATACCAAATCAGCTAAAATGAGACACAAAACCCAGTACGTAATCAGTGAATCGATACTTATACACGTGTGTATTCATGTAGCGTTAGTGATCCAGAAGTAGGAGTATTTCTTCCGTTCATTCACTGGACTTGAGGTACGGATTCCCGTCCTTTCAGTATGGACATTCTTTCCTTATTAGGATTTCCCCGTATGCAGCCAACTGTTTTCCCCAGCATTTGTTTTATTGTTTTGAACTGCTTATGTTTAATTAGCATAATCTATAGCCATATACAAGCATGACCAGTTTCACCTAGTTATGGAGGTACCATAACCATAGCATTGGAGGCACCGATGTTATGACTTCCCCACGGCGGAGTGATTGCTCGTGGCGTCCCTTTCAGTTTTGGCCATATTATTATATCAGGTGGGGCGTATGGGTGCATCCTAGTTACATGTTTTATTCAGTTTATCATGGTGAATGTGGTGTGTGCCTTGCACCCTTCACAAGGAGTTGATCCCTCCTACCCAAACCAGTATATTGATTAGAGGCATCCCCTCTAATCAGCATGATGAGGTCACCCCTCCAAGTATTCATGCACGTGACCTTTTCATGACCTATATGGGCTATGGTATGTATATGTTAAAACAGTTTTCATAAGATAAACATAAGGATTTTCAAACTATAAAACCAGTTTTTCTTGATACTTAACCAGTTTACTCAGTACTTAGTCTTCCGCTGTTATATGTTACATGTTTACTCTATTTCATGCTATATTGTACATCCGTGCACTGAGCGTCTTGCTCAGCCGTTTTCCTTTTCATGTTCCCAAAACGGCAGGTACTCAGGGACGCTCGTAGATCTCGAACGTAGGTGCATATGGACTGGAAGCTTTACTGTCTTTCTTTACTTTATGCATTTCCTTTACTTTGATACAGTTGCTATGGACATTGTTTCGTCCTTTCCTTTTACAGTATTTATGTTTGTGTGTGATGAGCTTTACTTTGGGGTACCGATATTTGATTCCGGTATTTCCCTTTTATGGTTGAATAATGCTTAGACATTTATCCTTGTATGCTTTGATGACACGCCATGATTATGCGTAATATTCCATTTCCAAAATGGGGTGTTACACATGCCCAGACCTAAATATTTGCAGCCACAAGGTAAGGGGTCTAAAGCTTCTTCAAGCTTAACATGGAGACCCAAGAAAGATCAAAACCCTAATAATAATGGAATTTCAATGACTTGCAATAGATTCAATTACATTTCTAAGGTCATTACAAAACCAATTGGGGTTAACTGGGTTTTTCATCCTAAAAAGGATGAGAATGGGGTTGTTGTGAGAACTAAGTCTGTTCTTATTGAACAACCAGATGAATCCAAGTCTTCTGAGACTTGGGTTCCCAAAGAAAACTAATTTGTTTTCTTTATGTGCAGGGCATTCAGAGACAGATCAATGATTATGGATATTGGGATAGTGGATACTCAAGGAACATGACAGGAAAGGAAGACTATCTGACGAACTTCACTCCTATTAAAGATGGTGATAAGGTATACTTTGGAGGGGGCTACGGCACCATTACAGGCAAAGGAACCCTTCTCACCAATAATCTACGTTTTAAAAACGTCTTCCTGGTAAAAGAACTGGATTATAATCTGTTTAGTGTATCACAAGTTTGTGATAACAAAAATAAGGTTCTTTTCACAAATACTGAGTGTTTGGTGTTAAGCAAGGATTTTAAGATCCCTGATGAGAAGTATATTGATTATAGAACACCTAGGCATAAGGACATATATAATGTGAATTTAAATGGGATTAAAGTGAATACAAATATGTCTTGTTTTTATGCTAAGGCCTCAGTAGATGAAAGTAATTCGTGGCACAGGAGACTAGGGCACATAAATTTTAAAAATATAAATAGACTTGTGAGGCTTGGTTTAGTTGATGGTTTGCCTGAGAAGGCCTTCCACAATGACCACTCTTGTGTTGCATGTCTTAAAGGCAAGCAGCACAAGGTCTCATTCAAGTCCAAGCAGGTGCATACTAGTTCCAGACCTCTTCATATGCTTCACATGGATCTCTTTGGTCCAACAAATATAGAAAGTTTGAATGGCAAGTCATATTGTTTTGTTGTAACTGATGACTTTTCTAGGTTTACTTGGACATTCTTTCTAGCTATGAAGAGTGACACAGCTGATGTTCTTATTGATTTTATCACTCAAATTGAGAAAAGGTCTGGCAATGAGGTTAAGATGCTTAGGAGTGATAATGGTGGAGAATTTAGGAACAAGAAGCTAGATGATTTTTGTGCCAGGAAGGGAATTACTAGGCAATTTAGTATTGCTAGAACCCCACAACAAAATGGGGTTGCTGAAAGGAAAAATAGAACCCTAATTGAAGCAGCTAGAACAATGTTGGCTGATGCTCACTTTCCTATAGCCTTTTGGGCTGAAGCTGTTAATACAGCATGCTATGTGCAAAATAGAGCATTGGTTAACAAAATTCAGAATAAAACACCTTATGAGTTACTTTGGGGAAGAAAACCTAATATTGGTTTTCTCAGACCTTTTGGTTGTCATGTAGTAGTTTTGGACACTAGTGATGCCTTAGGGAAATTTAGTGCAAAAGGTGATGAAGGTTACTTCATGGGGTATTCAGTCCAGAGCAAGGGTTATAGGGTTTATCTTAAAGAGGACAAACGTATTGTTGAGAGAGTACATGTTAGGTTCTTAGAGAATAAACCTAGTGATCCTGAAAGTGGTCCTAATTGGTTGTTTGATTTGGAACCCTTATCTAGAACTTTAAATTATATGCATGTTACTAATCCAGACATTGTGAAGGTAACTTTAAATGTTGTGGAAGAACAAGTTGTTGATGTTTCAGGTACTCAGGTTAATGAGAGGGTTGGATCACAAGCAGAAAAGGCATCTCCTACATTTGAATATGTCACCATTCCCATTTGGACTGATGCTTTTGCTGCTGCTGTTGCTGCAGGACAAGATAATGGTGGTTTCCAAATACCACCAGATACAAACATGCATGGTTCTTCAGGCGCTGACAAAGGCAAATCTAGCGCTGACAAGACCAATTCAGACGTTGACAACAACATTTCAAGCGCTGTTAGCCCAGACGCTGACAACCAAGATTCAAACATTGACAACACTTATGGGCATCTTTTCTCTTCCAGTTTTGAACAAGGTGGACCTTCTAATGTTCATGAAGAGATTCCTGTTGCTCAAAGAGAGTCTGATGAAGAAGATATTGGCAACATGGAGCGTGAAGTTGAGGACACCAGACTTTTTGAAGGAGGAGTTCTCACTTCCACAATGAAGAATCACCCCACATCTCAGATCATTGGTGATATTATGACTCCAGTTCAGACCAGAAGATCTCACCAAGGTCTTGGTGGGTTTATTGCCAACATACACAAGAAGGTTGATACCCCTCTTGTGCAAGCATGTTTGTTTGCATGTTTTCTGTCACAAGAAGAACCCAAGAAGATATTTGATGCTCTCAAAGAACCAAGTTGGGTGGAAGCAATGCAGGATGAGCTTCACCAATTTGCAATTCAGGATGTTTGGGAGCTGGTTGATTGTCCTAGATATGTCAGACCTATAGGGACAAGATGGGTTCTCAGGAACAAAAGAGATGAAAGAGGTATTGTGGTCAGAAACAAGGCAAGGTTAGTGGCTCAAGGTTATACACAAGAGGAGGGGATAGACTATGAGGAGGTCTTTGCACCAGTTGCAAGGATTGAAGCTATTAGGATTTTTCTAGCCTATGCATCTTGCATGGGCTTCACAGTCTATCAAATGGATGTGAAGAGTGCATTCTTGTATGGCACCATTGTTGAGGAAGTTTATGTCATGCAACCTCCTGGTTTTGAGGATCCAGAGCATCCAGATAAAGTGTATAGAGTCAAAAAGGCAATGTATGGCCTTCATCAAGCCCCTAGAGCATGGTATGGTACTCTGTCTACCTATTTGGTGGACAATGGATTCAAGAGGGGCACCATAGATCAGACACTATTTACAAAGAAGAAAGGCAAAGATGTGTTGCTTGTGCAGGTCTATGTTGATGATATCATTTTTGGGTCTACTGATCCAAAGATGAGTGAGGATTTCTCCAAGCTTATGACAGACAAATTCAAGATGAGTGCTATGGGGGAGATGAACTTCTTTCTTGGTTTACAAGTTCAGCAGAAAGAAGATGGTATCTTCATCTCCCAGGACAAATATGTTGCTGAGATCTTGAAGAAGTTTGGCTTTTCTCCGCATGAAAAGAGGGCTACTACTCCTATGGATAGAGAACACCCTTGGGGAAAGATTGGAGATGGGAAAGATGTTGATGTCAGGCATTATAGATCCATGATTGGATCCTTGATGTATCTTACTGCTTCCAGACCTGATATCATGTTTGCTGTGTGTGCTTGTGCACGTCATCAAGTGACTCCCAAAGAATGTCACATTTATGCTGTGAAGAGGATCTTTAGGTACCTAAGATGTTTCCCAAGTCTTGGTTTGTGGTACCCAAAGGATTCACCATTGGAGCTGATTGCATATTCAGATAGTGGTTATGGAGGTGATAAGTTTGATAGGAAATCCACAACTGGTGGATGTCAGTTTCTTGGGAGCAGATTAATATCTTGGCAATGCAAGAAACAAACAGTGGTGGCTAACTCTACAACTGAAGCAGAGTATGTGGCTGCAGCAGCATGTTGTGGTCAAGTGTTGTGGATTCAGAACCAGCTGTTGGACTATGGGTATAATTTCATGCATACTAAGATATTTGTTGACAATAATAGTACTTTATGCATCATTAAGAATCCTGTACATCATTTTAAAACTAAACACATAGAAATTAGACACCATTTTATAAGAGATTGCTTTGAGAAAAGTTTAATACAACCAGATAGGGTTGACACTGAGGAAAATGTGTCAGATTTATTAACTAAACCTTTTGATGCTGGAAGATTTCAATACTTGGTAACAAGTATTTTTAATGGTTAATCTCACTTAATATGTGTTTTGGATTCTTTTTGTAAAAGTATGTACAGGATGATGCATTATTATTATTGGTCTTATTGATGATTTAGATTTTCCACTATATTTTTCTAACACTGACAAAGGTTGTTTGAACACTGATAAGTGTTTTTGCAACGTTGTCAGCAATATAATTGTCTAACGCTGACAAAGCTTCCTTCAACGCTGTTATGTGTTATCGGGGCGTTGTCAGCAACAATGTTAGTTTTGTGGTTTTCAATCTAAATGTGCAGATGGTGTTAGCAGTATACCATTGGATACAGAGTTGCTTATAGATCAATGGAATAGCATTTGGACAATTTTTTATTTATGGATGATGGTTGGAATGTTTCATTCCTATCTTGACATAAATTTTTTATGTTCATGCATGATTTTAGCAAACTTTTTGTATCATAGTTTAAGGGGAGGTTTTAGGAACCTTTAGGATTTTTGGGTATCCATATGATACTCTTATCACAATTCTAGATTGTGTCCACAGGTGAGTATGGGTTAGTTTTACTAAACCATGAGGCACTGTAGCATGCATAGTATATCAACTTTGCATGCTGCCAAGACATTTTTGGCCTAGAATTGGTTGTGGTCTGTTGGGAGACTTGGGAATGATTTTGATATGGGATTTACCTGGGAGTAACAAGGATTTTATAAGGTAACTTGGTTGTTAAGAATTTTGGTTAGCAAGGGACACTAGAGGACTGTTATGTCTATCTTGCTTATGCAAGTGTGCATAACTGGACAGTGCTTGCCGCCCTATAATAATTATCAGCTTTTGGTTATCTTCTCTAGGATAAATTACTTGTTAAGGTCATTTTTCACTTTTTAAAACAATTTTATTTTTGGACGCTGACAAGATTTTTCCAAGCGTTGTTGTGACCAAATTGGACGCTGACATGGCTTTAGGCGAACGTTGACAAGATTATAGCCGTTGGGCGTTGATAGGTTATTTTTTACCGTTGACACTCAATGGGACCTACCCAGTTGTTACTTTTTGACATATTTTCAAGCCGTAATTTTAGGAGTTGTTACTTTCATTAAATGCATGAGATAACTTATAACTTTTTCAATATTTTCATGATTAGTTTTTGAAAATCTTTGCCTATTTTTGGGCCAATCACATGCATTCTTTATCTCCTATAAATTTGGCTCTTATTTTGAAACAGGGTATCTATAATTCTTGTCTAACACTTTTCTCTTATCAACTTCATCTTCTACACTTCAAATTAACAGCTTTCATCAATGGCACCAAAGTTTAACTCAGCAGAATTGGATTTGGGGTTCAAGTCTCAACACAACATGATTGCTTATCTTGTTGCTGATAATGATTTGTTTCCTCAATACACACAAATGGTGGCGTATTTGAACGCATCTCCTCTAAGGTATGCTCTTTCTCATGCACCACTCATTCCAGTCACACACATTAAGCAGTTTTGGAACACTGTCAGTTCCTCAACAGTTAATGGAGTGACCACATTGACTTCTATTGTTCATGGGAGATCTTGGGTGGTTACTGAGGCCTTGGTACGTCAGGCCTTGCATCTTGATGATGCTGATGGTGTAGCCATCCTTCCCATAAGTGAAATAGAACAAGGGCTTAGGGCTTTGGGATATCCTTTTCCTGATGAAGGTACTCTTAATAAGTATCATAAGCAGGAATTTCCCCCAGCCTGGAAGTACCTCATTCACATCCTCCTTCAATGTTTGAGTCCCAAATGTACTGCACACAATGAGATCAATAGATCCATTGCCAGTGCTATTGTGTGCATTGCAACAGGGCAAAAATATAACTATTCTAAAATGATTTTTGAAGGGATGTGTAAAAACAAGGGGACAAAAATGACTTTAGCTTATCCCCGTTTTCTGCAAATGATTTTTGATGATCAAGGTTATTGTTCAAGGGATCACAATGATTTTTATAAGATCCCTGAACAAAAGAAAGCTATTTTTACAAAGATGAATTCCCCACCTCTTAGAGACTTACCTTTAACCCCAGCCATGCTTGCTGTTATTGCAGCAGCACAACCCCAACCAGACCCCCAACCTCAAATTGACCCTCAACCACAACTTGAACCCATTCCTAAACCTTTACCCTCACCTGAACAAATGCAAATTGACCAAGAACCCTTTGACGCTGACACATCAAATGTTGGCGTTGATGTGCCTATTTCCAACGCTGACACACAACCATCACAATCCCAAACACCCCTTAACCAACCCACATCTACCCATTCTTCCACACCATCTTCCACACCACCTGAATATAGGTTGATAAAACGCCAAAGGACTACTGGAGTGTTCTCCTCTGGTGGTCCTAGCCATGAAGCAGAGAGAACCACCACCACAAGTGTGGCTGGTGACCTGGATGAGGCTGAGACTATTGGTTCTGGCTTAGATGCTGGCCAAGGCAGTCCCACCATCATTAAGTCCTCATCCTTGCCAATGAACCTACCTTGGGAGGTCAAATCCCCATTTCAGAAGAGGGCAGTCTGGAACCAATGACTCTTTTAGAATTGACGGCATTCTGCATTAGCTTGCAAAAGCAAAATGCAGACTTAGTACAAATTGTCAGCTCACAAGGCCTTGAACTCAAGCAATTGAGGGAGAGGATTGTTGTTTTGGAGAGTGATCATGCTAGGAGGGGTATGGAGGAGTCTTCCAAAGGGGAGGAAGATCAAAGAAATCTGAGTGATAAGGGCAGCCAAGATGGTCAATCAATGGATGTTGCTGAAGCCCTTACAACTTTGAAGGAACAAACAGGTTTTGATACGTCCTTACTCTCTCCAACCAATCTAAATTTATCATTTACAGCTATGTTGAGAGAGGTTACACAAGGCGCTGAGGGAAAATATTTGAGCGTTGACAAGACAAATTTGGACGCTGATAGAAGTATTTTGGGCGCTGATAGAGGAAATTTGGGCGTTGATAGACCTGCACATGAAGGTGATGTATTCCAGTCATCATCTATCATCAAAGAAGTTTCTACTCAGGTATTACCATCTACCTTACCAACCATTGCACCATCAGATAAGGGTAAGGGTAAATTGGTAGAAGAAATTGTTCCAAAGAATGCAGCCCAAGTTGAATTTGATAGAAGATTGGCTGAACAAATGATGGAACAAGGTGAAAAGGAAAAGTCACCATTTGTTGTGACTTCTGAAGAAGAAAGTGATGAAGCTAGCTCAGACTCAAGTGTGATGATTATAGAACCAGAAAGGCTTGAGTATGGTGATGAGCTTGATAGGGAAAAGTTGAGAGATTTAAAGTTGCAGGTTGATTTTGACATGCCAGAGGTGGTTTAGATGTATAATTCTTGGGAAGAAAGCTACATGGATAACCCAGAATTGACCATTTCAGATCAAATATGGGGTTTGGAGCTTCTTCTTAGAGTTCAGAAGGATTGTAAGGTGATTTTGAAGCACAAGGCAAGCAATATTCTCTCAGAATTGAAAAGGGATAGAAGAGAGCTCTATTTTATGTTGCTCAGATGTCATAGAGTTGGATGGACACATCAGAAGTTGAAGGCTTTGACATTTGATGAGTTGGAACATAGGGCTTATCCTATTTGGGTGAAAGTGCAGGAAGAAAACACTTTCAAACTTCTTTCAGATGAAAGAAAGGAGCAACTTGCAGAATAGATGGAAATCAAGAAAGCTATGATAGTTCCCAGGCCAGTGAAGAAGGGATTTAAACTTGAGTTTCCAAAAGATATGAATCCACTATATCCAAGTGAAGCAGTTATTAGAAAGAGCCTCAAGCTCTCCCCATTAGAAGCTTCAGATATGGTGCAAGTGTTACCATTAGATTCCAGGAATCCAATTGTGAGTTATGATGAGGATGAATGTGGATTCTAGAAAATTGGCAGATTTGGCAAGGAGGTACACACTTTTACCACTCTCATATCTTTATTTGCAAGTTGTGATAGAGAAGACTTGGTGGACCTTTGGAGGTTGCTAGAGACCAAGTATGAGGCTGAAGCACCAACTTCAGCTAATGGAATAAAACTTTGGACCACATTTAAAAGAATGTGTGGGACAAATGAGGAAGATCCTGAAATATGGAAGGATCTTGAAGATGACCTCAGTGGTCTTCAATGGAGGTTATATTCAGCTGCTGGTGTATACCATTTGAGTTCTACAAAGTTTGCTGAGTATCTACTTGTGGATGCTCAGTATTTCATATCCAAGGCTGTTTTGGAAAAGATGAAGGACACTCAGCTGGAGATAGATTATTCAAGTGACGTGGCAAAGAATTTGATCAGATTTATTCATTACCAATATGAGAAGGTTTGTCAGACTCCTCCAAGTTCTTAATGCTTATTCAGAAACTTGATCATAAGAGTGGATATCAAGTTTAGGGGAGGATTGTTGGGAATAAATTAAGGCCAGATCACTTGAGCGCTGACAAGAACAAAACAAGCGTTGACAGGAACAAAGCAAGCGCTGACAGCTCAAGCGTTGACAAGTTAAAGTCAAGCGTTGACAGATTGAAGACAAGCACTGATGGAAGATATAAGCTACACGTTTATTATATTCTAGAATACTTCTAGTAAGGATAGAAACGACAATGTATTTTCTATGTTTATCTTTACCTAGAATAGTTGATACGTAGCTTATTGTACAAGGCTTCTTAGTCTATAAAAGAAGGCCTTTAGGTTAATGTTCAATATCAAGTTTTACATAAGTTTTCATTCGTAAACATCTTTCATTGTAAGCAAGTTCGACATTCATAATCAAAGTGAAAGTTTTGTTTACATCTTGTGTTCTTGTTTAAGTGTTAAATTCCGCATAACACTTATATTCACAAAGCATATA
This sequence comes from Glebionis coronaria, assembly GCA_025667525.1. NCBI lineage: Eukaryota > Viridiplantae > Streptophyta > Magnoliopsida > Asterales > Asteraceae > Glebionis > Glebionis coronaria. The sequence goes on along the minus strand of CM046878.1, from coordinate 166,135,876 downwards.
CAAAGGTTTCTCTACATGCTATACTTGATCTAATCTCGTATACACAAAGCTAATCGATCTAAGTTTGGGATCAACACAGTAAGATAGGAATTTTAAAACTTTTAGATTAATTTTTTTGTTATTTAATTAATTTTTAGAATTATTTTAATATTTTTGTAGTTTTTAATCATTTTTAAATAGTTTTAATTAATTTTAAATTTTTCAAAAATAGTTTTTAATCTAGTTAAGTTATTTTAGAGGTTTACAAAAGTAAAAAATCTATATTTGGGCTTTTGTTAAGTAAATTGATTTTTTGGGCTTTAATTAGCATTAAAAATTTATTATTTAATTAAATAAAAGGTTTAAGTGATTTTTGATGTTTTGTAAACTCCAATTACATTTTTTAGGATTTATTGCAAATTTCTAGGAATTTTTAGGATAATTTTTAAATTTCTTCACTTTTTACGGTTTTACGTGCACGACTTTTCGTCTTAGTGTAATTTTATCATAACCGGCATCCTTTTCTCTTTACTTTTCTCATAATTATAATCACAAACATAAATCATTTCTTACACAACACACTAGCCTCCTTGAGAACGATCCCACCTTTGGGTCATTTACATGTGGTTTTCCAAAACAATTTGTTTAATACTAACCCTAATTACCTCATTTTCCTAAACGAGTGTGAATTTACAACTATCATTTTGGCGTCGCTGTCGGGGATGATGAGACTGCTTTTATACATAGTTTCATCGTCCAAAATGGGCTTAAAATGCATAAAATATCATAAAATGTGCCAAATATATGCTTGTGTTTGTTCATGTATATTTTAGGTACGGATATTGAGAAAATCATAAAAGATCACAAGAATCAAAGAAAAACGAACACGGGAAAAGAAGTCGCACAATAAGCCGGATCCTAGAGTTGATTTTCCAAGAAAAGTCCTTGAAGAATTGAATATTTACAAGAGAGATCATTTATCATTAAAGAATTGACACTTAATACCCTTGTTTATTCATAAATACAAGTTTGGTCCCTTAAGTTTGTCAAAATTACAAAATAGTCCCTCAACTTTGAAGAATTGACAAGTTTGTTCCTCACAAAATGAAGACTTGTCAATATTAGTCCTCCTCAAAGTCAAACATACCATGAAGACCTTCAAGATACAAGAAAGAACAAGTTTGGTCCTTTAAATATCAAGAAATGACAAAACAAGTCCTTTAAATATCTTTTGGAAAGTTTTTGGGGCAAAAGTGTGAAGAATGAAACTTGGTTAACAAAGGGATTGAAGTTTCGGGCTGAAAATTTGCAAATGAAAGGAAGAAAAGAGATGAGGGGTAATAGCTGCCAAGACAAGGAAACTAACCTAGACCAACCAAACCTCTCCACGTATCCCACTACCTCCTCTCCACCAATCACAATCCACCCAGCCTCCACCTCACTTTCCACTCACCACTGGTTTAACTAATTAATATAATTAGTTAAACTTGGCGCTAAACACCATGTTTAAACCCAAACAAATATCAAATAGTTGTTCTTCATGTTCATATCCAAAATTGGGGTTTTCTTAAATACTTGGAATTAACCCTTAATCTCCTCCAGAATTAAGATTAAGGGATGACTAATCATAACCCCACCCTTAAACCCCTTGCCACATCACCCCAAGGCTCACATGCTACACCCTTACTATACGTTTTTTTGGGGAAGACAAACCATGTAGAGAATCAACCATCCACAATGTAGCTTCATTTCTAAGCTCATTGGGAGCCCTTTGATCACATTTTCACCACTGGCATCCTAACAAAACGCCGAGATTCTTCACATGTTAGCAAAAGTTCAAAATCACCAAGGGCATACTTGGAACTTCAGTAGCTAGGGTTTTATTGTTTCCTTAGTATTCTAGAACTATTGTAAGGTATATATAAGGCCATTAGATAAGTAGCTTAGTTCTTGTTCTCAGTTTTTAATTTGTCAAACCTTGTAAAGCCTTTTTCTGAGTTTATGAAATTGTGGTATTGTGTTATGATTTAAAACGGAGTTACATTGTTTTGTTATTATGTTGAGTAGTTGTTTGTCACGTTTTTGTACTTAATCAAAACCTTGAACAAGTCTAAGAGCTCCTATAAGCCTGTGAGTCCCTTTGTTCTTGCTGAGGTCAAGAATTTGGCTTGTGCTTGGAGAGGATTGTTCATTGAGGTGTTTCCTTAAGTGACATAAGTCACAATTCAACTAGCTTAAGCAATATTGGAAGTTGGTATACGTTTTTATAACAAAAATCTGTCAAGTGGTTTGCTAAGTGCTTGTGGTTTAACAGCTTGCTTATTTGAGCTTTAGGGTGATCATAGCCTCCTAATCTTGGTTGATTAAAGGGTGGTGAGGCCTTAAGGGAAGATTCAAGCCTTGTGGGAACCTAAGTCTTGCATAAACTTGACCATTTGTCACCCTATTTTATCTCATTTGTGCTAACCTAGGCTCAAGCCCTTGCCTGAGCTTGTTTCTTGTTCTTAGCAGTGGAAATCTGGTGCTTGTTAAGCTAGCACCTCAGCTCTTTGATTCCAAAGTGTGGATGTACATTTTGGAGGTTTGAATTCTCAATCTTCATTTTCCCGTTTAAGTACTTGTTCTTAGTGATTTGGTAATCTGCTATTGTTATGTGTTGTTTGATGGCTGCAATCTAGTTCTTGATGCTTGTTGAGGTTGTTATGAGGCTTGTTTAGGCTTGGTGAAGTCTGAAAAACATTTTGGGTTCATAAAATCTTGATTTGGCCTTCTAAAGGACTGTTTGGGATTGTCTGCTTTGTGGTTTTTATGCATGTGTGAGTAGTTGTTTAGGGTTGCTTATTGTTGATATCTGTTATTGAGGTGTTTGTGCTCTGATATTTGCAAAAATTGAGCTCTGTAACATCAAATCTGAAATCATTGCATAACTAGCTTGTTTTAGGTCTTTGTTGACTGAAACTTGGTGAACACTTAGATTGTGTGCATATCTAGGGTTAACAAGTGTTAAAACATAGTTTGAGTAATCTGATTTGTGGATTTGACGGTTTAAAATTCAAGATTTGGTCAATTGTATCAGCAAAGGAAATTATCGTGTGTTCATTGTTCATCAGTAAACTTGCATAAGCTTTAATCTAGTGCTAATCATGGATATTTTCTTGAAACAAGTTTATTTGTGTGTCACTAAGTCTGATATTGCTATTGTATGCTTTTGGCTAAGTTTGGTAGGCTTATACTAGCTTAAAAGTAGCTTATAATCACTAGATCTGTTTATTCCATGTCTGTGCTATGTCTGTGGACTGTTTGATTAAACTGTATCATTTGGCTGAGTGATTTTGTGTTTTTCTGCTTGATTGTGACTCCTTACAACCCACTGGTTGTAGGGGTACCTTGATTGTCCAAAGAAACCAAGTAAATCTCACTTAAAAAGCAAGTCAAAAAGTCAAAGCAGTGGGAACTCCTTTCCCCTTCTGCTAGCCACTACTAGTGCAAATTGGTCATCAACTTATTTTTAAGTCATTCTAGCTTATTCTATTGTGCAACAACTTTTTTTTTGTGATAGATCTTAATATTTGAGCTTATTAATCAGTTTTGAAGTTTATAGCTTTTGGTTTTAGCTTTTGACTAGAAACGACTATTTTTTCTTTTTCAAAAACAGCTTATTGCTTATTTCAGCTTATTGAGTGTGCTTATTGGAAAACTTTTTGTTGATTAAGCTTAGTTTTGTCATTTAAAACCTTTTGCAAGTTGAATCAGCTTTTGAAGTGGCCTATAACTCAAAAACGACTATTTTGTCGTTTTCTGTAGAGAGCTTTTGCTTATTTCAGGCTTATTTCTTGGGCTTATTCAAAAATTCTTTTTACAAACAACTTAATTAGGTCTAGAGAAGGTTGTGTGTCAAATTTCAGCTTATGGCATCAGCTTATAGCTTAATGGGCCAAAAAGCCCATTAAGAATAAGGTGTTTTGAAATAAGCTGTGATAAGCTAACTTTTAGCTTTTGAGCCTTTGAAAATTTGTGTTTAAAATTGAATTTTGAGTTTAACTGGAAGTTTTGGGCCCCTTTGGTGGACTTTTTCTTATTGGGCCTATTTTCAGCCCATTAAGGGCCTGTTTCACTGTTTGACCCATTTCGAGGCCCATTAGGGGTATTTTTGGTAGTTCAAGTTCATTTCTGTTTTAATTAGGTTAAAATAAACTAGTTTGCAACTTTTTAGAATTTCTTATAAATTTTGGATTTTTATTAATATTTTATTATTATTTTATTATTAAAAATTAAATTTAAGATTTTTGCAAGTTTATCATTTTTCATAGCTTAAATACATTAAGATTGGAATTTTAAAACTTTTAGATAAAAAATTTTGTCATTTAATTAATTTTTAGAATTATTTTAATATTTTTGTAGTTTTTAATCATTTTTAAATTGTTTTAATTAATTTTAAATTTATCAAAAACAGTTTTATTTTGGTTAAGTTACTTTAGAGGTTTAAAAAAGTGAGAAATCTCATTTTGGGCTTTCTGTTAATTAAATTGATTTTTTGGGCTTTAATTAGCATTAAAAAAATATTATATAATTAAATAAAAGGTTTGAGTGATTTTTTATTTTTATAAACTCTAATTACATTTTTTAGGATTTATTGCAATTTTCTAGGAATTTTTAGGATAATTTTTAAATTTCGTCACTTTTTACGGTTTTACGTGCACGACTTTTCGTCTTAGTGTAGTTTTATCATAACCGTCATCCTTTTCTCTTTTCTTTTCTCATAATTATAATCACAAACATTAATCATTTCTTACACAACACACTAGCCTCCTTGAGAACGATCCCACCTTTGGGTCATTTACATGTGGTTTTCCTAAACCACTTGTTTAATACTTACCCTAATTACCTCGTTTTCCTAAACGAGTGTGAATTTACAACTATCATTTTGGCGCCGCTGTCGGGGAGGCGTGTTGTGTCATGATTTGGACAATTGTTGTTTTTATTAGCCATAATAACTATTTGTATTAGTAGAACTCTACTAATACGTATTATTGGTTTTTTGTTTTTTGTGTGAATATTATTACTATATTGTATACGTAAAACAATAAATTCACAAGTACTCCAAAAGTGTGAAAACACACCCTTGATTCGGGATTTCATCACTCGGTCATTGTATTCGAATCTCAAACAAAGAAAAAAATACAAAATAGATAATTACTTTCGTGAAGCTTAATTTTGACAAACACAAACTATAAGGTGGGTATAAGGCGGGTATTATAAAATACACCCTAAAAAAAGGCTCTTAAGTGCTTCGCGCCGCCTCGTTTCTCCGTTTGCTTGTGCGTGTTTAGATAAAAATGACTAATCGAGGGTTTGCCGACCAAAGTATTATCTACGTAGTATCTATATTTTCTTGGTTTCAATTGATTAAACCCTCTTGAACGTTTTGGTGTTCCACCAACGTTCTAAAGTCATCGAAGGCGTTCACTTCACGTGATTGTTTTCATTCCTTTAGGCTCCTTTAATCGAGAGATTTGATTTGAGGAGAGATTTGTATATTTTTTTCTACGTAATACATCACAAAATCCAAAAAAAAAGTAAAAACAATCAAAAAACCACAAAAAATTGAAAAAGTAAAAACACCAAAAAGAATCTTCTTTGCTCATCCTACATTGTACGTGACGTTTACGCAAACTCGAAATCAAGCAAGACGTGCACGTAAACGTCGTAATCGAAAGGAAAACACACCAACACCTTTTAGTGAAGAGACTCCAAGTGAGGAACCTATTATAGAACAAGAAGCTATCATGGCTAATCATACTATGATGGAGTTGCTTCAAGCACCCTCCGAGGGTTTTGGAGAGGCCATTGTGATTCCCGCCATCCTTGCGGAGAACTTCGAGATTAAGACGGGTTAATGTCTATGCTTCAAGCCAACAAGTTTCAGGGACACGAAAAAGACAACCCACATAATCACATTACGCAATTCAATCTTCTCACCGCGACTAGCAAGTCTAAGGATGTACCCCACGATGCCATTAAGATGATGTTGTTTCCATACTCGTTGGATGGACCCGCCAAGATATGGCTCGAGAAAGAACTCCCAAATTCGATTTTGACGTGGGGTGATCTCGTTTCTAAGTTTGTGAATCAATTTTTTCCACCATCTAAAACAACACATTTGAAAAACGAGATTTCACGATTTACTCAAAGGTCTAATGAGAGTTTTTCTATGGCTTGGGAAATGTTTAAAGAAATGTTACATGAGTGTCCTCACCATGATCTTTCCGAATTGCATCAAATTGACACTTTTTATAATGGGCTTAATGATCATGAACGAGATTATTTGAATGCCGCCGCGCGTGGTAATTTTTTGTGCAAAACGACCGATGAAGCTTTGAAAATAACTGAGAATAGCTCTAAGGTTTACAACCCTCGTAACACACTGAGTGTTTCCACTATGGGTTCGTCGCCGTCTCGTAACATGAGTGCCTTGCAAGATGAAGCAAATGAGGAAAATCGGTTTTTCGATAGGTTTTCGACTCTTATGACTCATTGGAAAGCACAAGATGCTTTGAATTCCGCTTCGGTTAAGGCGGTTGGAAAGAGTTGTATTTCGTGTGGTGGAGCTCATGATTTTTTCGAGTGAATTACCGCGGATGGTAACACTTCGAGTAATTATGTAGCCACGGGAACTTATAACCAAAACGGTCAAGGTTCCCGCCCAAATCAAGCTACACAAAATCAAAATGCTAACTACTATCAAAACAACAATCAAAATGGTGCTTATCAAGGAAATCAACGTAACTACAACAAGGGTAATTACCAAAGTGGGAACAATGGGAAAATTTCAAATCAAAATCAAAACCGTGATTTTCAAAATACCACACAAGGGGGTTTTCAAAATGCTCACACTAAATCTTAATGGAGAATTTTTGGATTATGTAAAAGCAAACGATGCTAAGTTTGATAACATGCAACGTGAGATGATTAGCTTAAGATCCGAGTTGAAAAACGAGCTTAAAAACGAACTTGCTAATGAATTGAAAACTCATGCTAATAAAATGGAAGGAAATATTCAACGTCTCCAACAAAATCAACAAAAAATGGAGCAAGGTTAACATGAGATTAAGCAAGAGTTGTTAGCGGATGCTAGGAAATCAAAGTTTGAAAATCGAATGGGAAAAATCTTTGAAGCTATCATGTGTAAACCTTCTTCTTCGGGTGGTCTTCCTAGTGATACCATTGTAAACCCAAAAGGAGAATTTAAGGTTATTACTATTCGTAGTGGTAAAACTTTCAAAGAACCCATTTCTCATCCAAGTACTTCTACGGAGAAGGAAATAAAGAAAGAGCCCGAGGTGGTGGTAGAAAAGGAGCATATCCCAATCCCACAAAGTAACGCTCAAACCACACATACGATTGAACCAATACCAATAGTGGAACCCGAGATTCCAAGGCTGATGCCTATGCCCCAACCCACACCACCCTTACCTTAACCATCAAGACGAAACAAGGAAAAGGCACAAGAACGTAACAATTATCAGTTTGAGCTTTTTATGAAAATGTTTCGTGACTTGCATTTTAACATAAGTTTTGCCGACGCTTTGGTCATGATGCCTCAGTTTGCCGCAAAATTAAAAAGTATGTTGAATAACAAAGAAAAATTGCAAAAGTCATCTAGTTGTTCATCGGTTTTTCTTAGCCGCATACATCAAAAAGTCGGTGATCCTGGTACATTTTTTAATCCCATGTGCTATCCAAGATATGGAAGAATGCTACGCCTTGGCCGATCTTGATGCTAGTATAAATTTGATACCTCTTGAGATTTTTAAGTCGCTCAATCTTCCTAATCTCACTCCTTCAAGAATGTCAATCGAGATGGCCGATCATTCTATGATTCTAGCTTGTAGAGTAGCCGAAGACGTCTTTGTGAAAGTTTGAAAGTTTTACTATCCCGTGGATTTTATCGTTGTTGACATCCCCATCGATCCTAAAGTTCCTCTAATTTTAGGTCGATCATTTTTGGATACATCGAGAACACTTATTGACGTTCATGCTAGGAAAATCACTCTACGTTTCCATGAGGAGGAACTCGTCATAAATGCAATTCAAAACTCTACGCTTTCTCATGTTTATTCTATGACGTCTTTGAACCATGTTGATTCAATCAAAAACATATGCAAAGGATTTTCAAAAAGAGTTTTAAGAGTTGTCGATAAAAACGATTTTCCATCCCCTCCGCCGGTGGAGGTTAAGAGTATTAAACCTACGTCTTCAATTACGGAAGATTATTTGGATGATGAATATGTTGACCCCGAGGGGGCGGTGTTCTTTATTGATAAACGTTTTGAGAACTTACCACCACCAAAACGCAACTTAAATGTGAGAGTGTTTAGTGTGCCTAACATCGTTTTAGAAACACCAAATATTTTTGACATAATCAAATCGGGTTTTCATAAGGAGTTTTCAAAAGATGAAAAAGGAAAAAAATTTGAATTGGATTTAAAAGATATTTCTACAATTCTAACTCCGCCATCACCTCGTGTTTTGAGTACTACAAGCTCGTCTTCTCCTTTTGACGATGCTTTATGTGGATTTAGTGTGGGGGAAGCCCCTTATGTTCCCTCCTCTTTCTCCACCAAGGATGAGACATTCGATCCCGGAATTGCTTATAAAGGGAAATCTCGGTCTACCACCGATGCAATTAATGGAAAATACTTTCATTTAATTGGTGTGAGTCTACCTCGAGTAGCTCAAAAGTTTGTCTTACCAATTGTTCCACCCTTCTACTTCTCATCTCTTTTCTTCAAACTCTTTGAGTTTTTGGCACGTGTTAAAGTGGTGTTGGTTTGTTTATCCAATGAAAATGAGGATGCCATCTTCGATCCCAGTATTTGGCATCATCAAAGGACTTAGTCCTTAATACTGGTTGCTTTTGGGCCTTGTTTATCATGTAAGACCCACCAAAATTTGACCATACCATGATTATCCCTAAATGATCACATTTATGGGGATTCGAGTCGAGCTTTTAACTCGGTTATCAAAAACAAGGTGCCTCGTGGGGGAGTCATGCTTATCCATGTACATACTATCGCTTTCTAATTAGTTTAATGTGAGGGGATTTATGCCCTTCCTACCTTTATTCCGTGGTTGTTTTGCATTGTGGTTTTTAGATAATCATGATCTTCATGATTAGAGCCTCTCGTGTTCGTTTTATGGGAGCACTCGATCGTTTGCTTTGAAGAATTTCTCGATATCCACACATGATATATCCTTATATTTTCTAACCTTAGGTTTTTAGCACACTTCATAAACGGCTATTAATTTAACGGTTACACCCTTTCCATGCTAGATTAAGCATTCGACTACGTCTCTAGTATGGGGGTATCATACCCTTAGACTCGAAACATTGAGGACAATGTTTAACTTTAGTATGGGGGGGTGAATAGATACTTGCCTTGCCAAACCTTCACGCTTTCCAAAGTTTATCTTTTTGTTTATCGTTTTGTTGCAAAATAAGGCTAAAAATGGCCAAATTTTAACTTTTTCTCATGTTTTATTTAAGTGTTTGAAGACACGAATGTAGATTTTCCGATGGCGAGAATAAGAGCAATTTTTGACTCGACCGTGCGTGTTGAGCACTTAGCTTCGATTCGTTAACTTTACATTAGGCTAAGTCTCTTAAATGAGGACGAGAAATGATAGAGTTAATTATAAGTTACTATGCTAAACGTAGAGTACTCGTATTCTTTCAAAAACTTGTGTGTTCTCGTTGTTTTCTTATTCTCCCTTCGCTTGTATATATTTTGCTTAATAAGTGTTGGCTTAGCGGTTTAGTCTTGATTGTTGGTTTCTAGTCTTTTCTAGTAGCTTCCATGTAATTAAACTGAGAAGACATTAAGGTATCGCCAGCGTCACGGTTTTGAAGTATTGGCAACCCGAATAATCGAAAGCTTCACCTAATAATAAGATTTCAAGTGCTCACCTAAATCAAGCAAACAATTTGAAGCTCACAAGGCCAAAAAATCTATGCGAAATTGAAAGTGAATTATGCCTTAATCTTTGAAGCTTTAAAGATCCAAAATTCGCTTTTAGCGTGAGGATATACGTCTTTGGCCATAATAAACACCTCATGACGAGGTTAAATAAAAGGCAAGGCAAGGCCGAAGTCATAATAAAAGCTTCATGGCGAAGTTGAATAAAAGATGGAGGTAAACCTATGATAATAAGGTCCATCCGTTAGGGGCCGTATATAAGTCTTGGTAATAAGTCTCATGTTCAAAACCGTTATAAAACCGTGTTTATCGATCCTTCTTGTTGACTTAATTTTTTGACATCGTTGTCTATTAGGGGGGTTATTAATTCGATGGTCTTGGTTACACCGTTATGACTCTATTTTTAGACCTAAATCTCTATCATCGCATAAGTAAAAAATGTATTCTCGTGAACATTCAAGACAAAAATAAAATATAAGAGATACCAATTAGGAAAACGGGAGTCTAAGTACGTGATTAGGGCATATGAGTAGTGTTAGCATTACTAACTTATAATGACAATGATCTCGTTACACGCTTGGCATGGAATTGGGTGAAAATCGAGGACGATGAAATTATTTCTAACGAAGCATTCACTACTAGAAAATCAAGCATCAGCAAGGAAGGTTGGCATCGCTATTATGTCACTAAAGCCCTTCAACGATAGAATTGTGACGGACATATGTCGTCACCAAAAAGGGCCTCGTAAAATTTTAGCGACAACTTTAGTGACGAAAGTTTTAGAGTTTCAGTGACGAATAGACGGTCTCTTACCCCTCACTAAATCTTTTAATTTGATTTGACTATTAAGTGATGGCTTTGCAACAAACTTTCTATCGCTAATGGTAACGACGAAGCAATCACTAATCCATTGATAATAACACCACTAAACAAACTGACAGCACCGACAATCAAAATTTGTTGGTAAGCAGATATAATTCGTTGGTATTGATGTTACCAACTACAAACAATGGTTCTTTGATATCGCTAATCGCTAAACATACAACAAATAACTTATATTGTTTTTGCAATTCATTTCATATGTGACATGATAAAAGATACATAAATATACATCACTTACATATAAAAAGAAATGATTGACTTGCATATAGTTCGTCTTTGTTCAAAGAAAAACAATAATAAAGCATCATTTTTATGCTACCAAAAGTTTTTAACAGTCATGACTCATGACCCATACGAATAGAGCCATAGAAAAGCTTTTGTTATGAGATTCACATGCATAACATGCATCCTTTAGAACTACACTTCGTCAATGTTGTTAGTGTCCAGCTCCTATGACTTCCTCCTTTCCACGTGCCAAGAGAAAACTACTCTATGTAAATAGATACTTAAAGTACTTTGCAGGTGTCAAATAATATCTGCGTATAAAAACAATTAAATCAACAATTCACTCAAAGGAATTTGTAACTACTAGTATATACAAGAGATAATTACCCATAGTTGAATTATAAATAAAAAACATTAAGCGTGCTATATAGGACTTCCAAAATAGTGGTAGTAATAAAATGAAAGCCTCATCAAAATTCCGAGTTGAAGATTTGATGATCGTTGTTGATGCATTGTTGGAAAGGAAAAGGAAAAGTATTGTTGATATAAGAGTGTCTTGTTAGCGTACTGTTAGTATAGTAAGAATTATTGACAAGTTTGAGAAAGGAGCCAACATGGTTCTTAACAGAAAGATGAGTTTTGTGCAGTTTGTAAGTCTTCCTTTACACTCATTAAGTTATCTTACAAGGGAGGAGATTGAAGATAAGGCTAGAGAGCTTAGTAGTCTACTTATGAGCTATGTGGAAAGAGGTGTAATCTTGTTTCTTGGTGATCTCACTTGGGTGGCTAACTATTGGTTGAAATTCAATGTAAAGGTCAAGAACCTACTGCTACTCCCAAATGGAGCACATGATCATGGAACTCAGGAGGCTAATGCTCAGTTATTGGGATAGTGGGAAGTTGTATGTGGTTGATGGGAATAACCAATTCCCAAACTTGTTGCAAAATCGGTAACCCTTCTTTTGAGACTATATTGGATGTTTCCCCTCATACAAACCCAGTCGATGGCGTAATAAAAGTTGGAAAATATTTGTTCTTAATCTCGTTGTTTGAGACTTTGACTTTCAATATTTTCATAAAGTAGGTGGAATCATAGTCACGCGAGGCGCCAAAAGGTAATATACGATAGATACTAACCTGAGTCTGATTTGCAGTTCCATTAGAGATTCACCAAATGAGAAGAAACTAGTCACCTGATGTGGTAAGTTTTCAGTCAATCTTAGTAGAGAAGCTCAAAGTACAGCGAATTATGGCCATCAAAATGATTGTTACTGCTACTATCACCTCCAATCTGCCATTATGGCTCCAAAAGGCAAGAGAAAGAAGTCAGTACAAAATTTCACTTAGACAACAAATAAATTCTATGAGCCAATGATTAAATTTATTTCACCATCATTGTAACCACTTAAAAATATTCACTTAATAACATTATACATATTACGTGACCACCTATATCAACCGAAAAAATGAGACGTCATCTATGCTAAACCCCGCAAGTCTTTGTCACTATTTTTTCATACCAAGTTGCTAACCTAAAAAGTAAATCCTTACAGTCCAAAATAAATAATGTCGCATGTTTTATACATGAATATGATACATTTGGTAGCCTTAGTCAGAAATGGAGGTCAAGAACTGCAATATACTTAGAAAGTGAATGGAGGTCAAGAACTGCAATATACTTAGAAAGTGATCAGTTATTGATGAAGGTATCAATGCATCATGTATTGTGAACAAGCCTTTCATGTTACTTAATATGAATACAAAGGTCTATTAGACCCACCTTTTATTGTAATCTAAACATCATAGAAGTTATGGTCCTGAGTAGGGTGTCGAAAAAGTCGACCCAACCCGAACCTGAATAAGCATATTTTAGCCTTGACCCGAATTGAGCCAACCCGAATTGACCTGAACCCGACCAACCCGACTTGACCCGACTCAAATTGCAGTTTTTACATTGTATTGCTACTTAAATGAGATATTTTTTATGCTTTTTCCTTATATTTTGGTTGACCCGAACCCGAATTGCTTGACCCGAATAGACCCGACTTGAATTGACCCAAAACCGAGTGACCCGAGTTCTAATTAGGCTCGGGTTGTGGTATGATTTTTTTACTCTCAACCCGAGTTGACCCGACCCGAGTTGACCCGAACCCGACCGGGTCAATCCGAATCACACCCCTAGCCCTTAGTACAATTAAAATTTAATGCAAAAAGCTTTTCACATCCATAACAAACTATTCATGCAAAAGAAAAGCCACTTTTGTAAAAGGGAGGAAACAAGTTATATACGTACTAGAATTCTTCAAAAGCGTATAAGATTTTTAGTGCGAAAATTTTCACTTGCATGAATAAAATCTTATTAGTTATAACCTAAGAGCCTAAGCATCTAAGAAATATTTTATTCAGCAAAATTAAGCATATCTTTTTATAGAAACACAACTTATATAAGAACCCCCAACGGGTATAAACTATAAAGTAAAAATTACAATACAGGTCTACAATGACAGTCAACTCAACAGTCTGTAAAATACAATATTATGACTTGAATATAAGAACTTGCAGAAATACTAGTAATTTGATAAAAAGAGGATGATGAGCGTTTCTCGTGTTGATTCATTGTTAACCTTCGGAATTGAAGATCGAGAAAAATTACACAAATAATAAATTTGATGAGTGCCACTAAATTAGTCCTTATTTCGTCTCTGTATGATTACATTTAACGACATAATTGTGACCGATGTGTAATTCGTCTCTAGTTATGTTACTAACTTGTCATTACTTTGTCTCTATTTTATCAAGGCCAATTGTGTAGCTAATCTATTGCAAATCCGTGACTATGAACTATTTTTATGTGACGGAATACTTCGGTCGCAACGATAAAAATCCTACATTATGTCTAAAACACAAGTAGTAGTAATAGTAGTAGTGTAACAAGTTTATAATTCAAAAAAAGTTCATAAAAAAGAATTTTGGAGGTGCTATGATACTTTATTCTAGCATTGCGTGAGGGCACGACAATGGTTTAGTATGGAGGATTGATGAGACTGCTTTTATACATAGTCTCATCGTCCAAAATGGGCTTAAAATGCATAAAATATCATAAAAATGTGCCAAATATATGCTTGTGTTTGTTTCATGTGTATTTTAGGTACGGATATTGAGAAAATCACAAAAGATCACAAGAATCAAAGAAAAACGAACACGGGAAAAGAAGCCGCACAATGAACCGGATCCTAGAATTGATTTTCCAAGAAAATTCCTTGAAGAATTGAAGATTTACAAGAGAGATCATTTATCATTGAAGAATTGACACTTAATACCCTTATTTATTCATAAATACAAGTTTGGTCCCTTAAGTTTGTCAAAATTACAAAAGACTCCCTCAACTTTGAAGAATTGAAAAGTTGGTCCTCATAAAATGAAGACTTGTCAATATTAGTCCTCCTCAAAGTCAAACATACCATGAAGACCTTCAAGATACAAGAAAGAACAAGTTTGGTCCTTCAAATATCAAGAAATGACAAAACAAGTCCTTTAAATATCTTTTGGAAAGTTTTTGGGGCAAAAGTGTGAAGAATGAAACTTGGTTGACAAAGGGATTGAAGTTTCAGGGTGAAAAGTTGCAAATGAAAGGAAGAAAAGAGATGAGGGGTAATAGCTGCCAAGACAAGGAAACTAACCTAGACCAACCACACCTCTCCACGTGTCCCACTACCTCCTCTCTACCAATCACAATCCACCCAGCCTCCACCTCACTTTCCACTCACCACCGGTTTAACTAATTAATATAATTAGTTAAACTTGGCGCTACACACCATGTTTAAACCCAAACAAAGATCAAATAGTTGTTCTTCATGTTCATATCCAAAATTGGGTTTTTCTTAAATACTTGGAATTAACCCTTAATCTCCCCCAGAATTAAGATTAAGGGATGACTAATCATAAACCCACCCTTAAACCTCTTGCCACATCACCCCAAGGCTCACATGCTACACCCTTACTACACGTTTTTTGGAGAAGAAGACAAACCATGCAGAGAATGAACCATCCACAATGTAGCTTCATTTCTAAGCTCATTGGAAACCCTTTGATTACATTTTCACCACTGGCACCCCAACAAAACGCCAAGATTCTTCACATGTTAGCAAAAGTTCAAAATCACCAAGGGCATACTTGGAACTTCAGTAGCTAGGGTTTTATTGTTTCCTTAGCATTCTAGAACTATTGCAAGGTCTATATAAGCCCATTAGATAAGTAGCTTAGTTCTTGTTCTCAGTTTTTCATTTGTCAAACCTTGTAAAGCCCTTTTCTGAGTTTATGAAATTGTGGTATTGTGTTATGATTTAAAACTGAGTTCCATTGTTTTGTTATTGTGTTGAGTAGTTTTTTGTCACGTTTTTGTACTTAATCAAAACCTTGAACAAGTCCAAGAGCTCCTATAAGCCTGTGAGTCCCTTTGTTCTTGTTGAGGTCAAGAATTTGGCTTGTGCTTGGAGAGGATTGTTCATTGAGGTGTTTCCTTAAGTGACGTAAGTCACAATTCAACTAGCTTAAGCAATATTGGAAGTTGGTATACGTTTTTATAACAAAAATCTGTCAAGTGGTTTGCTAAGTGCTTTGGTTTAACAGCTTGCTTATTTGAGCTTTAGGGTGATCATAGCCTCCTAATCTTGGTTGATTACGGGGTGGTGAGCCCTTAAGGGAATATTCAAGCCTTGTGGGAACCTAAGTCTGAAAAACATTTTGGGTTCATAAAATCTTGATTTTGCCTTCTAAAGGACTGTTTGGGATCGTCTGCTTTGTGGTTTTTATGCATGTGTGAGTTGTTGTTTAAGGTTTCTTATTGGTTATATATGTTATTGAGGTGTTTGTGGTCTGATATTTGCAAAAATTGAGTTTTGTAACATCAAATTTGGAATCATTGCATAACTAGCTTATTTTAGGTCTTTGTTGACTGAAACTTGGTGAACACTTAGATTGTGTGCATATCTAGGGTTAACAAGTGTTAAAACATAGTTTGAGTAATCTGATTTGTGGATTTGAGGGTTTAAAATTCAAGATTTGGTCAATTATATCAGCAAAGGAAATTTTCGTGTGTTCATTGTTCATCAGTAAACTTGCATAAGCTTTAATCTAGTGCTAATCTTGGATATTTTGCTTGAAACAAGTTTATTTGTGTGTCACTAAGTCTTATATTGCTATTGTATGCTTTTGGCTAAGTTTTGTAGGCTTATACTAGCTTAAAAGTAGCTTATAATCACCAGATATGTTTATTCCATGTATGTGTTATGTTTGTAGACTGTTTGATTAAATTGTATCATTTAGCTGAGTGATTTTGTGTTTTTCTGCTTGATTGTGACTCCTTACAACCCACTGGTTGTAGGGGTGCCTTGATTGTCCAAAGAAACCAAGTAAATCTCACTAAAAAAGCAAGTCAAAAAGTCAAAGCAGTGGGAACTCCTTTCCCCTTCTGCTAGCCACTGCTAGTGCAAATTGGTCATCAACTTATTTTAAGTCATTCTAGCTTATTCTATTGTGAAACAATTTATTTTTTGTGATAGATCTTAATATTTTGAAGTTATTAATCAGTTTTGAAGTTTACAGCTTTTGGTTTTAGCTTTTGACTAGAAAACGACTATTTTGTCTTTTTAAAAAATAGCTTATTGCTTATTTCAGCTTATTGAGTGTGCTTATTGGAAAAAATTTTGTTGATTAAGCTTAGTTTTGTCATTTAAAACCTTTTGCAAGTTGAATCAGCTTTGAAGTGGCCTAGAACTCAAAAACGACTATTTTGTCGTTTTCTGTAGAGAGATTTTGCTTATTTCAGGCTTATTTCTTGAGTTTATTCAAAAATTCTTTTTACAAACAGCTTAATTAGGTCAAGAGAAGGTTGTGTGTTAAATTTCAGCTTATGGCATCAGCTTATAGCTTAATGGGCCAAAAAGCCCATTAAGAATAAGCTGTTTTGAAATAAGGTGTGATAAGCTCACTTTCAGCTTTTAGGCCTTTGAAATTTTTTGTTTAAAATTGAATTTTGAGCTTAACTAGAAGTTTTGGGCCCTTTTGGTGGACTTTTTCTTATTGAGCCTATTTTCAGCCCATTAAGGGCCTGTTTCACTGTTTGACCCATTTGGAGGCCCATTAGGGGTATTTTTGGTATTTCAAGTTTATTTCTGTTTTAATTAGGTTAAAATAAATTAGTTTGCAACTTTTTAGAATTTTTTATAAATTTTGGATTTTTATTAATATTTTATTATTATTTTATTATTAAAAATTAAATTTAATATTTTTGCAAGTTTATCATTTTCATAGCTTAAATACATTAAGATAGGAATTTAAAAACTTTTAGATTAATTTTGTTGTCATTTAATTAATTTTTAGAATTATTTTAATATTTTTTTAGTTTTTAATCATTTTTAAATAGTTTTAATTAATTTTAAATTTTTCAAAAATAGTTTTTCATTTAGTTAAGTTATTTTAGAGGTTTACAAAGTGAAAAATCTCATTTTGTGCTTTTTGTTAATTAAATTGATTTTTGGGCTTTAATTAGCATTAAAAAATTATTATTTAAGTAAATAAAAGGTATGAGTGATTTTTGATTTTATGTAAACTCTAATTACATTTATTAGGATTTATTGCAATTTTCTAGGAATTTTTAGGATAATTTTTAAATTTCGTCACTTTTTACGGTTTTACGTGCACGACTTTTCGTCTTAGTGTAATTTTATCATAACCGTCATCCTTTTCTCTTTTCTTTTCTCATAATTATAATCACAAACATTAATTATTTCTTACACAACACACTAGCCTCCTTAAGAATGATCCCACATTTGGGTCATTTACATGTGGTTTTCCTAAACCACTTGTTTAATACTTACCCTAATTACCTCGTTTTCCTAAACGAGTGTGAATTTACAACTATCATGTACGTATGTCAACCTGAAGGTTTCATCAACACCGAACATCCAAGCCATGTCTACAAGTTGAAAAAGTAATTTATGGTTTGAAACAAGCACCGAGGGCATGGGACGACGAATTATCATCATTTCTCCTCCAAAATCACTTCAGCAAAGGAACCATTGATCCAAAGTTGTTTATCAAGCACTACGGCAACGACATCTTGGTGGCTCAGATCTATGTAGATGATATAATTTTTCGTTCTACAAACCTAAAAATTCCATATTCTTTGCAGTCCTTATGAAAAGCCGATTCGAAATGTCCATGATGGGGGAAATGACGTTTTTTCTTGGTCTCCAAGTTCACCAATTCCCCTGTGGTATTTTCATAAATCAGTCCAAATATGTGCTCGAGATTCTAACGAAATTTGGAATGGAAAACTGTGATCATATTGGTACTCCAATGGACACTAAACACAAGCTTGATTTGGATAAGAAAGGGACATTTGTAGATGCTACAAAATACCGAAGTATGATTGGGTCCCTTATGTACTTAACCTCAAGCAGACCGGATATTGTGCATGCTACTTACTTATGTGCTCGGTATCAGGCTACGCCAACCGAGAAGCACCTCAAAGAGGTTAAAAGGATCTTTCGTTATCTCCAGGGAACCATTCATATGGGTCTCTGGTATACGAAGGATTATGGTTTTAATCTAACTGGTTTTTCAGATGCCGACCATGCAGGGTGTCATGATACATTCACGAGCACTTCCGGTGGAGCACAATTCTTAGGCGAGAAGCTAGTGAGTTGGTCCTTAAGAAAGCAAGATTGTACGGCGTTATCCACCGCGGAAGCAGAGTATGTGTCTCTCTCCGTGTGTAGTGCTCAAGTCCTTTGGATGAGAACACAACTCACGGATTATGGCTTTCACTTTAACAAAGTTCCTATTTATAGTGATTCACAATCAGCCATAGCCATATCCTGCAACCCGGTCCAACACTCCAAGACCAAGCACATTGTTGTCCGATTCCATTTCATAAAGGAGCATGTGGAAAGAGGAACGATCGAACTGTATTTTGTCAAGACGGACTACCAACTAGCCGACATCTTCACCAAAGCTCTTTCTCAAGACAAATTTGAATTCTTGGTTCGTCGACTTGGTATGCGTAGTTTCATTCCCGATGAGCTTGAACGTCTTGCACATTAGCAGTATCCTTGTATATATCTATCAAAAAATCCAAATATAAAAATATAAATCCTATAGAAACAAAATAAAAAATGAGAAAATCTTTCAAAAATACCAAAAATATTCTTCTTCAACATGTCTCTCAGCATCGATAATATGGACGTACTTAGAAATGTCGCTCACTAACGACACGGGTATGTACATAAAGTTCGAATGGGAGTTCAAATGTTTTCAATACATGTCTTTTCTTTTTTCTTCTCATAATGGCTTATAGTCACATGTCAGACTATAACCCGGTCCCCAAAGAAAGGAAAGTCTATGACTTATCCTCAACAACGGGAAATTAATTTTTCTCGGTCATGGGCTTATATTAAAACATTCAAAGTTTTAACCTCATGAACTCAAGGAAAATGTTCATTTATGTACATTTTTTCTCAACAACGGGAAATTCAGTTTTCTCGGTTTTGAGCACAATTTTTCAAGGTATTTCAACATTGTGTGCTCATATACTCCCCTATTTTAATTAGAGTTTCTTTTCAAGGGGGAGTATAAAGATTTCATGAACATTTGTTCCAAACTTTCATGCAACATTATTCTCTCCATGTTTCATCACTAGTTTCACAAAAATTTCAATCACATGCAATTTTTAAGGGGGGGAATAGTGATTAAAATGTGTTCAAAATGTGTTCAAAATGTGTCATCTTGGATAAGATCTTTGATATAAGTGCTTTCTGTTCCTAATATGTGCAAAAATCTTTCCTTTTATGATGCACATATTTAGGGTGAGCGTTTTGGTGATATAGAAAACCTTCAAGGTGTAAACATTGATTTTATCAACACCTTGATTGACTTTTTTCAATAGGTTTTTCTGGTTACGATATCTATATCCTTCAACACAATTATTCACGACGATATTGGTGTCAAAAGGTGGTTAGTTACTCGTCCTATGATCCAACCAAAACCGGAGGGATCTTCCCAGGGACAATCCATTAGAACTTCGAAGTCCTTAGGACATATGGAGTAGTCGAGTGAACGAGAATAATGTCGACTAATGACTTAAGCTAGCACTGGAACAATCACAACAAGGTGCTAGTTATGACGTCTTGGTAAGCATTGAAGGGGTTGAAGAATGAAAAAGAAATGTAAGGATAAAGGGTGTAAAGAAAGAAGCCCTCCATACAACTTAGGCAGAAACCGGGTCAATACATCTATTATTAGAATCACATTGATGATTTCTGGTATTAAAGACAAAGCATCATGGACCCAGTTATGCAATGCACAACCCTTTCCAGCCTACTCAAGCTTCTCTCAAAAGAAGTTTGTTTTATTGTCACGGAGTTCAACTCATTTCTATCAACTTTCTCACTCCGAGATAGTAGATATTGAAAAGGTGGCAGTCTGCTCCAGCCTCTGATCACCAAATAAACGTGCACTTATAGAGTCTAGAGCCAACGAGATTCATCAAAAATCTCAATAGGACACTTATTCCATATATCAATTGTTGTTCAATATTAGAACACAAGCGATAATTTAAAGAGTCCTACGCTTTATCCTTGTGGTATTGCCAGAACATTCAGGGTGATACTCTTTAGTATTCCCAATGATGAATGGAAATCCTTCCAGTGTTAACATCAAACAGCACTGCGGTAGGTCATATGTAAGATTCACTTGAATCAAACATATGCTAACTGGAAAGCAACAGTGGTTTGAATCTTTCTTGATTCGAACTCGTTCCAGGTCTCGACGCAATATCTGTATGATCTTGCCAAAACATTCAGAGTAATACTTCTTAGTATTTACTGTGACGAATGGAAATCCTTCTAGTGTCATCATCAAACATCACTACGGTAGGTAACTTGTGAGATTCTATACAAATCAAACTTGTGTGAACTGGAAAGCAACAATGGTTTGGTACTTAATTGATTCAGACTTGTTCCAGGAAACGAATCGACGACTTAATCAACAGAACGGAACTGCATGATTCACTCTTCACTATGAATTATCTTTCGAGATATTCAAGTATTGAGAACGGCTACCACTGCCGGAAACCCTGTCAAGGAAGTTCTTTGAACTTACCTAATCACAGGTAAAGTATTCGTACTGTATAACGGGAAACCGGAGGAATGCAAACGGTGGCGTAATCTCAAGAGTCGTGATTCAAGACCACATACTCAAGTAAATGAAGAAAGCTCAAGAACATCTAAAGACAAAGACTTCCGCTACTCTAATAATCAAGGGAGATTGTTAACATGCTTTCAAGACAACACAAAATATGAGTATGTGAGGAAAGACACAAGAACACAAGTTGGCAAAGTTTCAAGATCAAGTCAAGGCAAAGATCAAAGATCCAAGATCACAAGTCATGAAAGGAACTATGAAAGAACTCTCAAGACAACGAGCTTCAAAGTCTGCAACATCAAAGAAGTGAAGTCACATATTACATGACCACCCCTTAGGGGGAGATTGTTAGCCGTATTTAAAGTGATGGTTATATAATATACCGTTGCGAAGCTCGTGCAAAATGCTATTCAACGGTGTCGAGAGTTCTTAGTCTATGTTATGTATGTAACGGGAATTAGTCCCGAACACACAAATGAGGAAGGCCTTCTATACATTACACTTGTAGTATAAAAGGCCCCAAGCACCTCATTTGTGTGTGTGTGTTTTCCATTTTCATAGTTGGTAGAGAGAGAAACATCATGTCTTTCTCTAACTAGGAAATTACAGCTCTTTTGTTTTCTCTTTTATTCTTCATCTTAATCTAATCTTTCGTTTTTGGTTTAATCTTCTTCTCTTTATAGTTTATCTAGTCGTGTGTTACAATCCTACACCTTTGACCATCCCAAATTGTCTTGTGCTTTCTCTATTTAACCCTAAGCATTTTGCATCCTTTCTTAAATCAAAATGTCTTATTCACCAAATGAAAGCCTTGATTCTCCTCCATTTTCCCCAATATCTTTCAATCCAAATTCACCCAAGAACACTCAAAATCATATTTCTTCTTTTTCTAAGAATATTGATTGTGGAACTTCTTCTCTTCCACTACTAGCCTTTTGTGTTCTTCCTTCCTCACGTGATAATGTCATGCATCGTGGGACATATTTTCATTGTTGTCAATATCAACATCTTGCTATGGCTCATATCTATGAGGAATTGAATAACATCAAGACTCTCCTAGTCAAACCTCCTCTTCACTATGATTATGAGATTACTACCAAGCCACCACCACCTCCTTCCGCCACTACTTTGTCTTTCATTTAAGCATGTGGATTTCTTATCTCCAAGGCATCTAATTCAAGCAAATCTTAGAGTTCTAGTTTAACTCGGATTAGATTTATGCTTTTCTTTTGGCTTGTTATTCTTTCTCATACATTTTTGTATGATTTATTTCCTTGTATCTTTATTCATGTTTCCCTCTAACATGACTTATCTTGGATCTTGGTTAACTTCTCTTTTATTATTTTTTTATATAACATTTGCTATATCTTGTTGGGTGTTTCTTCTCTTATACTAACCCTTCTATGTATTTTGTCATCATAGCTCGATTCCTTGGTGCCCCAAGCAAGGGGGAGTAAGCACCAAGGAGGAGTATTTGCAAAGTCTGATTCTTTTCTTCTACAAAGACTTTTTCAACCTTTTTGCTTCGACAAAGGAGGAGAAATGAAATAAACTCGTCTTTGAAAATCTTGTTTTTTTTGAACATTACTTGCATTTTTCGGTCTCGCTTTATTTTGATTACGACAATATATAAAAACAAGCATTTACGAAAACAACGAAAAACGAATTATTGAGTTCATGTTTTTTTTCATTTCAACCATTATCAATTAAGGTATGAACAAACAAGTTTTCATCTTAATTATGTGATCAAGGATTTAAGTTTTCTTAAAACTCACCTTTTCTTTAATGTGACAAAGTTTTTTTATTAAACTTTATTTTTAAGAAAATGTTTTATTAAATTAAATATTTGAAAATTTGAAAATGGCATATTCCATATGGCTTAGGAATATCCCTTGTGTATAAATATTTCACAAGATGTGACTACCCCACTAAAAGACAAAATGGCACGGAGTCTACCTCCACGGTTCCTTAAATGCCTATGCGGATCCTTATCGATAAGGAACCGTAAGCATCAATAAGGAACCTCGCCCAGAAAGAGCCGTTGGGCTTTTGTCTTATAAATAGTGGACCATTCTCAGATTTTCTCTTCACCTCTTTTGCATACAAATTTCAAGATTCAATCATACTTCTTAAATCATTCAAATCCTTGGTTATTTGGTTGATTATTACTTGTTTAGCAGTGAATCTTTCTCCTCCCATCTCTTCCTCTCCAAGTGCAAAGAGAAGAACACTTTCATCCTTGAAGTGTTGAGTCTACCTCAAGATCTATTAAAGATCAAGTTTTATTTATTCATTCTTATTGTATTGTGAAGATCCAAGTAGTTGTGTTATTTGGAATTTGTGTTGTGAAGATCCAAATTGTTGTGTCTATTTGGAGTTGTGTATGTAGTGTGGTTAATACTTAGTCCTTAAAGTATATTGGTGTAGATTGGTCCTTGCTAAGATTAGGGCTCGAATTTAGCTTAGATTCGGAAATTGGTTAAGCGATGTGTAGAGTTTCTCCACCTTAAGGAGCTTGTTGATTAGTGAACTCTCGAGTAAGGAGTACTCGAGGAGTGGAGTAGGGACGAGGAGTGAGCTTCGTTGCCGAACCACTATAAATCCTTGTTGTTTGGTTTGATCTTTCTTTTCCTTATCTCTTTACATTCATTATTCTTTACTTGCACATACTTGTGATTATTAGCATTGTTTCACTATCTCTTGTCCATATTGTGTATAAGAAGATTTCACATATTTTCTCAAGCCTGAGTTTTTGAAAAGGATTTTTGAAAACCCATATTTAACAAGTAAATTTAAGAAACTATTCTGTTGGAAATACGTTTTACGCATTTAGAAAGTCTCGGTCACTCCAACCATGTAGTTATAGGCACGTAGTTAAGTTAAGTGTTATTTATTACATAGCCCGACCCATGAGCATGTTCATGGGCCAGAAGCCCAAGTTCTTTAAGGACTTGGGGTATTTAAACCTCTTTCCACCATGGAAAGAGGTGTTGGTTGTTTTATTCTCTCATTTCAATATATGTGTTTTCTTTCATTTCTCTCTCTAACTTTCTCTCTCTAGAAAAACATCAACCCTCTTGATTCATAAGATTATCATTGTTCTACAATTGGTATCAAGAGCATGGGATGAGATAAAGGCTTGTTTTTGTGTTGAGTTGGGTATTCTTTACATTCGTATATTACAAACTAGCTTTTTGGCCGAAACATTCAATTTTTTTTTCGTTTGATCGTAGTGATAAGTAGTGTAACATAGGAATTTGGGCTTAAACGTGTTCTTGGAATCTTGGTTTGCATTAAAACTTCATTTTTCTTGGATCAAAAGTGCAAAAAAGTGTGTTTTTCTACATTCCGAAATTTCAGCAGAAGCATCCATCGGAAAGTACAAAAGGTACTTGGGCCTCCATCGCAATAACTTAACCATCGGAAAGGGTTAGGTTTCTACTTTGCGATCGCTGGATTTTTACTACTTATTCCGATCTGAATCATTCCGATAGCTATTGCGATCTGAGATTCCGACGGGTATAAGGAAGGTGTGTTAAGTTGTTACTCTGCTCAAATTTTGTAAGCCACTTTGCGATCTAGATCATTCCGATGGCTATTGCGATCTGAAGCATTCCGATAGACATCGCATTGCGATCTAAGCATTCCGATACCATCATCATTGCTACAGGGTTACATTGCGATCTAAAAGCATTACGATCTGAACTGATTCCGATAGTAAGACTTTCCGATCTAAGTATTCCGACAGAAAGAACATTCCGACAGAACTGGTTTTAGATACTTAGTGGATTTTCTTCTATTTGGCATTTAATTTGGTAATTTGGAAACGTTCAAAAGCTAATACTACAACAAGATAACAATATCTTTTAGTTAACAACACAAAAAACTCATAACTTTATTTCATTGTTCGATCATCTTTGATAATCTTATTCAAGGGATCACAAAATGAATTCACATTCATTTATGCCAACTATGACTTCACTCACCGATATATCGATCATTTCGGGTACCGATACTCGCCCGCCTTTGCTCATCAAAGATTTATTTGAATCATGGCAAAGTCGAATGAGAACATACATCATGGGCAAACAAAGTGGTCGACTTATGCTAGAATCAATTGACAAAGGTCCATTAGATTGGGGAGAGGTTACCATCAACAATGTGACAAGGCCAAGGCAGTATCATGAGTTAACCGATGCCAACAAAGCCATTGCAGATGCCGATGAAAGGGCTGTTCAGACAATTCTTCAAGCCCTTCCACCTGATATCTTCAGAATGGTGAGTGGACATAAAGTGGCCAAGGATCTTTGGGATCGACTTGCGGTTTTGCTACAAGGGACATCTCTCACTAAGCAAGAACGAGAATGTCAATTATATGATTTGTTTGATAGATTCCAATACATTCCAGAGGAGACTCTCCATGATTTTTACTGGCGTTTTACCACTCTGATGAATGACATGAATGTCTATAATCTAAGGATTGAACAATTCCAGTTAAACACCAAGTTTTTGAACACACTACCCCCTGAATGGAGTCAATATGTGACGGATGTCAAAATGATTCGTGATCTACACAAGTCCAACTTAGATCAACTGTATGCTTTCTTACAACAACATGAGAAGCATGTGATCCAAAACCGAATCTCTCAAGGACCCTATCATGAACCAATGGCATTATTGGCAAATCATCCTACACTATCATATCACAACTCTCCGCTTGTTTTAGGACACAAATCTTCATATCAACCTGTGTATCAAACACCAAGCTTTCCACAGTACTCGATTCTGCCACCGCCACCAACATCTTATCACCAACCAGCAACATCATCATCACAAGGAGATTCACACCCATCACCTTATGCTTCACACCAGTATTCACCGTATCAACCTCCCACCAACCCTGTTAGTACCTATCCACAACTCGAGGCTCCTCAACATCATTACTCACATCAAGAAAGTGTTCCAACCAATCAGTTTGTTGCTCAACCAGCATCAGCATTATACTGTGACGATGACATCCCTGTCCCTGAAATTAAACAAGGAGATAGCCCTACTGAAATCCTAGCTCTGTTGTCTGCATTCTTAAGTCAAACTTTGAACAAAAGAGGTTACCGAGGTTCAGCACCAACTAACAATCAGTTAAGGAACTCGTCTAACTCTCGACAACAGGCAACAATTCAGGACGGCAGGGTCATGGTGCAACCACTTCAAGGGAGATCAAATTCATCTACTGCTGGTGCACGTTCATCTAATACTACTGCTACAAGGGCTAACAGCAATGGTAAAATGAAGGTGGTTATTTGCTACAACTGCAAAGGGGAAGGACACATGGCCCGAGAATGCAAGCAGCCTAAGAGGAGAAGGGACGACACATGGTTTAAGGAGAAGATTTACCTGGTGAATGCTCAAGCCCAAGGTCGTGAGCTTGATGAAGAAGAATTGGCATTCCTTGCAGATCCAGGAGTAGCGGAAACTGATCGTCTCACAACAGTCATCACCAACAATGCTGCTTATCAATGTGACGATTTGGATGCATATGACTCGGATTGTGATGATTTTAACACCGCCAAAGCAGCTCTCATGGCAAATCTTTCACTCTATGGGACTGATACCATTGCTGAGGTACCAAATACTGCTACAGATACTAGCATTGTACCTCATCAAGTTGAGCAAATGTCGGAGTATTCGGAAGAGCCTCCGGTGGTTAGTAATTCAATCGTTGAGACAAACAATGATAGCAATAACATTGCAAGTCCTCAGATTTTGAGTGAACCACAACCGGAAGCTCCTATGACTATTAATTCGTCTGCTCAACCTGATTTGGTTATGGTCCCTGCGTCTTTGCTCAGCCAAATGAATAATGCAGTCCGTGAAACCCTTAATGCTAATCAGACTTTATCTGCTGAGCTTGCTTTGCATAAGGACAAGGTTAAAACCTTGGAAATGACTCCTGTGTCCACTACCTTAACCAATCCTGAATTTGATAGGTTTAGGAAAGTTCAAATGGACAATCTGCTTGAAATTGAAAGTTTAAGAGCAAACCTTTCGAATGAGCTTAAAGAAAAAGAGTCAGTTGTCACTAATTTTCAACAACTTCAAACAGATTTTGAAATTCTGGAATCCAAACAGCTTGAATTGGAAATTAAGACGTCTAACAGAATAAAAGAAACGGAACTTAAGCTTTTAAAACAATATGCTGCTTCACATCTAGTACACTTGTTTCATAATTCATTTAAAGAGTTCAACTTATCGCGTCTCATAGACTTACCACCTAACCCGGGTTATGCAAAGCAAGCACTTAACCACAACCCCCGACTGTATGATGCAACAAAGTTAGGTTTGGCATTAAATCCGATAGTGTTCTCAAGTGATTCTATAACACCATATGATGAAAAGCAGTTAAAACTACTTTTGACATATCCTGAATATGATTATGCTTCAATGAATGCAAAAAATGCCACAATAGATCTTAGAACTCGTTTTAATATGAAAAAGAAAACTCTCCAAACATCCACTTTCATGCCGACTAGAGAATGCCTTAGTATAATTCCTACACTTGTCAATTCGGACAAACCAAAGGAAATTCCTAAGAATCTTCCCCCGGTTAGTACGGTAAAGCTCAGCATTGAAGAGATTGGGCAATACCTTACCGATTTTGACAAGGTCATCTTGGAATGTACGACTTCAACGGCTCAAACTGCTGGAGAATGGGCGTTCGAACACATGAAATCGGTGTTTGAAGAAGCGATCGTTCCGTTTGTGAACCATATTAAACAAGGAGTCTATGATCTAGTGTGTAATTTACAATTTGAACTTGGTGAAGTTCAAAAAGTTTTCAATAACATGGATGATGCTTATGAACAACACTTAATTGAAAAGGAAAAGATTTTATCAGAATATGACTGCTTTTTAGAACATATGGTGTCTCTTGAAGTGATGCAAGTTGTTACTATTCAATATACTCATGAAATTTCATCTACTGTGAATATTTGTGATGATGTGCATAAATCTGTGAATACTATTGAACATGTGAATACTGTAGAAAATCATTCTTGTCATGAATCCAACGCTGAATTTTTAAAGCTTCAGGATTCATATAATACACTTTCAAAAAGTTTTAACGAGCTTCAACAACATTCTATATCTCTTGAAATTGAGAATCAATCTAAAAATGAAACTCTTTCAAAACTAAATGATGGTGGAAACTCCGTTGAGACAAGTGACAAGATGATTCAGATGGTTCAAAATTTAGAAGAAGAAATGATGAGACTTAAGAGAGAATTAGTAGAAACAAAAACGGAACTAGAGGCTGCAGAGGCTAACAATCATGTCCTAGAAACAAGAATTAATTCTATACTAGGAGAGCGTGAACAAGTAAGGCATGGAGACTCACAAATTTCTGGTTCAATAGAAGAACACCTCGCGTTTAATGCGACAGAGCGAAAGTCTTTAATTGACAAACTGAACAAGAAATGTGAGGAAACCTCTGACCTAAAAATCCTGCTCATTGACAAAAATATGGTTTTGGCTGAGTTAAAGGAGACACTTCTTCTCACCCGACAAGAAGTTGTTGATAACTTAGCTACTGACTCTGCACCATCCACTAGTGCTCCAACAACAAAGTCAGTAGTGCTTTATAAGAATCCACTTCATAAGAGAAACCAGGTTACCTATGATGATTATATGAGGAATGCCATTAAGCATGTCGAGCTTCTTAGGGATATTTTAGACGATCTTTATGCCTTAGATCCCTCAAGTAGCGACTATTATTCGGCTCATGAATATGTTAAGCGAGTTCAATATTGCCTAGCATATTTGCAATATATAGGTACACCAGGTTCTGCACTACTTAATAATAGGCCCATTGCTGTAACTCCATTTAATAAGACTCCAGGAGCAAAACCGTCATTGACACTATCAAGTAAGGCACCTTTCAAATCTGAAACTAATGTTCCCTTGGCTTCTACAGGAGTAAAAGTGTCCACTAAGGCTAAAGGATCTCGAGGAAAGAAAGATAGGATCAAGCCTTCCACTAATAGGACTGAGAAGAAGAAAGTAGAAGTGCACCCTAGGAACGTTGTTTCAGTTTTAAATAAAAAGAATCATGTAGCTAAGACAAAAGGTCCTCTTTATGAGTGGAAACCTAAGCAAAGTGTGAATTCTAATGCGAAATGTTGGAATTGTAACGAATGTATGTTTTCTAAGCATCATGATTTATGCCTTATTGATCACGTGAATGAAATGCATGCTATTAAGAACAATCTTGAATGGAAGCCAACAGGTAAGCAATTTACTCAAGTTGGGTGGCAATGGAAACCCACTGGTAGGACCTTTACTGCAAATGGAACTACGTGCCCTTTAACTAGGATCACATCCACGGAAGTTAGGTCTAAGCGTCCTTTAAATAGGAACACTAGCACTAAGAAATGGAAAAAGCGCCCTTTAACTAGGTCTGCCCCCACTAATGTGCCTACCAGTGGTAATGTCCCCAGTCACAAAGTACCTCAGAATACTAGACAACTAGAATCTAAGCCAATTACTAGTAAGAAAATCTGGAAACCTAAAGTTTTGTCTGATAGCAAATCTAAGATAACTATATCTGTACCTGCTAACTCAGAAGAACAATTAGAATCCGATACATCGTCTGTGTTTGGTAAAATTTTCAGGTCGTCCAAATTATTCTTTGGTATTTGGACTCGGGGTGCTCCAAACATATGACTGGAGACCGCTCGATGCTCAAAAATTTCGTCAGCAAGTTTCTAGGAACGGTAAAATTCGGCAACGACCATATAGAAAAGATTATGGGTTATGGTGAATATCAAATTGGGAATGTCACGATTTCAAGGGTTTACTATGTAGAGGGACTTGGTCATAATCTATTCTCAGTAGGACAATTCTGCGATTCTAACCTTGAAGTGGCCTTTCGACAACATACTTGCTTCATTCGCGATCTTGCAGGAAATGATTTGTTAAAGGGTTCTCGAGGGGATAATCTATATACTTTGTCTATTCAAAACATGATGGCCGCCTCTCCTGTTTGCTTACTCTCCAAAGCATCTAAGACCAAGTCATGGTTGTGGCATCGTCGGTTATCTCATCTTAACTTTGATGCTATTAACCATTTGGCTAGGAACGAACTTGTTCGTGGTCTTCCGAAACTTAAGTTCGACAAGGATCATTTATGTTCCGCATGTTCATTAGGGAAAAGCACCAAGAAATCTTACAAACCTAAAGCAGAAGACACCAACCAAGAACCACTGTATCTTTTGCACATGGATCTTTGTGGGCCAATGCGTACAGCTAGTGTGAGTGGTAGAAAATACATCCTCGTCATAGTGGATGATTTCTCAAGGTTTACATGGGTAAAGTTTTTAGCATCTAAGGATCAAGCACCAGAGTATATCATTACCTTCTTAAAAATGATCCAAGTCCGTCGGAATGCTACTGTTCGCCGCATTCGGACTGATAACGGCACTGAGTTCGTTAATCAGACTCTTCGAACTTATTACGAAAAGGTTGGTATTTCTCATGAAACATCTGTGGCTCGCACTCCACAACAAAATGGTGTCGTTGAAAGACGTAACCGTAAACTGATGGAAGCTGCTAGAACTATGTTGATTTATGCGAATGCTCCCTTATTCTTATGGGCAGAAGCAGTGGCAACCGCATGTTATACCCAAAACCGCTCAATCATTCGCAAACGTCATGGTAAAACTCCATATGAGCTTCTTCATGGACATAAACCCGATATTTCCTTTCTTCATGTGTTTGGTGCACTTTGCTATCCAAATACAAATAGTGAAAATCTGGGAAAACTTCAACCGAAGGCTGATATTGGAATTTTCATTGGCTATTCACCTGCAAAGAAGGCTTACCGGATTTATAACCGTCGTCTTGGCAAGATTGTAGAAACTTTGGATGTCGATTTTGATGAGCTGACAACGATGGCTTCTGAGCAACACAGCTCTAAACCCGCATTACACGAGATGGGAACCGGTACAATCAGTTCCGGCTTACTTCCCAACAACCCTACTTCTCCATCATTCATACCACCAACAAGGTCCGAGTGGGATAAGTTATTTCAACCTATGTTTGATGAATTCTTTGATCCACAGAGTAATGATTCTTTAATACCCGTAGCAGTGGCTCCGATTCCCGTAGTTGTTGCTCAAGATAATGGAAATGAATCCGAGGCAACTACTGTTACTCTTGATCAAGATGTACCATCCCCTACCAATTCTCAAACAACACCTGAATCATCACCCCCACTCGTTCCTAATGATGTTGAAGAGGAATTATATGATCACGATCTGGAATATGCTCACTTACAAGAGCTTCCTTTCTTTGGTTCACACATACCTGATGACCCTACGGGTGCGTCTACGTCAGAGGAAGCTCCTGCAATCGTTCACTCCCGTCCACCACAGATTGAAACTCACAACACTAAATGGACAAAGGATCACCCAATCCGCAATATTATTGGTGACATCGATCGACCAGCCTTAACACGCCATCAACTCCAAGAACATGCATTATATTGCTATTTTGATGCATTTCTGTCAGACACTGAACCTAAAAACTGGCAACAAGCCATGACCAAATCATCATGGATTGAAGCAATGCAAGAGGAACTCAATGAATTCCAACGTCTTGAAGTGTGGGAATTAGTTCCGTTACCCAGCAACGTTGAAATCTTGACACTGTTGTGGGTATACAAGGTTAAGCTCGATGAGTTAGGTAGTGTGCTGAAAAACAAAGCTAGATTGGTCGCTAGAGGTTACAAACAAGCTTTGGGTATCGATTTTGAAGAATCCTTTGCTCCTGTTGCACGATTGGAGGCAATTAGACTATTCCTTGCTTATGCTGCTCACATGAATATGATCGTCTACCAAATGGATGTTAAGACGGCATTTCTTAATGGTGAATTAAGGGAAGATGTCTATGTAAGCCAGCCGAATGGATTCGTCAATTCAGAGTATCCTAATCATGTGTACAAGCTCAAGAAGGCTCTTTACGGGTTGAAACAGGCTCCACGCGCGTGGTATGATCTCTTATCGACATATCTCATCTCCAAAGGCTTCTCCAAAGGCAAAGTGGACCCCACATTATTCATTCTCAAGGAGGACAACGACATGATACTGGTACAAATTTATGTTGATGATATAATATTTGCTGCTACTAATCAACGTTTGTCTGACCGTTTTGAGAAAATTATGTCCACACGTTTTAAGATGTCAATGATGGGAAAAATTTCATTTTTCTTAGGGTTGCAAATTTCTCAGAATCCCAGAGGCATCTTTATTAATCAATCCAAATTTGCTCTTGAATCCTTAAAGAAATATCACTTTGAAAACTGTGACCCCGTGGATACTCCAATGGTGGAGCGATCCAAGTTAGATGAAGATAAGGAAGGGATAGTTGTCGATCCTAAACTTTACCGTGGAATGATCGGCACCCTTCTCTATCTGACTGCTAGCAGGCCTGATTTGCAATTTGCTATAGGCATGTGTGCCCGGTATCAGGCTCGGCCTACCGAAAAGCACTTACATGTTGTGAAAAGGATCTTTCGATATCTAAAAGGAACATTTAATCGTGGTCTGTAGTATCCGAAGGATTCTTCTATTGCATTAATTTCATATGCAGATGCAGATTATGCCGGGTGTCAAGATACAAGACGTAGCACTTCTGGCAGTGTGCAACTCCTTGGAGATAGACTTATCAGTTGGGCATCAAAAAGGCAGAAAAGCGCTGCAATATCAAGTACTGAGGCTGAATACATAGCTATGTCCGGATGTTGTGCTCAAGTCCTTTGGATGAGATCACAATTGACTGACTACGGTCTTGGATTCAATAAAATCCCGATGTACTGTGATAACAAAAGTGCAATCGCTCTATGCTGCAACTATGTTCAACACTCTCGAGCAAAGCACATTGACATCCGCTATCATTTCATCAAGGAGCAAGTGGAAAATGGGGTGATCGAACTATACTTCGTCAACACTGAGTATCAGCTGGCAGATATATTCACAAAGGCCTTAGATCGAGCACGCATCGAGTTTTTGATCGAAAAGCTAGGCATGAAATCATTTTCACCAGTGACACTTAAAGAGTTGGCAGAAGAGTCTGAAGAATAGTACTGGTAAACTATTCTCGAGTATCCTTTTGATCGTGATCTTGTATATTATAGTACATACTTAAACCATCAAAAGCAAAATACAAAAATATAAAATCAAGAAAAACCATAAAAAATATAAAACCAAGAAAAACCATAAAAAATATAAAATCAAGAAAACCCAAAAATATTTTTCTTTTCAACTCGGGCATGTCTTTTAGTACGGTAATATTTACGGCTTTAGAAATGTCGATTACTATTGACACGGCGCCATAAATAGAGTCCGTATAAAAGTTGTACAAGTTTTAAAACATGCCCATTATGGCTTGTAGTTATTTCTGACTGCAACCCGCTTTTCATATTAAAGTCACGTATTTCTTTTGAAAACGTTGGCTCACAACGGGAATTAAGTTTCTCAGGCAAGGTTTTACTTTAAAACCTTGTAAGGGGCCAAGTTTACTTAATAACTTGGTCTAACACAAATTCGTGTACGTTTCAGTGCACTTATCTTGTTTAAATAAGAGAAATCTTATTTCCACCAGAATCGTTCTATACAATCACTTAATCGGCAAATGTCCTCATTAATAGTTGTGTCCCTAATATCTTTGATTACTGCTCTTTAATTAGAAAACGGGTCAGGGATTAAGGGGGAGCAAATATTAATTCTTTAAAGTTAACAAATTTGGTCGTTCAACAGGTTTATCAGAAAATATTAGCTACCCATCATCTTCAGTTACGCTATGTGTGCCATGTGTGAATTAAGTATATCCTGGATAGGTCATTAACATTTTGGCGACAAGTATTTGTGTTTGTGTTTGGGAATAAGTTTGCTATGTGCCAAGATAACTTGAACTTTCACTTTAACTTACAAAATAGGGGGACTCATTTTGCAATTTTGCAATAATGGGAGGGGCTTGAATCAACTTTGACCAAGTCAAAAACAAACCCCCCCCCCCCTCTCTCTCCTTCCCGTCGCATTTGAAACACACACAAAACACATTCTTCTTTCTGCCATTGTTGAAGCACTCAAGCTCCACTTCGATCCATTATATCTGGTTGCTTAATCTATCTAGGTACTATATCTATGGTTGAATTCATCTCGTCTTACATGTTTAATCATCATATATCAACACAGAAACCATAGATTCAAGTTTTTCGATTTAGGGTTTTAATTTTTGCCATGAACATGTATTTTAAGTGCTGGGATTTGTTAAGAATTCACTTTTACACAATGGTTTCGCTCAGAATCGCTTAAAACGTTGCCTAAAACTCCAGATCGTGAAGTCAAAGATAAGATCGAATCCCTGTCACGGATTTCGATGTAGATTGCGATACATCATTGCGATGCTATCATTGCGATGAATCATTTTCGATGATTCGTTGCGATGGGCTATTGCGACGAGTCATTACGATGACTCATTGCGATGCTCATTGCGATGAGTCATTGCGATGGTTCTATTGCGATGGGTCGTTGCGACGAGTCATTCCGATGGTTCGTTGCGACAGGCTCATTGCGATGGCCATTCGTTGGTTCATTGCGATGGTATGTTGCGATGGCACATTCCGATGTGTCATTGCGATGGATTCGCACTATGTATTGCGATGGGGTATATTGCGATGATTTCTCAGTTATTCCGATGGAAATGCACAGATTGCGATAGCCTTAGATATTGCGATAGGATGGTATTTCATTAGGATTTCGATGATTGTTTCATTGCGATGGTATGGCTAGGATTCTGATGGTTTGCTACATTGCGATGGAATTAGGTCTCTTATTCTTATACTATTGCCTTAGGATATACCATGAGTTCGGCCTAGCTTGCACTAATCCTTCTTTAGCTTTAAGTTCTTTAGGGCCATTTAAACGAAACCAAGTGTTGTTGAAATAAGCCAATTTTTATCTCATAAGAATACTTGAACGGTTTCTTATTACAAAAGTTCATCTTATTTAATAAGTTGATTCCGATGTAAACAAAAGAGATACAAATTACTTACTCAATGTCTTGGGTTTGTGTTTCCAGGCCATGGCAGACAAAGCTTCATCTTTGTTCAAGCCCACTATCATTTGGGTTGAGGGTAATCCTACAATTCCTGACGTAGTGGTTGAAACTAAATCAAAACCCACTGAAGTTTTGGTTGAAATCAAACCAAGACCTACTGAGGTGTTAGTAGACATCAAACCTAAACCTACTGAGGTTTTGGTCATGACCTCCAAGAAATCCAAATATTGTAAGAACTAAGGCTAGGACGGTATCTCCTTAGAATAAAATTATCACTAAGTGCATTGCTATATGTAAGGACCTTGTTCATCTGATGTATGTGTGAATGTTGTGGTAATAAGTGTAATGATATTTTTCCTGTGTTTAAAATTGGCATAGATTGAATATATCTACATATGTTGTGTATATCATTTGTGAATATGTCATCAAAGCAGGAAAATGTCAATCACCGAGGAAGAACAACGAGTCCGTGATCTTGAACTTGTCCCGCTCAGTAATAGGCTCCCATATGCTGAGAACAATACTAGATTACAAGATGATTTTGATCCGGTTTTACCTGCTTTCAAAATTGCCACGGATATCTTGGACATATCACCCATCAGCGACACACTCAGACGTACTGCATCTGTTCCCGAAGTCTACATCCATGAATTCTGGAATACTGCATCTTTCTCCAACAAGATCATATCTTTCGAACTGAACAAAACACCAAGGGTACTCAACTTGAGCATTTTTAGGAAATTGTTTAAGCTCCCTAGGTTGGCACAAGGAGAACAATTTGTGCCTAACCCAAAGAATGATGAAGTGCTTCGAGTTATTCGTGCCATGAATTATGAGGGTGAAATTAACAGTCCATCACAATTTAACACTTCACACATAGGGCAACCCTGGAAAGAAATTATCACCATCATCGTCAAGTGTCTCACTGGTAAAACTAGGGGCACCGATGCAATGCGACCACCACAGGCTCACTTATTTTGGGGATTGTATACTGCATCAAAAGTCGATTATGCACTTCTTCTCTGGCAAGAATTTTGTTATCAGATTACTGGAACGAAGAAGAAATCCGTGCATCTTCCATTCCCGAGATTCACCAAGCTCATTATCCACTATTTTATGAAGAATGACCCAACCATTGACACTCGCGGGAAGTTCTTTTATCACACGAAAGATGATGATTATGTGATTCTCTCAATGAATGCAGACACAAATTCCACAAAGTATGCATTACTTCCTGCACTAGTACCTGACACGATGATTAATGATGGAATCAAGGAGAGTGATAAATACCAAGAAATGCTTCGTGACATCGACGCACAATTCAAGCGGGCAAATTTACCACCCTCAGAGAAGCAAAAAGGTAAACGCAAGAAACGAGTTTCACAGCGTCAACCAGCTGCTCCTAAAGATAAACGCTCAGGAAAAATGCAAATTGTTGATGAAGATGATGAAGATGAGCTGATCCACACTGAAGAAGAACAAGAAGAAGAAGTACCACTCCGCAGGCCTAAGAAAGCAAGGAAAGCTAAAGGCAAAGAGGCAAGTGTTGCTCAAAATGATCCTATTCAACAACAACTTTCTGAAGAAAAAAGACTTCGTATTATTCTTCAACAAAGTCGACAGGAAGCCTTTGGTGGATCAGGCTCAAGGGTATTTGATGATTTAGCAGATTTTGGTAATCCTGATGATGATACGGAATTCTTCGACGAAGAAGATACTTATGAAGATGAGTATGAAGATGCTGCTACCTTTCAACTTGAAAGTCGGGAACCAAGTGAAGAACGTGAGAGCAGTGCTGACACAGATACAAGTATGATGTATCGGGATGCAAATATCACCACATCTCTGCCTGAACCGACTCACATGGTACTAAATGAAGATGCTCATGCAACTTTCATTCCAGACACACAACTTCAAAGTAAGTCTACTTCAAACTCTGATGATGTGTTGAAATATCTTAATTTAGAAGGGGAGGGTGTTGAGGTCACCAACACTGATCCGTCAACAAACGAACAAATGGTGGATGTCCCTATAACCACTATTACATCGACCACCACTTCCCTACTTTCAACCCCAATTATCAGTGAGGTCCCGACCACCACCATCACACCCGCAACTGTTGAACAACAAGTATCAACCACCACCATTACCACGGAATCTACACCGGCATCTACAGTTGAACAACCTGTACCAACCACCGTCCTAACCACTGCATCTACATCAACACCTATCCCGGTACAACCAGTATCATCCACGACCACTTTAACGGTTTTGGTTACACCTCCACCAACAGAACCACAAGCTTCATCTACATCAAATCCTTTTCTCACAATCAATGATCCGTTGATCCAGTCTCTTCAACAACAGCTAGAGGCTCAAGCTACCCAAATAGCTACGTTGACAGAAAGGTTTGCTACTCCTCCAAAGGAACCGTATCCGGCTGAGCCCATTCTTCAAAAACTATCAGACAAAGTGTCAAAGCTCAAAGAACAACATAAAGCATTTCATAAAGAGAAGAAAACTCGGGATAAAGAAAATGCTGCTTTTCTCGGGTCAATTGACGAGCAGATGACCGCGATAATTCGACGCGAAGTCAAGTCTTATGTTGATCAACAATTACCACATCTTGTCGGTAATGGTCTATCTACTCTTCAAATCATGACATTGCTTCAGAAACGTCTGCTAGACTTGGGAGCTCATAAATCAAGATACAAACGCAAAGTTCTGCAATATCTCAACAAAGCAATTGATGAAGAGAATCCTGCAGACACTACCGACTCTGAGTCTGATGATGAGAATGAGTTAGAAGAGGAAGATGACGAGGAACATGGTGAAAAGGATGATGAGAATGAGGATAAGGATAAGGAAGGAGATGCGGAGGATGAAGAGGATGAACAAGGAAAGGATAAGAATGTTGATGACGATAAGGACGAGGACGAGGATACAAATGATGATCAGGATGACGATGACGATAATGACAAGAGTAATGAAGTCAACAAGGGTGATAAGAATGACAACACTGGTACAAATGCCCACGAGACAAGCAAGGATGACAATGAAACAGCCACCGAGAAAGGTTTCGAGGACATTGCAGAAACGGTTGCTGACACCACAGATAAGCCACTGGAGACAACAGTATCAGAAACTCAGCAGGTTGCTTCAGGTATATCTACTGCACCAGAATTCACTACTGATTCTCATATTGAATCTGTAGAATACATGCAAGCAGAAGAACCGACCGAAACAATGCTTGAAGAAGAACCTCACGATGATATACCGATGACGCAAACTCAACCTTCAACATCATCTACAGCTCCGCATGATGATGACATGGAAGTTGAAGATTTAAATGTTCCAGAACCGACATTTGCTGAATCCCTTATCATTGATGATACGGTACAAGAACAACTTTGGCTAACAAACGCAGCACCACATCATCCATTTGAAACTGCAACTGTAATGGAGATGACTCAATTCCTCAACAACCCTATCGACTTCTCGGCTTTTCTAAGGTACTCTCATGGGAAACCAACGATGACCCCGGATCTGATCAAAATGGCAGCTGCAAATGTGGACTTCTTTGACACATTAAAGATCACCCATAATGAAGCAGAATATCACCTGAATGAGCTTACTAAAGCAATGAGAGCGACAACTACAGGAATTCAAACTCCCGTATTGCAACCTCTTACACCAACGGTCATCACTAGTTCTGCCACTATCCCAATCGAACATTTTGTTTCCCACGATCTTGAATACCTTGAAAATGGAGCAAAGAAGTATGCCACGTCACTAACAATGCTCAAGGCTGTCAATTTGGAGAATGTTCCATGGATAGAAGACAAAGTGCCTGACTCAATCTGGAGAAAGAAGCTGCTCAAATTTTATGACACCTATGCTTCACTTGGCATATCTCACTGGGACAAAAAGAAGAAGTTAGCCTATAATCACTTCCATCGCCCTAAGAGAGGTGCTTCTATCGTCTCATCTCACAGAATCAAAAGTATCCTTGGGGCAACTACTCAGACGGTTTTCGGTTACGATTACTTAAATGTAATCTTGCTCAAACGTACCGATGAGAAAGAATACCGCATTGACGAAAGTGATCTCCAGTACCTTCAACTTGAAGACATAGAAGATCTATTGCTGCTTTTGGCTCAATAGAAGGTTGACCATCTATCACCTGATATTGTCATAGCCTTGAGTTCAAACTTTCGTCAATATGCCAGGAAAATTGTCATTCAACACCGGGTGGAAGATTTTCAACTTGGGGTAGAAAGCTATCAGAAGAAGCTAAACCTGGAACGTCCCCATACGACTCCACTCAGTAACTTCCACAAGAACAAGAAGGTCTACATGGGGACTACAAAGCCGGAAGCAGGAATCTTTTATCCGAATCAGACTGGCGTCATGCAATACATGCGATTCTCAGAACTGCACAAATTCAGTGATGGAACGCTAAAGAATGTTCGAGATGATTTGTCAGTTCTCAATTCCAACTTACCTCTTCCGGCAGTCACATACACCTGGACAACCTAGTGCAGAAAAGGATCTTCGTATGCAATCAGGAAGATTGAGGAAGTGCTAAGGAAGCGCCGGTTGCTACGAAGCATAGAACGATTCGTCGGTGGACGACCATATGGAGCTCACCATCGGCTTACTGAACGAACCAATTAATTTTGGTTCGTCTCATTACAGGTCAACTCCATATGTACATTACTGTGAATATGTTATCTTTTTACTTTATCAGCTTTTGTGGCTTGTTGTAGTGTTAAGGTATGATAATTTTTCAAGAATTTCTCACGAGATTCTAAATCTTTCAAAATATATCATACTAAAGCACTACAACTATCCCTTATTAAATTAAGGGGGAGCATTAACATGTTCTATGGCCAAACATTGATTTCATTTTTACCCAAAGACCGGTTAATCTATTCAATATCCCAAATATTAATGGTTAACATTTTGGATAAGGGGAGAAAATGGGATTAAGGAGACTTAAGTGATACTTGGCTAAAAGATGAAAAAGACTTAACCATAATCCAACTTAATATGTGTGAAGCACGTGTTAAGGGGGAGCGTTTTTGATGAACAAAACACCTAAGGTACAAAACTTTTGATCTTAATATCACAAGTACCTTATGTGATTTTCAATGATTTTTCATGGTGGCAATTCCTTCCCAAAACACGCTTAATTCACGACGAATGTGGTGACAAAAGGGTGGTAGGAATAGGTTTAGTCCAATGATTCATCAGAGCCGATGGAATCTTCCCAATGACAATTCCCTAGATAGAATTAGAAGTCCTAGGAAAGGTGGAGAAAGAATGTGAACGTAGTTGAATGCCGACCAAGTACTTAAGCTAGCACTGGAACAATCACAACAAGGTGCTAGTGATGACGTATTGGTAAGCATTGAAGGGGTTGAAGAATGAAAAAGAATTGTAAAGATAAAGGGTGTAAAGAAAGAAGCCCTCCTTACAACTTTAGGCAGAAACCGGGTCAATACATATGCTATTGAGGTCATTTTTGCTAATGATTCTCGGTATTGAAAAAAGACATCATGGACCCAGTGATGCAATGCACAACCCTTCCCAGCTAACTCAAATATCTCTCAAAAGGTATTTGTTTTAATCACACGGAGATCAACACGTTATCTATTGGTTTATTCACTCCGAATAGACTGGTATTGAAAAGGTGGCACTCCTCTCCAGCCATCGCTCACTAAATCAAAACGCACAATCGAGTATAGAGCCAAGAGATCATCAAAAGTCTCATTAGGACACTCTCCATTTATTCCTTGCTTTCTCACACACTGTGAAAAGTAAGAGATTTTCATGAGTCCTACGCAGTATTTCTGTAATATTGCCAGAACATCCGAGTAATACGAAAGTATTACAATGAAGATGGAAATCCTGCTTGAGCCAACATCAAACAAGCTCATGGTAGGTTACACGTGCGGTTCTTTTAGAACCAATCTTGTGAAAAACTGGAAAGAAACAGTGGTTTAATTCTTAATTGAACTTAAACTCGTTCCAGGCCTCTACGCATTATCGTATGATCTTGCCAGAACACTCAGAGTGAATCTTCATTGATCACAGTGACGAGTGGAAATCCTTCTAGTGTTAACATCAAACAGCACTTGGTAGGTGACATGCAAGATTCTTTATGAATTGAGCTCGTGGCAACTGGAAAGCAACGATGGTGAAAATCTTAATTGAAATTCACTTGTTCCAGGTTTCATGAATTGACGGCTTCAAATCACAAGGATAAATTATCCAAGTGATTCACTCTTTATGTTCGCAGTCAGCTTTGGACGGTCGAATAAAGAGAACGGGTTTACCCGTGAAATCCTGTCAGGAAGTTACTTAAATGAAACTATCCGTCACGGGTACGATATCTAATATCGTCCAACGGTCTTCACCGACCGGAGGTGAAATGCTACCGAATTAGAATAAAATGTTCAAAGCCATTTTATTCGTGTCGTTGCTGTGTACCTGTTAAAGACGGTGGCGTTGTTGTGTACCTGTTGAAGACGGTGGCGTTGCTGTGTACCAGTTAAAGACGGTGGTGTTGCGGTGTACCTGTAGAAGTCATCCCACATGCTTATGTCTTTCTGCATCAAAGTTCAGCAAAAATTCAAGAAAGTACAAGATGAAGTCTTCCGCTGTAACAAACTCTGAAACTTTCGAGAATTCAACAAAAAGACATAAGTGTGTGGAACATGGAGTCACGAGGAGGCAAAATTCACAAGTAGGCAAAGATCGCACGTGAAAGGCCAAAAGAACATGTTCCAAGCAAAAAGGCTGATATCATTCAACACATATTCACAAAAGAAAAGAAAAAGAAAGAAAAGAAGACTACGAGCTCAAGAACAAAATCTAACATGCTAGATTAGGACTTTGTAAACTTGGAGTGACCTCCCTTTGGGGGAGATTGTTGGAAATACGTTTTACGCATTTAGAAAGTCTCGGTCACTCCAACCATGTAGTTATAGGCTCGTAGTTAAGTTAAGTGTTATTTATTACATAGCCCGACCCATGAGCATGTTCATGGGCCGGAAGCCCAAGTTCTTTAAGGACTTGGGGTATTTAAACCTCTTTCCACCATGGAAAGAGGTGTTGGTTGTTTTATTCTCTCATTTCAATATATGTGTTTTCTTTCATTTCTCTCTCTAACTTTCTCTCTCTAGAAAAACATCAACCCTCTTGATTCATAAGATTATCATTGTTCTACATATTCAACCCCCTCCCCTTCTAGTTTCTACAAAATATATAAATATTTTCATATTTTACGCTGACTCGAGCCATGCCTTGAAAACATTAAGGCTTCGCTTAAACCACTACAAACTGAAGCGTGATCATGACCCATACCACGCCTCACGCTATCTATAACTTTTCTACTACTCTTAACTCACTCACACACTTTATCTCTTTGAAATTCAAATTACACACACAAGCATACATTCTTCCATCTCACCTCTAATGATGCTATTTCATCAATACAACTTACCTCATTTAATTTTCTTCTTTATCCTACATGCTAATTAATTTCAAATTTAAATTTTGATTTACAAGTCAAAAGACTCCTTGCATCAAATAAACATCAAATCAAATTCAACTTGTTCACATCTCATGAAATCCAATTCACATGTGTATTGATATTATTTTAATTCAAATTTCAAATTATTTCGCCCGCGACATTCACACTTTTTCTCTAAATTTAGCATATTAATGAAAGAGTTAATTACTCAAATAGCCACAAAAAATCGAATTCCGCTATGTAGATTTTCCGAATTCTTTTTCTTACTTTATTTGCACCCAAGTTCTCGAACGCACGACTCCACTGGAATGTCGCCAAGTGTCATTCTGTACGAGGATGTTTTATGCCCGATTTTTAGGTTTTTTGCGCACTTAAGGTATTTTTCTCAAAAATTTACCTCATTTTGTTTTATCTGAAATTTTTAAACTTCAAACTCGCTCCATAGTTTTTCAAAGGACACGATCTGGGGCGTAATATACTCGACAAAAATTGAAATATATAAAAATTTCATATCTCAAAATTTTAATTTATTTTAACCCGGGTTTTCATTTCAAAAGTTTGATTTTTTTCAAACGTTTAACCACACTAGTTTGGCTACTTGACAGGTCAACACATCATTTCTTCCGAGCTCAATCTCTCTAGCTGATATTGTTTCTTCAACTTGAGCTACTGCACCAAATCT
This sequence comes from Glebionis coronaria, assembly GCA_025667525.1. Classification (NCBI taxonomy): domain Eukaryota; kingdom Viridiplantae; phylum Streptophyta; class Magnoliopsida; order Asterales; family Asteraceae; genus Glebionis; species Glebionis coronaria. The sequence continues at coordinate 166,092,276 of CM046878.1, read as the reverse complement.
ATTGGCGTCTTTCTACCCACGAAAGTATCTTTCTCTTTATATGTGGCACCACCTCCATCTTTTCCAAGATATGAAGCAGTTTCATTGTCATGAATGTAGCCATCCCATTCATCCACATGTCCATTTACTCAACATAGTCATACATTTTTATCCACTAGTTTTGCTATTCCTCCACAGAAGTTTGTTCAAGTTGAGTAATTAGATTTGAATCCTACAATAAAATCATACATAACATGGTCTTAATTTAAGCACATACAACAAAATACCACATCTTAAGGTTGGCAACATCTTCGGCTCTCTAACTAGTTGGCAACATCTTCAGGTTGTAAACATCCGAGTTAGCTCACTAGACATTCTCCAAACACTCAAAAAGGGTCCTCTACAATTCTGCTTTGACCCAGTAACTTTCTTTCAACATCTTTGGGTCTAGGTTGTCACGTTAGGCTTCCATAATGAAAAAGGTCAAGGACATACCATGAAGAAGCCACCAGTACGTGCAAGGTTTGTGTAATAACTCTAGTGAATTTGCATTACCCTTGACTCCATCTTCCTAGAAAATGAGCCGAAAATAAAGTTAAAAAGGGCCACAGTCTTTATTTTGAGTCGATAACTAAGATTAATTGTAACCGTTTTGTTAGAGGCTTGCAATAAGCTCTGGTTAGCTATGAGCATAAAATGCATGATAACTAAAAATGCCTTTGTATTTCACCTTATATACTGATATAAGCGATAATAACCAAACACCCTAAACAGATTTTCCAAAAATACTATTGAAAAGACATAATTACATTTGGAGTCTATAAATCTACGTAATAACTAATACCAATAGATTTCTTAACTTTTCAAATTCTATCAAAAAGTTACCTTTAAAAATTTTGGTCTTGCTTGAAGTCAAATTCCAAAAGGATGTGATTGCCGAATCTGAAAATATTTAACATAATAATAAGTACACAACATACCAACACGTATAGTAACTTTTCAAATGTAACTCTAATTTCTTATTTATATGTATGTAAGAAGCATTTATAAAAAATAATTCTCACTACAATATCAACAATTCTATTTAAAAGACGATACGTAAAAATTATGTGTTTTAATTAGAGTGTGGCCTATCCATATCACCTTTCAGGTTTACTGTGATCGTCTGTAGTTTTAATCATAATATAGAAATTTCATCTAACAGGAAGCTCAAGATAATTAAGATGATACAAAATAGATCTATAAGTATGAACTAAAAATGCGTACCTTCGATTGGACATTTATAGACTAAATGACAGCTTTCTTTGTCTTGTGATGAGGATAACTACTGAGTTGTGTATACCTCTCGATAGCATCCAGGGCTCACCACAACAACGCCGATAACATCATATACATTAAAACCACAAATTAATACACATTTTCACTTATAAACACAAGTTAAACCTAAAAAAAGCCTAAAACATGACAATAACTACAAAATAAACACAAGAACGACAGACGCTACACTATTAAACAACGCCTATGTATATTTTCGCCTAAAACACATCTTAAACAACAAAACATACAAATAAGCTCCCAATCAAGTCGATAACATCGGACTCGTATATAAACACATTTATACAACAAAAAATGTACACAATCACACATAGTTCATCATAAAAAACCACATCCAACGCTATTGAAAACACAGAAACACATTTTCACTTATAACACACGCCTTAAGCCTAAAAACATCACAAAAAGTAAAAAAAACAGAAATCGACACCACTATTTATACCGTACTCACATTAAACTTTATATAAAGAGTGAAAATGCGCGAGGAATGCGACTTACCGCATCAAACTACCAGATGTACACAGATCAGTGATAACACACGGTTTAACACCCTTCGGTTATCAAACTCCAAACTTTGATCAACATTTATTAACAAACATCCACCTGCATCAAAGTGACCCATAATGATCATCTATATCCTTTCAAAACTTTTAAATTACACCAATATTCTTTTAAAAAATAAAATTACGTCAATATCCTTCCAAAAGTTAATAATACTCATGTATATCCAAATTATGAACTAGATTTTAGATAAATAGTTTTATTAGTTTTTAAATACTTATCTCTAGTTTTACCTTTTTTTAATCTTAGTAAGAAAATTGAAAATATATTCAGTTAAACACCATCTCTATTTTATATCCTTCTTATCTTTAGTAAACACCCTCCCTTTCACAGTTTGATTTCAAAACAGTGTAAAATAGGTATTCTTAATTTAATTATGATTAATTAAGATTTATAAAATGTTATCATTAATTGATAATTCTAAATTGAATTGAGTTAACACTACTACAAAAAGGCTATGAAGACCCCCTAATAAAGATCGGTTTAATAAAAAGCAGTCTCGATCAAACAAAAAACCGTAAATGAAATTAAAAAAGACAAGTTTTATAAAAAACCACCGGTGTCTATAAACCAAAACACATAAAAATTGTTTTTTTATAATAAAAACCACTCTCTAAATGAGCATAAATAAAACTTTGAGCGGTCTGTTATTTCACTTTTAACACTTTGGGCGGTATTTTTCAGTTTAACACTTTGGGCGAATATTCATTTAACAATCGACGAGGTAAATCTCCCTCCTCCATTTTCATTTTAACACTTTGGGCGGTCTTTTATTTTACCATTTTTTTTATCTATTTTTAACTTCATATACTCCTTTACTATATCTCAAAACACATGCTTTTTAACCTTCTACTGCTGCTTCTTTATCTCCCTTGGTACCCATCGCTTTTACAAATGGTGAGTCTTCTCCCTTTTTGGGTGTAGACCATTTGCTAATAACACGCCTTAATCCTTTGTACTATTTTTGTACTACTGTATTTTTTGGATCTAAGTCATGTTGTATTAATAACACGCCCTTAATGGATCTAAGTCATGTGCAGACTCACCATTTGCTACCCATCGGTTTTATAGTTTTATTACAACATAACTGAGATCCATTAATAGTTTCTTTATTCATCAGGTTTTGTTTGCAACAACTCTTCCCGTCTGCTGTGAATTCCATTGGTTCATAAAATGACGGGTAAGATTGGTGTTCGACCAATTGAGCTGAAGAAAATAAATTATTTCAATGATACTCTTTTGAATAAATAATATAACTCTCTCATATTTATATCTTGCAGGTTCATGATGCCCGCCAAGTAGTCGATGGAATGTTTGACAGGAATTGGGTCCTTTTTTGTATGTTTGGCTTAAAGATTAAGTAAGCAAAATCTCTCATCATATATATTTTTTTAATTTATAGTGTAAATCTATTTTAATTCTTAATATGAGTATCTCAACTAAATGATGGATATTTACGTTGATAACATAATATACGTAGCTTAATATTTTTTTAAATATGAGCAAGTACCGATTCTTTTAGTTTATAATATATTTTATCTACTATGTGTTGTTTAAATGAGGTTGAAAGAAACTAATTGTTTTACGAATATTAACAAAAAGGTCTACAAGAGTCATGAATAAAGTGATCAAATCAAGAAATATAGGATCTAACTTATAATGGCTATTTCATTTTGATGTCAAATTTTAGTTATTTAGTAAGTCTACACATGATGTAGACACTGAAGTTACCTTTACCATTAGGAAAGTTTTCCAAGATGGTGAGTTAATTAAGTAAATGATGTGTTACATAAGTCGTTATTCGGAATCAAACATTTTTTTTTACATATTTGGACTTCAAAACTATTGTTGTCACACCTACACACCCATCGCATATTAAGCAAACGTGTTTTCCCAAAAATTCTTATAGAGCCTAGCTAAGACATTAAATTTCATTTTTTTTCATTTCTGAACAGCAGTTCAGTTTGGATTGCTTGATGTCCCAGCTGCTTAAGAGAACATGTGTTTTGGATCTCAAATTTAGTAGAAATAATAACAATAGTTTCCCACGGGTTCTTACTATGTAATATGCGTGTGTAACGACAAAATCGAGTGGGTATTCTATAACCGTATGTTCTAAATCAAATGCTAAATGATTCTCTTTCATGTTTGCAGACATTCTAGAACACTGTTGAAAAAAGGGGAAATGGTTATTTGACAATTTTGTAGGCTTTAAGAAAGACCCTTGATGACAATCGAGCCCTTGGAATGCATGGTGGCGTTCTTATTAATGGAAAGCTACCTTATAGATATAACGACACTCTTGTACTAGATGGCATCAAACTAGGTGAGTTGCACCTGTTTAATCTTTATACTTATCAATCTTTTTACATTTTATATGGAGGGTTCTGCATTGTTTACTTTAAAATGATTATTGCTTAGCTTTAAGTGCTTAGCTAGAGTAAAATAAAAGCATAAGGAATCTGAAACACTGACTATGTAATATGTACGGTTATAATTAAAAAAATTTGTTGACTTTGGATGGGAAAACATACCGTATTCATGTAAGCAATGTTCGTGTATCAACTAGTTTGAACTTCAGAATTCAAACCATAACTTACTTTGAGCTGAAATCTATGGATCATACTAGGGGTGTCCATAAGTTCGGTTTTCGGGTCGTTTGGTTTGTTCGGACAAAAATTTGTTTGGTCAACCTGAAAAATGAACCGAACCAAACTAGATTTCAACCGAACAGAAAATAGGGACTAAAATGCATAGTTATCACCTTGATTGATATGGCTTTTTGTAGTCGGATATGCAATTATTTCTTATATTCTGTTATGTTCATGTTACTATTTTTTTAATCTATTAAGTTCAATCATATGTTATCAGAATGGGTTTGGGTGACTGGACTAATGCTAGCAGAGGAACTTACAACAAATGGGATGGTATTGCTCGTAACACAACACAGGTACTTAGAGTTTTTAGAATCTATATAGCTTAAGGCTTTGTTCATAAATTTTAATAATAATCAGTTATGATATTGGTTTTTTATCTACAATAATTAAATTTTTTGATTTTAAAGTATATGTTTTATTAATTTGAATCTTTATTTTGAATATAGGTTTCTTATATTGTTTCATAAACATTCGGATAAGTTTTTTCATAAACTGCCATTTTAGTATTTTTCATAAAGTGTAATATAGGTTTTTTTATATTGTTTCATCAACTGAATATATTGTCTCATAAAGTGTCAGGTTTTTTAAATTGTTTCGTAATTTGTCCTGATTTGCACTTCAATGACCATTAGTGTTCTTGTTTTTTGGATTGCTAACGTTTTCGTTTCATTAAATTACTTACAGGTGGCTTGGAGTAATGAGCGTTCGTTGAATAACAAATATTTGAATGCGATCATTCGCGCATGGTTTACAATGTGACGAGATTAAACATTGATAATTATTCTGAATTCTAGTGTTTTTCTTTATGAATTTTGTATGTAAATTGAATTTTGTATTTGAATTATGTTAAAGCTAAATTTAATTATTGACATAATCTACTTTAATATGTTGATTTTGACAATTTTGGTTTATGTAAATCAGTTTTTTTTTATATATTTATTGTATTTATATTTTTTTATTTTAGTAGGTCAAATTTGAAAATTTGGAATTTATAAAAGAATTTCAAAAAATATATATTTTAAATATGAATTAAAAAAAGATAGGTTTTGAGATAAAAACATATCTTTTTATTATATATAAAGACAAGTCGAATGTTTATATCAAGACATGTTGCGAAAGAACCAGTGTCCATTTTCAATAAAAAAACTATTTATTTTAATATGAAGACCTATTCTAAAGAAGAGAACCAGTGTCGATTCTTCTAATATAGACTGGTTGCATAACCGGTTTTTATATGATTTGATCATGGAGATACCCCCTTTGGAGAGTGGTTCCAAAACCACTCTTCATGGGCTATTTTGACCAGTTTTTATAGCATTTTTTGTAGTAGTGTAAGTTGTGATTTAATATTCATCATACGTATTAATGAAGCTCTATACATTGCATAATAAACACTATTAAGTTCAACTTCAGACAATGTATTACAATGACTCGAAAGAATGATATGTATAAGTATCAATGGATATATATGCTTATGAATGATGGTGTAGACATTTTTCTTAATTAAAAAAGTGATAAGTGACATTTTAAGGATCGTGGTTAAAGTATGATTGTTTGAATCCATGATGTTCTTGATTTGCTTCTTAATATGCGGTGATTGTTTATTGATGTAATTATAATTTAAAGGTAACAAGGTAAAATATTTTTTCATTTAATATTTAGATATTTGATAAATAATTTAAAATTTTTAATCTTATATCAAAATAATTTCTTGGATATGTATGAGAATTATATAAGTTTTGAAAGGATATTGATATAATTATGTTTCTTGTAATATACGCTCTGGATGCAAACCCACCAAGCTTGCCCCGCCAAGAGACGCATAATTATAATTGTGATCGAATCCGGTGAGGGAGGCTAAAACATTATCATCATCGCCTTTCGTAACCTTCCAAACAAACCACAACCTATTGCAGCGTATTGTACATGTGTCAGGATACCGAGTCCTCATACCATACAGATTCGTGTTCTTCATGAAAGCAAACACAGTTTTTGTTAAATGTGCTAGGCCACCATCACAGGTGTATACTGAGGCTCAAATAAGTAAGACGATGGGAAAAGAGGATACAGAACACAAGCCAGACGTTACTCATCCTGGAAAAACGTATCAAATTGACACTCACAAAGGGTCACAACATCATCAACGTTTAGGATGAATTCCCACTCTATATATGACAACCCAAACGTGTAGGGTTTATTCCCCACAACCCTGATTAACTAGATGCGGAACTCGATCGTGAACACACACAGCAATAGAATCGACAGAAAAGAAGGCGACGCCCACACAAGGTATTATCCCTAATCGAATCTCGATTAGTTTTAAAGAATGACGTAATTGGTTTGTTCCCCCTCACCTCCTTTTATCCTTTTATAGAGATGAGGGGGAACCGACTATACAAGTCCTACGGGTCGGGTTGGGCTTAGACATTGCCAACCGACCTTTATTCATAGCAATTAGGAAACTAGGCTACTCGACTCTTGATTACCCTAGACACGACTTAGGCGATAATATAAGACTAGATATAACAATTTCCACCTTAGGCTTATATTAGCCTATCCCAACACTCAGCAATTCCAGGCAGTGTTGTAACTTGCATCCAGGTACCACCTTCGTCAAGGCATCCGCAGCATTGTGTTCAGTACCCACCTTCAGAACTTCAACCGTCTTTGCTTCCAAGACTTCTCTGATAAAGTGATAACGCACATTAATGTGCTTAGTCCTTTCATGAAAAACATGATTCCGCGATAAATGAATCGCGCCCTGATTATCACAATTAACTGCAACAGTGTTGAGTTTCACGCCCAACTCTTCCAAGAGTCCCCTTAGCCAAATAGCTTCCTTAACAGCCTCCGTAAGGGCCATATACTCTGCCTCTGTAGTTGAGAGAGCCACCACGTGTTGTAGCGTTGCTTTCCAGCTTACAACACATCCTTGTACTAAAAATGCGTAACCAGTGAGAGACCTACCTTTATCCGGATCTTTAGCGTAGTCTGAATCAACAAAACCTGTTACGTCCACATGGTTGCCACGATTTGTCCCATACACCAAACCCACGTTTACAGTGCCCTGCAAATATTTCATAATCCACTTCACTGCTTTCCAATGGAGTTTACCCGGATTCGCCAAATATCTGCTAACTACACTTACTGCATACGCTATGTCTGGCCTCGTGCATACCATCAAGTACATCAAGCTCCCAACTGCATTTGCATACGGCACCCTACTCATTCTTTCAACATCACAATCCCTAACCGGGCAATCCTTCAACGACAGCTTGAAGTGCCCACTCAATGGTGTCTGAACCGACTTCCCATTGTCCATTCTAAACCTTTTTAAAACTTTAGAAACGTACCCGGATTGTGACACCCTCAGAATCTTGCGACTCCGATCTCTGAAGATCTCCATACCAAGAATCTTCTTTGCTTCCCCGAGCTCTTTCATGTCGAACTCCCTTTTAAGCAAAGACTTGGTAGCCGCGATCTCAGCCTTGCTTTTACAAGCAATCAACATATCATCTACATATAACAATAGATAGATATACTCCCCTGGTGCATAACTCCTGTAATATACGCAGCTGTCGTAACTGCTACGCTTAAACCCATTGCTCAGCATATACTCATCGAACCTCTTGTACCATTGCCTAGGTGACTGCTTCAAACCATAAAGAGATTTCTTTAACAAACATACCTTGTTACCTTGTTCAAATCCCGGTGGTTGCCTCATGTAGATCACCTCTTCAAGATTTCCATGTAAAAACGCCGTCTTTACATCAAGCTGCTCCAGCTCATAATCTTTACACGCAGTCAATGCAAGTATAACCCGAATAGATGTGTGTCGAACTACCGGCGAAAATACTTCATTGTAATCAATACCTGCTCTTTGTGTGAATCCACGAGCCACCAACCTTGCCTTGTACCTAGGCTTTTGAACACCTTCAATCCCTTCCTTTATTTTGTACAGCCATTTGCAGCTCACCAGCTTTTGCCCAGCTGGATGACCTACTAACACCCAGGTCTTGTTCTTCTTCAGAGAATCCATCTCTTCTTTCATAGCAGCTTTCCACTTAGAACTGTCTTCACAAGCAACTGCTTCCTGGTATGTCAATGGTTCATGAGTATCTTCTTCCTCTGCTGCAGCAAACGCGTAAGCAACCATATTACTCTCATCCCGAAACCTTGCCGGTTTCGTTCTTGTCCTTGGTTCTCTATCCCGAACCAATTGATAATCTGTGAGATCTGGTGGATGATCAATTTCTTGAACCCCTGCATCTTCATCATCGCCATCTTCCTGATCTGTCTGGTCTTCCTGATCTGACTGATCTTCATGACCTGTTTGATCTTCCTGACCTGGATGGTCTTCCTCAGGCGTATGATTATTTAACCTCTGCAGTTCCACCTCAACCTGTAATTCCTCAACAGACTTATCTTTTCCTGCACCAGTATCCTTCAACGTGTCTTTGTACATGACACTTTCATTGAAGACCACGTTCCTGCTTGTGACTATTTTAGGCGATTCATTATCAAGCCTATATAGTCTGTACCCCTTCACACCTTCAGGATACCCCAAAAGAACGCATTTTACTGCTCTCGGCTCGAGCTTACCTTGTTTAACGTGTGAATATGCGACACAGCCGAAAACCCTCAACATCCCATAATCACTAGGATGTCCCGACCACATCTCCATAGGTGTCTTCTTCTCAATCGCTGTCGATGGTGACCTATTTATAAGATATGCGGCCGTACATGTCGCTTCCGCCCAGAAGGTCTTGGGCAATCCAGACTGTACTAATAAACAGCGTACCTTGTCCATGAGAGTTCTGTTCATCCGTTCTGCTAACCCATTTTGTTGCGGCGTCCCGGCAACCGTCAAATGTCTAGCAATCCCGCTCTCAGTGCATAGCTGATTAAACTCCCGGTTACAGAACTCAAGACCATTATCCGTCCTAAGCTTCTTAACCGTCCTCCCAGTCTGATTTTCTACTAACTGCTTCCACTCTTTGAACTTTTCAAATGCTTCGTGTTTGAACCTGAGAACATAAACCCATACCCTTCTGGAATAATCATCGACAATAGATAAGAAATACCTCTTACCTCCCAATGATTCCACCTGAGACGGACCCCATAAGTCTGAATGAACATAGTCTATCACTCCCTGAGTAGTGTGCCTTCCTACACCGAAACGGACTCGATGTGACTTTCCTAAAACACAATTCTCACAAAAATCGAGCTTACCTAGACTCTTCTTGCCAAACAAACCCTGCTTTTCCAGCACGTGTAGTCCCGCCTCACTGATATGTCCCAGTCTTTTATGCCAAACCTGCACAAGACTGTCTTTTTCTTCAACACTAGCATTAAGCTCACCGGCCAATGCATGGCCATCCAAAGAGTATACACAGTTCTCCCTTCGGGTTCCAGATATAATAACCCTAGAACCATTAATCACCTTGACTTTGCCCGACTGCAATTTTACGGTATATCCCTCTTTTTCAAGAGTTCCCAGCGATATCAAGTTTCTTTTCAATTCAGGAATGTACCTGACATTGTGTAACACAAAACTTGACCCATCTTTCAGTTGTACCTTTACCTTGCCAATACCCCTGATCTTGCACTCCCTGTTGTCGCCCAACAGTACGTTGCCCCCATCGCATTCCAGAAAATCAAAAAATACATCTAACCTGGGTGACATGTGATATGAACCTCCTGAATCCATGATCCAATCTTGCAGTCTTTCTGCACTCATCACCATCATCACCTCAGAATCATCGTAAATCGAACCACTGGAGCTTGGTTGATCATCTTTCTTGACGTAACCTTTTGACTTCTTGCGATTATTCTTCGGACAGTCTCTTCTCAAGTGCTCCTCAGATTGGCAAATAAAGCATTTGAGTCTTCCACCTCGAGACTTCGATCTTGACTTTCCCTTTGACTGATGCGAATACCTGCGATCGGTTCTTCCCCTCACATATAACCCTTCACCATCATCCCCCTTCGCCTTGAACCTTTCTTTGATTTCCTTTGAATTTAGTGTGGCCATCACGTCCTCCAAAGTCAAATCTTCCCGTCCATAAAGCAAGGTATCCACAAAGTGTTCGTATGATGCTGGTAAAGACGTGAGTAACAATAAAGCAAGATCTTCATCTTCGAATTTTACCTCAATATTTGCTAAATCAAGAACGATTTTGTTGAACTCATCTATATGCTCGGAAATCTTTCGTCCAGCCGGCATGTAGAATGTATACAACTTCTTCTTCAGGTACAACTTGTTGGCCAATGACTTTGTCATGTACAAAGACTCGAGCTTTGACCAAACCCCCGCTGCAGTCGTCTCCCCGGTAACCTCTCTCAGGACCTTGTTACCTAAACACAAAATCATGGCACTGTGAGCATTCTTGTCAAGCTTAGATTTCTCTTCAGCTTCCATATTCGCGGGAAAAACCTCCAGAGCTGCTTCACATCCGTTCTGGATTAATAAAGCACGCATCTTGATTCTCCATAACCCGAAATCACCAGTTCCATCGAATTTCTCGATGTCAAACTTGGCTCCCGTCATTCTTTATCTCTTTATTAGTTTGCTAAACCTTGTGAATAACCTCACAATCACAAACGAATAAAGTCCCTTCGGTAACTCGCTAAACCTTGTGATACGTTAAACCTCACAATCACGAATTACGAAGTCCCCTTGTGCAATATCACTACGAAGTATTAACCTTTTTGTTTTATCAAATAAAAACAAAAATAAATGTAATAAACCTTTTATAAATTTGGCCCAAAAGAAACCAAATTAATCATATGCTTATACAATCCTAGGCCCAAATATCCTTAGCCCAAAACCCTTCGTAGTATTAATTCCCTGCGTTGACTATAAAGAAACAAAAAAAAATAACACAAGTATTATCTTCTTCTTCTTTATCTTTTCTCTGTAACTCCACCAGTCCACCACAAAGAAAAACAGCCACCACACCGGCGATGAAGAATCACCACCGATCCCTTTTTAATGCCGATCGCTATTGCTGCTACCTTGACGATCTAACCACGATCACCAAGAAACCCTCTTCGATCGATCCTAAATAACCAGTGCACCCTGCGAACCTGGGCTCTGATACCACTTGTAGGGTTTATTCCCCACAACCCTGATTAACTAGATGCGGAACTCGATCGTGAACACACACAGCAATAGAATCGACAGAAAAGAAGGCGACGCCCACACAAGGTATTATCCCTAATCGAATCTCGATTAGTTTTAAAGAATGACGTAATTGGTTTGTTCCCCCTCACCTCCTTTTATCCTTTTATAGAGATGAGGGGGAACCGACTATACAAGTCCTACGGGTCGGGTTGGGCTTAGACATTGCCAACCGACCTTTATTCATAGCAATTAGGAAACTAGGCTACTCGACTCTTGATTACCCTAGACACGACTTAGGCGATAATATAAGACTAGATATAACAACGTATGGGTATTGTATGACAACCCAAACATATGGCAAAGATCCAACAGTATACCACAACCTCTTAAAATGCTAAGAACCTATTAAAAGGGCATGTGACCCGCCATGGCTACAAAAATAAAATGGTTATGCCCCGCCAAGATACGGGCCACTTTCGCCCATCATCATCCGCTAAACACAACCCACATAAGCACTAGGATACGACAACCCAAATATATGGCAAATTATAGCTATAATAAAATATCAAGAATTTGCGATTAAAAAGTCTGTCACCCCCACTCACATGTCATTTAATCATGACAACACAGATATATGGCAAATATTCAATAATATATCAATGCATCTTTAAACTGTCAGCATAATAAGCAATTAACATATACGAACACCAAACAATGGAATCTTTAACAAAAAAATTGGATAAGAAACAAATAACTTATATGACCACAAATCTATTAAACCTGTAACATAAAAGTTACTAACCCAAAAGTAAAGAGCACGATTGGAGCACCTAACCCATACAAAAAATTAAGGTTTCTAGCAAACCCCAAAAAGTTTTCAAACGATCACCCATTCATTAATATCAACAGCTTTTGTACATCCAATCGAGATGACAAAACAGCGGCTACACATCCAATTGAAATGGCCAAAAAACCGAACCGATCCAAAATATATCGCCCCGATAAAGAGAGTTTTATTAAATGATAACATACACATGCCCACAACACTAAACAAACATATCAAAAACAACAATACGATATCACCAATCAAAAGCATTATTGGGGTTAGGTTTCAAAGAGAGAAAGACATTAGATGTTTGGTAGGTTTCATAGAAAGAGTGTATATATTTTTTTCTTTAACCACACACACTTTTTATAGTTATAATTATAGGGTAAGGTTATTTTCAGAACCAAATAAATGTACAAAACTACGAGAACCATCTTTTTACTCTTAAAATGCACGTGTATATTCATCGGGTTAGTTCATTAGGTATAAATACATGAATTTTCATTGTCGTGGGTCACTAGGAACATGTATCCTAGGACCATGCACATGTATTTGTTTTGTATGTATTATAACTATATTTTCTTTGGATAATATGAAAACACACTTGAACTCTTCATATCGCTCATTATATTATGATCTATAACAATAAAATAATTATTAAATGTTAACTTAAACATAATAACAAAAATACATATGGATTGTTAATAATATAAAGGTGGTTAATGTACTTCTGCACATTTATTTGGTTTTGAAAATAACCTTACACTATAATTATAATATAATTTCCCACTTGCAACGGGTTTTTTTCTTTTTTCGACCAACAACATACACACCTCCCACATGCTGCGGTTTTTTTCCTCTTTTATTGGTGCAAATAAATGAGATGTGAGTGGGGTGAGACAATCTAATAATCGCAAAGTTATGATGGATTATTATAGTTATAATTGAAATATTTTATTTTATGAGCATGCGAAATCATTCCCATGAAATAATGCATTATTTTACAAAATTTCACATTTACGTAAAAATTTAAATGTATTTGAATATATTTCTTATGCCTGTCGAATAATTTTGATACAATTAAACAACAGTACAGTCTCATCTTTTTGTATGTGCATTTACTCGGTTTGATAGACTGACCCATTCGTCCAAAGTGGTCGCAGTGGCCGCGACTCTCGGCGCAGTCGGACGACAGGCCCGAACAACCGACCATTGCACCTAAGTGACCTAACCATTGCAAATTCAACTAAAATTAACCGCCATATTGCACATTTAACTTATACTAACCGCCAAAAAAATGGAACATCAACCGTCACAATATTTGAAACCTCATTTGCCATCAAACTGGTTCTTCTTGCTGTTCCAATTTGACAAGAGAACAACAGAACACCCTTTTCGAATCTTTGCTCCACCAGTTTCCATTGTAAGTACACATATCGTGTGAGTCCCATATTGCGTGAGAATGCTCCCGAAATAGTTTTGGGCTTAAGTTTTGCTTAGGACATGTGAGATAGTTAGTTGCGTTTGAAAAAAGGATTGTATATGCTTTACAGTATTGTTAATTGTTTGTCACTGTCGTTTTTTCTGTTTTCATTAACAAGGTCGGAGGTCCTTTTCTATCTTTGATAGAAACGGAACCAGTTTCTCTATCTTTGGTAGAGGTATGACTGTCTACGTCTCAACCTCCCCAGACACTGTCCTAAACGGTATTGTGACCCATAACCCATGGAAGACGGTATTGGGTGTTGCTTTACTTTATAAATGCTTTTAATGTAGAAGGACAAGTAAGGAATGTGTGTAAATGTGTCTACATTCTTGGTGAATATCATGTGATAATACATTTGCCGTTTGAGGATATTTGTTGCTAAAAATGAGTGAATTAAGGTGCATGTACATGTGTAACTGAAATCACTATGATTCTCCAGTATTTCATGACATGAGAACATGAAAATTTCCATTTCAATGACAAATTTTCTGGATTTATGGGTGTCCAAATTTGTATATTGTTTGAAACCACGGGATTTTGCAGGTACAGCGTTTGTATGTGACTTGATCCTGTCTTCTTTTATGCTACAATCACTGCGCCTGAAGTGTTTTAGTTTAGAAGAAACGATGTTTTTTCTTTATTTATTTCTCAAGTATTTGTCGGCCTTAAGTTGAAATTATATTGTCACAAGTCTATTGGTTGTAGAAATTTATCTCCGTGTTCTCCAAGCAAAAGCAAGTATATTTTAATGTCGGGCCCGTGTACCTGACATATGAATATAGTATTTCTTTTTCCATGTTAGCGACTTTTGTTGTCTTTTTTCAACGATGCTGATTATCTTCCTTTTGCTCACTTTCATATTTGTTAACTCTTTATGAGTCAAGAAACTTGCCATAGAAGTTTTACATATCCTTTTATACTGATCTCTCCACTAGTTGAATTGCTTCTGTTTTTATTATGCAGGCTTAGTATCTTTTCTTATTGGATGCAATGAGTCACCATAAGCATTTTACTCTCGGCATCCTATGGGTTCTTGTGCTTCTTTTCCAAAGTAACAAGTCGTTTAGTTGGTTTTTCTCAAGTGGAGATAATGGTAAGAAATCTTCAGAGCTGCCAGGAACGGCGTCTGATGATATTGTAGCTGAATTCTCTATGGAATTGTACAATAGCGAGAAGGGACTGGAATTGGTTGAAAAGGCAAAGAGAAAGGCCGCGCTGCCTAATTCTTGTTGGCAAAATGCCTATCAAAATCTATTTGCAGGATGTTCAGAAATTTTAGCAGGTGAAGAACAACGTTCGAGGTTGGCTTGGCATCTTAGTGATTGCTTTCAAAAAGACACTGGAAGACCTCCTTTTCCTTATTGTGGTGAAAAATCGTTGATGGTTGACTGTCTCAAAAGATTAGATAAGGGGCCTCACAGTATCTATCTTGAGTTCTATCTCGAGACCAACACCATCTGTCATCAGTTACAGTGAGTATCTTTCTCTCTTTTTGATATATGCACACATGCACATACACAGCTACAAACAAGTGGGTTTTTCATAAGCACTACCGTTTTTAGATTACACCGCAGAAAAGCTCTTAATGTTGGTTGATATATAATGGCCGGTCAACGACCTTTGACCCCTATACGCATATTTTGTCAGGGAGTACACTAGTAGATAAAATTAGTTTACTTATTCTTTTTACATTTTATAGAAATTTAGTATATGCATCTGCATACTCTTCTAACCATATAGGTTCACCCCTGCCTGTTGGGACATAGTGCCCGTGTAGAGGTGGTAAGATGGGTAGGTAATTGGTCATCTGTAACACGGTCCAAAGAAGGCCAGGCACCGACAAACACTTTTTGACAATCTATTTTTCTAACGAATAATTAATGTGTTAATTTTGATTGCAAAATCAGTATCATTACAACTTGTATCTGAAATATATAAATGAAACGAAAAATACACTTAGCTTGACTTTCAATCTGCTTCACCCATTTGACCTGGGAAGTTTAAGCTGTTCGTTTGACTTGATTTATTTGACTCATTTTGAGATGAACAAAACCCAACTTGACCCATTCAAATATGTGAGTTGCAGTTGCCACTTGTACTGGCATATATAGGGGAGAGTAGTTTCATGATAGTATTCCTTATATCAATGATGGCTTTAGATTAGCAAGATATGTGTTCTGTAGAAGAAAAAAATATTCCTGGATAGGCGGATACAATAGGAACGTGACTAATATTGCACTATAATTGTTACAGGACTGATGCATTCAAGAGACAAACAGAAAGACTGGTAAATGAACTCAAAAAAAGTGCCGAATCGGCAGAGAACAAGTTAGAGAACATAGAAGAACAAGCAGAACGTCTATTGCATAGTTCAGATCATATTCACAACTCTCTGTCTTCTATTGATATTCAAACACAAGAACTGGCTCAAACATCAAAAAACGTTGAAGAACATGTAAATGTTGTGTTAGAGCATTCACAGTCCGTTTATGAGCAATCCCTTAAGATAGCCGATTCCCAGTTGGAGTTGGGTAATCGTCAAATAAATATGAATGAAAGGTTGGATGAAGGGATGACAATGCTCAACGAATCTGCAAATAAGTTAGGTGAAGAAATGAATAATTTAAGAAATGAAGCTGTTGAAATAGAAAAAGAGGTTGGTAAGGTTGGAGATGCAATGTTTAAGAAAATGGATACCATACAGAACAAAGCTGATGATATCGAGAATATAGCAGAAACCTCGTTAAACAGGCAAAAGCAACTTATTGAAAGCCAAAGTTCTGCGCTTGAGGTACTCCAAACCGTCACAACTTTTCAGTCCCAAGCACTCGAAGAAAGCAGGTAAAATTAACATATATGTATGTATTATGAGGTATATGTTTGTATGGCATAAGCGTATATATATACCAAAAATTTTGACATCAAAATTTTATTGAAGGGGAACTCTGCAACAGCTGATTGAACTTGGCCATAACCAACAACAGGAACTCATAGAAAGGCAAGAACAACTTAAACAGGCTCACGATCATCTTGTACAGAATTCGAAAACAATATTGGCTGCTCAGGTTAGACTGTTTCTGATATATTTGCATTCCTTCCATATATATTCAATTAAGTTTTTGCTCTCAATCTTTAACAATTTTTTTATTATCGGATAGGAAACTTTTGAGTCAAAGCAAGCAAGCATGTTTCTTGCCCTTGAAAAGCTTTTCACTCTGCACAACGCAATTCTGCTGGAATCGCGACTCATTAAAGCTTTCCTTGTATATTGTATATTAATCTTCACTTTGTACATGTTTACAAGTACGAAACAGACCTACAGTGTGAGATCCAGGCTATATATAGGTAATTTAGCCCCTACCATTGTCAACGTATAATGTTTTGAATGTTCTTCATATCTTACAGCAAGGTTTTTGTTTTTCTTTCTTTTCATGTAGGGCTATGTGTTACATTCTTGATTGAATTATTGGTGCTTCGATATGGAAAAGACATTGAACAACAAGCATCGATTATCAGCATTGGGAGATTAATATATGTGCTTCTCGCATCATGTCAACTTCTGTATGCCATTTACACGTACAGGTAATGATAATGTCATTTCCATACTTCCACAAGTCAAAACCTGGTTTGAAGTTGTATAATAATATATAAATGATCATTTATATTATTGTGTTTCGGATTTATGCAGAGACTATGAGTCGTTGAACCACCAGATGCTGCAATCACTAATTGAGAAGGTTAACGGGATGCAAGGAAATAAACAGTTACTATACGACGATGGTGAGAGTGATGTGGACTGGTCTTCATGGATTGACGCTGATATAACCGAAGATGAACTCGAAGACCTTGACTATATGCTCCCGGAAGCTGTCAAAGAGGGTTCAATCACTACTTCAGGATCAAGAGAATATAGCCTTCGCAACCGACGACTTAGATAGCTCTAATATACTCTTTCTTGAAACGATTTATAGAAATGGTTGAAATTTGAAAGCTTACTGTAAGTGATTAAATAGTGAATTATATATATGTTGTATTTACATTACCGAAATGATTGAATGCCTACTGTAAAATCCTTAACCGATGTCGATAGCTTTTTTAATGAAATGAATTTCTATTGAAGTATTTCACTTTTAGTTGCGCGAAACCGAAGACTAGATCATGCCTTTTCTGTGAAAAGGAAGAAATTGAAAAGCTTATCATGATATAATCTCTTTAACCCAAAACCGAGTGACGGATAGCCAAAAATGCAGCGATTTGATTTGGTACCGTAGGATATTAGCAGCCTGCCATTGTCATATAAACTATCAGAGTGCATGATGCTGCCAGATCTTTTTGAAAGCTATGTATCTAAGAGATAAGGGTATCGTTTTGTGTTGTGGACTGGTTTTGACACTATAACATTAGAATCTCCATAACACCAGTTAATAAAAAGTTAATAAAAAATTGTGCTGCTATAATAGTCCCACTTTTAATAAAAAAAATTTAAAAATAAAAGTCCGTAACGCGAGCCCACAACGCGAGCCTACAACGCGAGCCACGGTACACTTATCGCGCCATAAGCTCGCGTTATGCCTATCATTTTGAGCTGTCAAATACAGCACCAAAACCCACGGCTCAAGGCGTCGTTTAACACACCCTGGCCTCTAAGCAAACTAGACACTAAAGAAAACCATGCAAGCTTCAAAGTGCACAATGCGGCCAGATCCTTTTATAGACCGTGCATATAAGAAAATTAGACCATATAATAAGATGATGATGTCAAAGGTAAAAATCAAACCGAAAGCGAAAATTAGACCATATGATAAGATGGTTTTTATCGTTTCGATTTTGGTTTTTATCATACCTTTATGAAATAGGATGTCAGGTAGAGCTGAGAATCCGTTCAAAATCGAAACCGAAATGACAAAAACCAAACCAAAAACCGACTCTGAAGGAAACATGAACCAATTAAAGATCGAACCGAACCGAGCTAAGCAAACTGAACCTGAGCGGAGCCGAGTAAATTCAAACCGAACCGAATAGTTTAGGACTAATGATTTTGCACACTCTATTATTGATCGGGACACTCCAAACTGTGCATTGAACAGTTGTACTGTTGCTTCAACAGAAGAAAGTGTGCCAATCAATTTCCATATAGACATAATTTTCGTGATTTTAACTTGAAGTCGAACGGAACTGAGAAAAGCAAAATTAAAAATCATAAATATATAAAAACGAAAACCGAAACCAAATGCTCTAGAGCAGTTGGCCACCTGGGTTCCTCCTGGAGCTTAGGGAGGGGGTTTGGTCATGGGTTCAAGTCTTGCAAGAGACAAAAAACACATGATTTTCCTCCTTAGTGCGAAGCCGTGAGTTCTAGGGGTTTCCCCTAGTGGTTCGGGTCCCGGGGCCTGCCTGTTATGGATGGTATAACTCGGGGGTCGGATTTCAGTGAGATTGAGGTGCCGTTCTAAAAAAAAAAAAAAAAAAAAAAAAAAAAAAAACGAACCAAAAACATAATCTTAAACTTGGAGTCAAATAGTCAAAGTGTTGAATGGTTTTCATTAAATTGTACCGAATTTAACCGCCAGAAAATGGAACATCAACAGTCACATTCCTTTCAAAACCATGTTTCATCACTTACCACAGTTCAACTCTTTTTGAAGCTGTTATCGGGCCGCTCCATCACCAACCGAACGCCTGGCTGTAAGTTTTGACATATTTATTCGCCCGCCAAAGTGTTTGATAAAATGCCTCAATTGAAATATACTGTCAAATTGCCCCATATTTTTTGCACTAGTTTTGTTTATAAACACCTTTTCCGCGTTATAAGTTTCTTGTGTTTCTGCATTTTGAGTATAGGAACTAACTAGCTACTGTAAGTACTAGAAAGTTTATCTGATATGAAATGATTGATTCAGTTTGTAGCGAAATGATCCTAGATTATGAAAAATGTACACGTGGTTGTTAGGTATTGTGGTACTATGTATTATTCTTAAGAGTGCTCGGTGAGGTTGCGGCCATGGCTTTAAGGCATGGCACCAGCCCACAAATTTCTCATGCCAACCATACCGGATGCGGTGCCATAGCTTCTTGGCTGGTACATACCAGCCCACGCGGTCGACTCATGGCATCACTTTTTGTGGTGCTGATACGACTTAACTCGTATCAAGGTAGTGTACACTATAGCGTGTACGGGCTCCCTAAGAAAAAGAAGAGAAGAACAAATATTTTCTTGACAAACGTACTTTTATTGATTGTTTCATTCGGTATATATACACCGAATTACACAGCTTGAAAAACAAGCTAACACAAAACACGTCTTAATGTTTATTGACTTTCCTAACATGACTCAAAACAAGCCTATAATAAGCAAGTAAATAAAATAGATTGGACAACTAGAATCCTAGCCCATAACAAATGAATCCTGCCACTTTGGTGGCTTCTTGCTGCGCTGAGCACGTCCCAAAGGTGTAACATTCCCCACATCTTCAGAAACGACCTTGCCCTCAAGGTCATAATTAGGATACGCCGAGTTAAAATCAAACAACCATTCCCATGTTGCTTCCTCAGGAGATCTACCTGTCCATTGCACCAAGACTTGTTGTTCGAGTTTTCCATTCCTTAATATCAGCCGTGAGTCACAAATGCGCACAGGTTGCTCCAACGGTTGATCTTCTTTGAATTCTTCTGGTAATTCTGATGCCACCTCAATATTAGTCCCCACAAAAGGCTTGAGAATTGAAACGTGAAACACCGGGTGAATTTTGCTTGTTGCCGGTAAAGCGAGTCGATAAGCAACCTTTCCAATCCTTTCCACAACCTTGTAAGGCCCATAGAATCGTTTAGAGAGCTTATTAGATAGACGCTTAGCAAGAGTTATTTGCCTGTAAGGTTGCAACTTGACAAGCACTTTGTCACCCACGTTAAACTCAACATCCCTACGCGTGCGGTTGGCATACTCCTCCATCCGTATCTTGGCAGCCAACAAATTTTGCTTGAGTTGACGCGTAATTTCATTTCGCTCAACCAACAGCTCATCAACCGCAGCTACCTTACAAGTACCGGGGGGATAAGGAATTAAAGACAAAGGTAATCGTCCATACAAAGCTTGATATGGAGACATTTTAATACTACTATGATAGCCGGTGTTATAGCAATACTCGGCCCAAGGTAATAGACGCACCCACTGATGAGGATTTTTCAACACCATAGCTCTCAAATATTGCTCCAAGCCTCGATTAACAACCTCAGTCTGCCCGTCGGATTGGGGATGGTAGGCGGTGCTATGGTTAAGTTGTGTCCCACTAAGTCGAAATAACTCCTTCCAAAACTTACTAACAAAAATCGGATCCCGGTCAGAAACAATAGTTTTTGGTAGTCCATGATGTTTTACCACCATATCCAAAAACAATTCAGCGACCTTATGACCATTAAAACTGGTAGGTAACGCTCCAAAATGAGCATATTTGGAGAAACGGTCTACCACCACCAACACCGTAGTGAATCCTTTAGATACCGGTAATCATGTAATAAAATCCATAGAAATATCCTCCCACACACCTTCAGGAGTCGGTAAAGGTTGAAGGTAACCGCCCATCGCCTGAGTAGAATATTTAGTTTGTTGACAGATCGAACACTTCTTAACATAATCTTCCACGGATTGACGCATTCCCTGCCAATAGAATAACGCCGAAAGCCCCACTAACATTTTTTTAACTCCCCCATGTCCCGCGCTTGGTGTGTCATGGAACTCCCGCAATAACAAATCTTTTAATTTAGATTTGGTACCCACATAATAGCGGTTTCGAAAAATCAATAGCCCTTGCGTCCGACGAAACCCATCTAGTTTGTTTCCCGCATCCAATTGTTGATGCAAATCTTGTAATTCTGTCAAGTCCTTATTCTCCCTTCTCAAGTCATCAAGTAACCCACTAACGGGCTGACTAATAGCCATGAATTCAGCCGTTACCGAATTCTCCTCCTCATACATACGTGACAAAGCATCTGCAACCTGATTTGTTCCCCCGGGTTTATATTCAACCACAAAATCAAAACCCATTAGTTTGCGTACATACTTTTGTTGAATGGGTGTTTGAATAACCTGTTGCATGAGTTCCTTAATACTTTTATGATCAGTTCGAATCCTAAACCGCCTTCCAACTAAATATTGACGCCATTTGTACACAGCCTCGACAATAGCAAATAACTCCTTTTGATAAGTGGCTGCAACACGCATTCTTGGCCCCAATTTCCGACTAAAATAACTAATAGGCCGGTTATTTTGCAACAGGACTGCCCCGACCCCAAAGTCAGACGCGTCGGCCTCTACTACGAATTCTTGTGTAAAATCTGGCAAGCTTAAAATAGGCGCAGTAGATAATTGTGTCTTAAGATCTTGAAAAGATGTCGCCTCCTCATCACCCCACTTATAACCATCCTTTCGCAATAATTCCGTGAGTGGAGCTGCCAAAGTTGCATACCCTTTAATAAAACGCCTATAATATCCAGCGAGGCCCAAGAACCCTCGCACCTGCCGTTGAGTCTTTGGCTCCGGCCAATCACGCACCGCCATCACCTTCTTAGGATCCATCTCAACCCCACGACCCGATATCATGTGACCCAAGTACTCGAGTGTTTCGGCCCCAAACACACACTTGGATTTCTTCACAAAAAAGTGATGTTTTTGCAAACAAGTAAAGACGCATCCCAAATGTTCTAAATGCGCATCCAAGGTAGCACTATAAACTAAAATGTCATCAAAAAAAACAATAACAAACTTACGCAAATAGGGTGCAAATAATCTGTTCATAGTTGCTTGAAAAGTGGATGGCGCATTAGTCAAGCCGAAAGGCATGACCAAGAATTCATAATGGCCATCATGCGTGCGAAACGCCGTCTTATAAATATCCCTCTCATAAACTCGAATTTGGTGATATCCGGCGCGCAAATCTAACTTGGTAAAAATAATGGCCCCACCCAATTCGTCAAACATTTCATCGGCCGTTGGAATAGGAAATTTGTCTTTAACTGTCACGGCATTCAAAGCTCGATAATCTACACAAAACCGATAACTCCCGTCTTTCTTCTTAACCAACAAAACTGGCGAGGAAAACGGACTTTGGCTAAAACGAATTATACCTTGACTTAGCATTTCATTAACCAATTTCTCCATCTCTCCTTTTTGATAGTGAGGATAACGATACGGTCGGACATTGACCGGTTTAGTTTCCGGTAACAAATGCAACTTCAAGGCCGCCAAGGAGGGGGTGGTGACACAGGGGGATTGTTGCCGCGGTCTATGCGTCTGGATGTCCCGAAGTTTTCGGGAACCGATCCAGAAAGTTGGATTTTTGCCATTAAGGAATACTTTTCGCTTCTTAATACCCCGGCTGATCAACGTCTTCGGATCGTTGGTTTTAATTTGGAAGGGGCAGCAGCGGAATGGTTTCGTTGGATGACAAAGAATGGGTTGGTTACTGACTGGGAGCGGTTTTTGGAGAGTGTGCAAGATCGTTTTGGTCCATCGAAATTTGAAGAACCACAGGGTGCCTTGTCAAAATTGCTACAACTTGGCACAGTGGAAGAATACCAGAGGGAGTTTGAAAAATTGATGAATCGGGCTATCAATATACCGGAGTCTTTGCTAATCTCTTTCTATATATCGGGGCTCAAACTTCACTTACAGCGGGAACTATTGGTGGCACGACCAACTACGCTGGGCGACGCGTTTTCGTTGGCTCGGATTACCGAGGCTCGTCTGGAGGATCGTACGGTTTCGTCCACCGGAATAGGCACGAAAACCATAGCCACGGTGACATCTTCCAAGCAGGCCGGCCCGCGCGTGGGAGGTACGAATGGAGTGGTTGGACCAACCAAACCACCTCTTTTGTCTACTCCTGCCGGTACAGCCAAACCCCTTGCGATTAAATGGATTTCTCCAGCCGAACGACAAGACCGACTGAACAAAGGTTTGTGTTTCAATTGTGATAACAGATGGTCTCGCGGGCACAAGTGCCCTGCTAAGTTTTTGTTGCTTATGACCGATGAAGCTGATGACGCTGATGACGGAGGCGTCACGCTCACGGACGAAGTGGATGAGGCGGTCGAGACGGGTGACATCTCGATACTTAATTCACTTATTGGTCACGGTAGCCCACGATCTCTACAATTGTGGGGAACGATTGGAACGGGTAAGGTCCATGTTCTTATTGATAATGGTAGCACGCATAATTTTATTCGCCCCGATGTGGTGGAAAAGATGTGTATATCTGTTCAACCAACGAAGGCTTTTAAGGTCTATATTGGCAGCGGAGAGTCTTTGTTATGTGAGCATGTATGTTCCAATGTTACTTTACATGTGCAACAAGCAGTACTGGAGGTCGATTTATATGTATTGCCAATGAAAGGACCGGACGTGGTATTGGGCATTCAATGGCTGCAAAACCTTGGCAAGGTCACACATGACTATGCGCACCAAACAATGGAGTTTACTCTTTTGGGTAATACTTATACATTAAAGGGTGATGATTCCCTTCGCATGAGGAAGATCAGTTTGAACCAAATGCAGGCAATGTGGGAGAGTGACGATATATATGGAGTCTATGAGGTTCATCATTTTTCTACAATAGAGGACGCCGAAGCAAGATCGCGTGAAACATCTGCTCTATGTGAACCTGCTCTCGAACAACTTTTGGTGCAATTTGATTCTTTATTCCAGGTACCTACTACTTTACCTCCTAATCGTTCAATAGATGGGACAACTAGAATCCTAGCCCATAACAAATGAATCCTGCCACTTTGGTGGCTTCTTGCTGCGCTGACCACGTCCCAAAGGTGTAACAGGTGCCAACCATACCGTAGCTCGTTCCATGCACTCTCATACCATAGTGTTGTATTTTTGTTGTATGTGTGGACCCATGGCACCACATTTTCTGGTGCCCACTGTACCAAGTTCGTATTAATTTCTATATGCTATATCAAATATAAAATTTTCTAATTAATTTAATTTAGAAGGGCCGGTGTTCAATTAGGTGTATTCAATACTGAAGATTATGTGATAATCACTTGTCATGTGAGGATATTTGTTGCTAAAATGATTAATAAGGTGCATATAATGTCATTAAATTCTTTACACTTATACCTCAAGAAAGTTGTTTGTCGTGATAGATAAAAGACTTTCTATTTGAGGTTGCTCATTGTGTTCGAGTTTTGCCTGTTTATGTGGTTTGCGGATGTTAGATTGTTTAAAGTAGTCAGTTGTATTACACTTGCATTCCTTTCTCTGTGATCCCTTTCTTTTGGTCGTTAGTCAATTATGCTGATAAGTTCCCAACAATTTTCTTCCTTATCATCACGTCCGTATTTGTTGATGATTTATCATCATGTCCATATAAGTTTAGAAGGACAAGAAAGGAAGGTGTATAATTGTTTATACATTGTCATCATATCTGTATATCATAAATATCATGTGATGATGATAACTTTGCCATTGAGGATATTTGTTGCTCAAAATTAGTGATCTACGGTGCTTTTGTATATGTGTAATTAGATAGGTATGCTTTAAAAATATTCCCTGACAATGCAAATGTGACATTTTTCCATTTTAGTGAACGAAATTTCTGTATTTTATGCTGCTGGAGTTAATAAAAATGTTAAAATGTCCAGATATGTATTTCTCCTGCCAAAGGCGGCTCAAAACACGGGAAATTCTAGGTTGTAGTTTGTATCAGTTGTAGTAGAAATTATTTTGTCTTCTTTTATGCGAAGAAACATTGTGTCTTGTCTTTGGATGCTTGATACAAAACTATTTTCCGGCCTCAGTTGAATTATTATATCACAAGCAGATTGATAAAAGAGATTTATGTCCGTGTTCTCCAAGTAAAGGCAAAGTTGCTTTTAATGTAGGACCCATGTAGTAGACATGTAAATATTATATTTCTTTCCATGTTATCTTTTTTGCTTTCTTTTTTCGGTGATGCTGATGTATTGCCATTAATTTTCTTCCTTCTGATTACTTTCATACTTGTTAATTAGTTATGAGTCAAGAGACTTTCCATAGAAGTTTTGCGCAATTCTTTTTATATACTGCTCCTCCCCCTTGTTTAAAAGCTTCTATATTTTTTTGCAGTCATAGTATCGTTGCTTCTTGGAAACTATGAGTCACCATAAGCATTTTATACTCGTTACCCTATGGATCATTATGTTGCTTTCACAAAGCTCCGAGTCATTCAGTTGGTTTTTTTCTAGTGGAAAGGCGGATTTTAGTGAAAAACCTTCAGAGTTTCCTGAAACGTCTCGGGATCTCGTTTCTGAATTCTCCATGGAGTCCTTAAATAGCAAGAAGGGAATGATGTTGGTCGAAAAAGCAAGGAGAAAGGCTTCTTTGTCTAATTCTTGTTGGCAAAAGGCATATCAAAATCTATTTGCTGGATGCTCAGAAATTTTAGCACGTGAAGAACAACGGTCTAGGCTGGCGTGGCATCTCAGTGATTGCTTTCAGAAGGACACTGGGAGGTCTCCTTTTCCTTACTGTGATGTAAAATTACCGATGGTAAATTGTCTCAAGAAATTAGATGAGGATGCTCATAGGGTATATCTTGAGTTTTATCTTGAGACTAACGCAATCTGCCATCAGTTACAGTAAGTCTTTTTTTCTCTTTACTATATAAACAAATATCCATTTTACAAAAGCTCACACTATATTACACATTATGAATATACTAGGATAATGTATTGTTATTTTTTCCTAAAAGTACTCAATTAACCATATAGGTTCACCCCTTTCTGTTGGATACGGTGGCATATTTGTTGGGACTAATTTTTTTGATAGTAATCTCTATAAAAGGGAGTCCTAGAAGTAGCATGATCTGCGTTCTTTATGATTTTCTTGACGGGCACAATATAAATGGGTAGTGGTGGCTATTTTGACCTGTTTATAAATGAGTCGATTTGTGTTATGCTTTGTCTCTAACGGATCAAGTGGCTGAAAATAAAACGGATCAAATGGGTTGAAAGTTGCTCAAAGTGTATTATTTTTTTGTTTATTGAAACTCTTATGTTATCTTTGACACGCTACTTATCTTTAAACAAGTTAAAAGTGAAAAACAAAAACTGTTTAGGTCAACACAATTCAGACCTCTTTTGACCCATAATGTGACTTAAAATAAACATGTCTTGTCGCAGGACTGATGCATTCAAGAGACAAACTGAAAGATTGGTGAACGAACTGAAAGTGTCTGCTGAATTTGCAGAGAACAAGTTAGAGAATATAGAAGAGCAGGCTGGACGTTTGTTACAAAGTTCAGATAATATTCACGACTCCTTATCTTCTATTGATGTTCAAACACAAGAACTGGCTCAAACATCAAAAATAGTTGAAGAACGTGTCAGTATTGTGTTAGAGCATTCACACTCTGTTTATGAACAATCCCTCAAAATAGCAGATTCTCAGTTGGAGTTGCGTAACCGACAAATAAGTATGAATGAAAGGTTAGATGAAGGAATGACGATGCTTAATGAATCTGCAAACAAGTTGGATGAAGGAATGCATAACCTAAGAAATGAAGCTGTAGAAATAGGAAAAGAGATTGGTGAAGTTGGAGATGCAATGTTTATGAAGATGAACACCTTACAAACCAAAGCTGATGATATCGAGAACATAGCAGAAACAACTTTAGGCAGACAAAAACAACTTCTTGAACACCAGACCACCACTCTTGAGGTTCTTCAGACCATGACGAGTTTTCAGTCTCAAGCATTAGAAGAGAGCAGGTATGCGGGTTTTGGTCAAACCATTAGTTTTCAGTCTCAATTTATATAAATATTCATTTCAAGACTTCTATTATGCTGAGTAATCTAGTTCTTTCAAACAAAATGAGTTGAGAAATTTGTATGTAATACAATCACACTTGGGTGACTTTCGGCTCTATTATTTTCAGCTAATTTTTTTCGTTGTTTGATCTGTGAGATATAAAAGATAAGATCGAGCTGACCCATTCTTAATTAGATGGGTAGAAGTAGCTATCTCATGTGAATATGTAGATATATAACTGACTTTCAAATCCTATTGCAGGGGAACTCTGCAACAGTTAATTGAGCTTGGTCAAAATCAACAACAGGAACTTATAAAAAAGCAAGAACAACTTAAAGAAGCTCACGAACATCTAGTTGAGAATTCGAAAACAATCTTGGCTGCTCAGGTTAAACTTATTCGCTGAATTATTTGCATTTCTTCTTTGTATACTCCATTGTGGGTTTAAACATTTTAAATAATTCTATTATGTTTATAGGAACTTTTTGAGTCAAAGCAAGCAAGTATGTTTGCTGCCATTGACAAGCTTTTCACTCTGCACAACGCAATTTTGCTGGAATCGCGGGTCATTAAGGCATTTATTGTATATTCTATATTAATCTTCACACTTTATATATTTACAAGCACAAAGCAAACCTACAGCGTGAGACCCAGGCTATATATAGGTAAGGCATCCCTATAATTTTTAATCATTTAAAATTCTGGGTGTTACTCGCATTATCTAAATATCTTACCATAACTTTTCGATCATCTTTTCATTTTTTGCAGGTTTATGTGTGACATTCTTGATTGAATTTATGGTGCTTCGATATGGGAACGACATTGATCAGCAATCATGGATTATTAGAAGTGTTAGGTTATTATATTTGTTTCTTGCATCATGTCAACTACTTTATGCCATTTACACATACAGGTAAAGCTATCATCATTTTCATCAAGTCAAAACCTGTATTTTGCAATATCACTCATTGTATCGTTTTTTTGGGTTCTTGCAGGGACTATGAGACGATAAACCATCAGATGCTACGATCCCTAATTGATAAGGTTAATGGCATGTTAGGAAGTAAACAGTTACTAGACGAAAATGAGGATGATGATCTAGATTGGTCTTCATGGGTTGACACTGATTTACCCGAAGATGAATTGGAAGATGTTGATTTTATACTTCCTGAAGAAGTCAAAGAGGCTTTAATTTGCACTTCACCTTCTAGAGAATATAATCTCCGTCACCGCCGCCAATAGCTTAATGATTATTCACATATTCAGGCAAGATTCAAATATATTCATCTTTTTGCATATTTTTTAGTGTCATACATGAATCGACATACACATGGACACATGAATATCTGATCCATACCACTGTTAAGATCTTATTGTGTACTAATTTATTTTATTATTGCATAAATGTCAAGAAACTAATGACATTAGGACCTTGTAGGAATACTTTGCTCTCGTTTAAAAAAGTTACCAGGATCCACCATAGTCTTAACTTTTACCAGCCTGTCAAAATTATCTTTAAAATAATTTGCACCCCAAGTACTGCTTGCTTCTTGATAAGTTTTACCGACTCCCAAATCAAGGTCATTATAGTTCAAATAAGCCATTCTAGGAGAGTTAGAAACATAAGAAGCCATATAGTTATATAAGCTTCTAATCCAACTTATATGTGGTGACGTTTCATCTCCATCCCACGCAACCACATATTCGATCATGTATAGTGTTCCGAGTCTATTCGGGAACGGAATTGCCGATTCTGGAATCTCATTCATTTTCCCTCCATATGGAGTTAACACCAAAAGTGCCATTCCTGCTTCTATTTTATCATTATAAAATTCCCATATTCCTTCAAACCCATCTTCAGAAATAGGAAGTGTCGCGAAATCTGACTTCACTTTGAGAGAATTTTTCGGCAATGCGGTTCTATTCAAAAGAACCTCTAGCGGTTCACCGTTTGTGAAACCAGCACCTACTACTACTGATTCAATCCAGCTCATTTCGGTACAATCTTCTTTTGTCAAACCCAATTCCGGGAATTCTTTTTGCATCAATGGAAGTAATCTATTGATTCTGCCTAGGAAAAGGGTTTCAAAAGTTGCTCTTATAGTTCGGTTTCCTGTTTGTGGGTTGACAATGCTAAACATCAACACTCTAATGTTGAGATCTTTATCAATCTTGGATGCAACGTATTGCCATTTGAGGATTATTTTGGTTAAATTTTGCTCCAATGTTCTATCAATTGAGAACACAGTCACTGTTTTCGGAACAGGAACAAGCTTTATCTTCAATGAAAGAATGATCCCGAAACTAGAACCACCTCCTCCTCTAATAGCCCAAAAAAGATCCTCGCCCATGGATTCTCTATCAAGAATCTTACCTTGTACATTGATGAACTGAGCATCAATGACATTATCAGCTGCAAGACCATACTTCCTCATCATTGCACCATACCCTCCACCACTAACGTGTCCACCGAGACCTAATGCATAGCAAATACCTCCGGGGAATCCATGATTCTGACTTTTTTGCGCGATTTCATAGTAGAGTTCACCTAAAGTTGCCCCTGCTTGAACCCAAGCAGCGGCTGTTTGAGTGTCAACTGTGATTGATCTTAGATTTATAAGATCAAGAATCACAAATGGGACTTCGGAAACATAAGACAACCCCTCAAAGTCATGGCCTCCACTACGCGTCCGGATCTCAAGTCCATGCTTCTTTGAGCAGTAAATGACTGTTTGGATTTGGGACTCGTCAACTGGTGTAATTATATAACGTGGTTTTGGAGTTGAAGGTGATGTGAATCGTAGATTGTTTATAGAAAATTGTAAAACCGATGTGTATGAAGAGTTATTTGGGCCGTATATGACTTGAGAGATCAATGTGGCATTATCAGACTTGAGAAGTAGGCATTGGAAAAAGTTATCATCTGTATTTGCTGATCGAAACTGACCAGCTCTTGAAACCAATAAAAAGATTACAACAATAATACAATTTACCAAAGAAAAAAGTGTTTGAATCTTCATTTGCGTTCTATTTCAGATTAATAGGATCAGTATCATTCTAAAGTATATATAGATACATAACACGCAAACTTTTAATATCTTATTGCTACTTGTTGCAGGTTAAGTGGAGCACTCCCACAAGAAACTTCAACTGGTATTAAAAGTCAATTATTGAAGCAATATATTTCTTTGGTTCAACTTGTCATCAAGAAATGTTATATTGACTTTAGCAATTCTGATCAGCAAACAGCAGCCCACAACCTCATCTCAGCGCATATAAATAGTGGAAAAAAATGTTTGACTTTGACCACAATCTTATGTAAGTTGTCCATGCCCATGATGGCTAATTCAGTACTTTAACATCTATGTATGGTCTTCTGATAGAAATTAATATGAAACTGATGAGCGGAAAATGTTCCGAGTGGTTTCCTGTAAAAAAACAGTTTCGTAAGAGATATTATACAAAAAGAAAGTCAAGGAAAGTGCCTATGTTTTCATATTCTCTTGGTGTCATCTTTAGTGGGTCATTTTGTGAATGGAAAAAGATATATGCTACTAGTGTATATTTAAAGTCGACTAGATCTATTGGATGGTTCAGGTTGTGCCGAATGGGATCAATCTCATGAATCCACTCCACACCACTAATTTTTTTATTACTGGTGACCGGGCATCTACGACATGAGATGTTTTTTTATATGCAAAAACCACGTTTTCGTCCAACCTGCAAAAAACAAAACTTCCAACTTTGGAAGTTACAGTATAATTTTCAAATGTGCATTTTGTATTATTCCTTTGGCCATACTAATGTAGGTCACAAAGTCTAAAGTTTTTTAAGAAGGTTGATAGGCCTTGAACCACTTCATGATCAGATATCTAGCCTGTTTGTTTTTCTAGACCTGATTTCACCATGAGAAGCTTGGCTATGACAAACCCTAGAGTAGTGACCAACTGACCATAGTGCCAGAGCTAGCCATGCACCCTCAGAAAGTTGGGTTTGTTCCATTTTTGTTTTAACAGCCTCGACCGCGCTGGTGCATAAGACAGCCTAATGATTCAACTGACGGCCAACATACTGTTATATATATTATCGTCAACATTTAACTTCTCCGAAAATAATTATCATTTTTTTATTAACCTCAAAACCGACTTGACATTGCAAGCCAACTAATCTGAGAGCAACTATCTTTTTGAATGGCTGGGTGAACCTCCGTGGCCAATAGAGAATTAATTTTCTCCTCGGAGTTCAAACCTAAAACCTAAACACTTTCGTCCTAATAATTATCATTTTTAATGTTGTATATGGCATAAGACGACTGACTCTATTTTGGTATTTTAAATTTTCTCTTTCTTTATCTCAACCATTTTATTCACCCACTTGTTTTAATCTTGTGATTACGCCTCTTGTCTCTCAATCATTTTTCATGATTTATTTGCAATTTTCTTGTGTTTTTACATATTTTTCTTAACTGGTCTTGTGTAAGAGCATTTAACTAATTTT
This sequence comes from Glebionis coronaria, assembly GCA_025667525.1. Classification (NCBI taxonomy): domain Eukaryota; kingdom Viridiplantae; phylum Streptophyta; class Magnoliopsida; order Asterales; family Asteraceae; genus Glebionis; species Glebionis coronaria. Next base: position 166,060,017 of record CM046878.1, on the reverse strand, counting down.
TCATAATCAATGTACTCTTGTAAATAATATACTTTAATCAAGTTTTCCATAATAAGACAGAAATGGACCACTTTTAACAATGCAAAAATATAAGCCATAACGTATATTCGTATTTTTTAAATATAAAAGGTCAAATGCACTAGACAAGCATCATATTCGTCTTGCCTTACTTTGTGTTTTTATCCATTTTTATTTTCTATTTTTTAATGGCAATTCACATCAGAAGATGTCTTTGATAAATTATGAATTTTTGGAGTTGTTATGCACTACAATTTGAAATTGTTTATGTTTAAAAAATAAATTTTATTTTTAACTTATTACTAAAATAAGTTTTCACTTCATATTTTAATCATTAAAAAGAGATTTTAATGAATAAATGTAATATTTTGTTGGTAAAATTGTACTAACTAGCTAACATTTTTAAATTTTTGTTAGATCTTTTGGTGGACATTTTTTTTATTTGGAGGTATTAATTTATGAGAGAATTTTTAAAATAGTTTTTTTTTATTTGGGGAAAGGGGCTTATTTCGGAAAAATATATTACTCTAAAAAAATCAATGAAATACAATGGAATGTGGCTAAAATACCACATCAACCTCAAGCAACAGCTTAAACAATCCGCTCATCATATGACATACCATAGTTTTTTTGAAGGCTCTAATACGCAAATAGTTCGTGCATCAAATTTACCAAAATAAACTTTTTCATTATAACCATTAGATGTTAGAATCCGACGACTATAGATTAAAGTGCATGAAGATAATTATAAGTCGAAGACTGTGCGTTTGATGCATTGTCAAAATAGTTTTGTGCACCTAGTGTACTACTTGTGCGCCGTGGTGCACATGAGACACAAGGATGATGGTGATGCGCAATCCATGTGTCATGATGCACTCATTTTTATTCATCATGATGCACTTTGTGCCTCGTGGTGCATAATTCAATGTGTGCGCTTAATTCAATTTAACAGCAAATTTCAGATGCACACAACCCATGCGCCATGATGCATTCATATTGTGCGATGTGATACACTATGCGTCCCATGGTAAATATTTATTTTGTGCGCTTAATTCAGTTTAATAGCAAATTGTAGATGCGCAACCTATGCGTCATGATGTACTCAAATTTGTGAACCGTGTTGCACAAATAACATTTGTGCGCCATGATGCACATAAAATGAATGGTGCACCATCAAATATGCATACAAATATGTTCGATGCATAATTCTTATGCATCATGATGCATACAAAATAACAAGTGCACCATCAAGTATGCATAGGAGCATATGAATCTCTTTGATGCATAAATCTTGTGCACCATGATTCATACAAAATGAGAGGTGCATCATCAAGTATGCATAGGAATGTGTTTGATGCATAAATCTTGTACATCGTGATACATACAAAATGAGTGGTGCACCATCAAGTATGCATATGAATGTGTTTGATGCATAATTCTTGTGTGCCATAATACATACAAAATGAGAGGTGTCCCAAAATGCATGAAGCTTGTGAGCCGTGATGCACATCATTTTAGTAAAGTGTTGAAATTTGGTCTAGTTTAGTAAAAGAAATTGTGTAGGAAGTTAGTTTGGTAAATGCCTTTTAATTTATCATCCATTATAGAAAATAAATAAAGAACTTTGATTGATCTTATTATACGTGGTGGTAAGTAATAATATAAATTTAAAGAAAATGTCAATTAATTAAAGGTAAAATTATTGTTTTACAAAAAGGCAGCCTATAACATTGGCGATTTTTTAATTCTCCTTATTCTTTGTAGGTTCGTTTGATCACTTCAATTCATGGCGAAGTTGAGGATCTTTCAACGTTGTTTTCTCACAGTGCTTCTCAAGGTGCTTGGGGTCGTATTGTTGGATCTATTAATTCTATGCACGAGAAAGGGTATGTTCCTCATTCCTTTATCAAGCGTCAAGTTAATAATGGCACTAATACTAAGTTCTGGCATATTACATGGGTTAATAATACTCCTCTTCGGCAACAATTCCCTCGTCTATTTCGTCTTGCCTTGAATAAAGACTGCTCTATTCGAGACTGCTGGAATAATGGGTTGAACTTAGACTGGAGTCGTTCTATTACGAGTGGTACTAATGCAAGTAGTATTACTACTCTTTATAGTCTGCAGGGAAATTACACGCAAAATGACTCTAAAGATTCTTGGTCTTGGGCTCTTGGGAAATCTTTGTTCACGATCAAAACCACTCGAGAACATATCGATGACATTTATCTTTCTAATAATGACACTAAGACTAGGTGGAATCGATTTCTCCCCAAAAAGATTAATATCTTCATTTTTAGAGCTCTTCGTGATCGGCTTCCAACAAGATGGAATCTTAGTCGGAAAGGGATTGTTGTTGATTCCCTTTCTTATCTGGTTTGTGATGCTGGGATTGATAACATTAATCATTCTATGTGGTTTTGCTCTCTCGTTGCTGTTGTTTGGCAAAGAGTTTTTGTTTAGCTTCAAGTTTCTCCTCCTAGCCCGTCTAATTTTTAGGAGCTTTATAAGTAGATTGATGATTTACACATCTCCTCGCCTAAAAAGTGAAGAAATATTGAATAAAAGCAAAATATGGAAGATATGAACTCAGAATCAAAACCTTTAATTAACGAAAAACAAGTTTGAAGAAAAAGATTAAACAAGTCACTACAGCTACACTGATGTGACTCTATTATCTAAAAGATAATAGTCTTACAAGAACAAAACAAATAATAATGATCTGGGTTACATTTTGAAAGAGAGAAACAAGATGAAAAACACACAGATGAAAATTCCCAGATAAGTCAAATGAATGGGGCGTCTTCTCTTTATCCCAAAAGCCACAAAAGAGACGTTGCGTCCTTTGGACGCTTGGTAAATTAGCAAATGGTGCCTCAAGTATCCAAGTAGCCACAATTGGTCCTCCACCTCACCAAGTATCCATCAACTCACGTTCAAGCTATAACTGAGATAAACAAAAGATACATAATAAGTCCCTCATGTTGGATAATGGTATCTGATTAGGTCCTAAGATTTAACATCCCCCTTAATAAGATACCTCATACAGATTAAGCATGCCAAGTTTTTCAACAAGAGCGTTGTGTTGCAATGTATCCAGTCCCTTTGTGAGGATATCTGCTATTTAATTAGCAGAATCCACCTTACAAGTTTTAACAACACCACTTAAAATTTGTTCCCTTACAAAGTGTAAGTCAATTTCTAAGTGTTTGGTTCTTTCATGAAAAACTGGATTAGCAGCTATCTTAATAGCTGAGTTACTATCACAGTACAAGGTTACAGGCAAAAGGTTTTCAAACTTCAAATCGTTTAAAACCTTAAGAATCCAAATAACCTCACTGGTTACTGAAGCAAGAGCTATATACTCTACTTCAGTAGAGGATTTGGAGAGAGTGTTTTGTTTTTTACTCTTCCAAGAAACAAGATTATTGTTAACAAACACACAATAACCAGTAATAGATCTCCTAGTAACAACACACTTAGCCCAATCAGCATCAGAATAAGCATTTAAAAACATACCAGAGGTCTTCTTAATGTGAATGCCCAAACCTGGAGAGCCTTTAAGATATCTTAATATCTTGAAGGCTGTTTTAAGATGAGATTTCAAGGGGAGTGCATGAATTGGCTTAAGCAGTGAACTACGTAAGATATGTCAGGCCTGGTATTGGTTAAGTAAATAAGCTTACCCATCAACTTCTGATAATCAACAATATTGTCAAGTAAGGGGTCATCAATAGTGGGCTCATTAGATATAGCAAGTTTGGTAACCAAAGGAGTGCTAGCAGGTTTGCAGGCCAACATACCATATTCAGAAAGAAGGTCCAACACATACTTTCTTTGATTTAAGCAAATGCCCCAGTTAGTATCACCAACCTCAATACCCAAAAAATATTTCAACTTCCCTAAGTCTTTAATCATAAACTTAGTTTTCAGAAATATTTAAAGATTTTCAATCTCAACAATATTGTTCCCAGTAATGATGATATCATCAACATACACAAGTAAGGCAAGAAAAATATTACCAAGAGACTTGGTGTACAAAGAATAGTCAGATTTACTTTGAACAAAACCATTTTCACTCAACACAGTAGTAAGCTTAGCATTCCATTTCCTAGGAGCTTGTTTAAGCCCATATAATGACTTTTTGAGTCTACAGACCATGTTGTCACCACCACAAAGATATCCTTGTGGTGGTTTCATGTAAACAGTTTCATCAAGATCACCATAAAGAAAAGCATTATTAATGTCAAGTTGGAACATAGGCCAAGAATTCACAATAGCAATATTAAGCAAACATCTAACAGTAACCATCTTAACAACAGAGGCAAAAGTTTCATCAAAGTCAATCCCTTCCTTTTGACCAAAACCTTGGGCAACAACCCTAGCCTTGTACCTTTCAATTTCACCACTAGACTTAAACTTAAGTTTCCAAACCCACTTACTACCTAAGGCCTTCCTACCCTTTGGTAATTCAACAATATCCCAAGTATCATTCTCAAGAAGGGCTGCAAGTTCAGAGTTCATAGCATCAACCCAATAATGGTTTTGAGAAGCTTCAAAAAAATTCTTTGGTTCACTGTTTTTGTTAAGTTGGGTGACAAAACAGAAGTTTTCATGATTAAGTCTAGAATACCCCACAAGTTTTTCAAGACCATATTTAACCTTGGAATTAACTAAAAAATCATTATAGTTTTTGGAAAAACAGAAGGCCTGGTAGACCTTCTAACACCCTGAGTAGGAGCACTTGGATTTTGATCCAAGTGACCTTCAGACTCATTATTTTCATCAAGTGTTGTTGCCTCCTCTCCCAACCCAGCTTCAATATCCTCACTGTTATGAGCATCATCTCTAACATTTGGAGAATCAACAGTGTACATATTGTTCCCATGGTTGGAAGAGTGGCTACCCTCACTTTGTGACTCATGGTCACTATTATGACTACCTGTTACTCTCTCATCATCATTAGGTAGCTCAGGGTTATCTAAATCAAAAAAGTTTAACAGATTTTTATCTTGACCAAGACTAGGGACACTAGACTCATCATGCTTGTCTTTTGAGACAGAATCCTCAAAAGGAAATATAGACTAAAAAAAACTTACATCTCTAGAGACAAAAAACTGATTTCTATCAAGACTAAAAAGCCTGTAACCCTTCTGAGAATTAGAATAACCCATCATAACATATTTTTCAGACCTATTAGATAGTTTATCATGACTATTCAAAATAGTAGCAAAGCACAAACAGCCAAACATTCTGATAAGAGAGAGATTAGGACAAGTATTGTAAATCATTTCATAAGGGGACTTTCCATTTAACACAGAAGAAGGTAATCTGTTAATGAGAAAAGTAGCAGTTAGAATGCATTCAGACCAAAATTTCAAAGGAATTCCCCCTTGAAACATAAGACACCTAGCCACATTTAAGAGGTGTCTATGTTTTCTTTCAGCCACCCCATTTTGCTAGGGGGTATAAGCACATGAAGTCTGATGAAGGATGCCATTGTTGTTACAAAACTTGTTGAAAGTTTGGTTAACAAATTCAGTACCATTATCACTTCTAAAGACTTTAATGTTTCTTTTAAACTGATTTTTAATCATTTTATGAAAAACATCTAAAAAAACAACTTCATCCTTAGACTTAATGAGATATACCTAAACAGCTCTGGTAAAATCATCCACAATGGTCAAAAAATATCTATGGCCAGTGTGACATGTCACCTTATAAGGACCCCATAAATCAAGATGAAAAATGTCCCCCAAACACTTAGTCTTATGGTCACTTAAAGGAAAGGGCTTTCTAGTTTGTTTAGCCCTTTGACAAACTTCACAATAGTCATATTTATCATGTTTATCAAGTTTCAAGGTGTCTTTTAAGGTGTCTAAAGCAGGGTCAGCAGGGTGGCCAAGTCTGCAATGCCAATCATAGTAAGATAGAGAACAAACAGGGACAGATTGACTAGCATTACACTTAATACCTTTAGTATCTAAGTAGTATAAACCACCACATTGATTACCAATCCCTAGAATGTTTTTCAGATTCAAATCCTGATTCAGAAAAAGGCATTTATTTTCATCAAAACCACAAAAATCTTGTTATCCTTGGCTAATTTATGCACAGATATCAAAGTAACACAGTACTCAGGTATAACCAACACATCAAACAAGACAAGACCATTTCCCAATTTTAAATTTCCAATCTTAGATATGAAAGCTTCAGTACCATTAGGATGACTGACTTTAATTTTGAGATGAGAAATGTCAAACACATTGTCCAATTCCTTTTCATTATTAGTCATGTGTTAGTTTGCCCTAGATTCAACCACTTTCCCATGTTGAGTCACTTTAGAATGAATATTAGAACAAAAAAACTTTCCAAAGTTATCATTAAAAACCTTACTAGAATTAAAGTAGGTACCTGTCATATTGGCCTGCACTCCCTTTTCGATTCCAGTGTTTTCTTTGATAAGAGAGAGTAAAGCAGAAAGTTGTTCATCAGAAAACACAGAGTTGGAATTAGAGCCAACAGAGTTGTTTGAAAATTTTTTCCCTTTAGAACTTTGACCAGATTTCTTTTTTCCAAAATCAGTAGGAAAGCCAATGAGTTTAAAACATCTATCAATAGTATGCCCATTGTACCCACAATTTTCACAGACCACTTCAGAGTTCCCATTGGGTCTATAGGTATTAGGTCTATTGGCCATGTTAGGTCTAGGACTGCTACTGTTATAGTTGGGTCTAAAACCACCATTAGGACTGCTGCTATTATAGTTAGGTCTAAAGCCACCATTGGGGTTAGGGTTCTAACACCCCCACAAATGGTATGCGCAGCGGAACTACAACATTTGGGTGCTAGGCAGTTATCATCGCACACAAGATATATCAAACGACTCGAAGAGACGTAAAAGTTTTAACATAATTTAAACATTGTTAAAAACATACATGTCTACAGTTTTCCAAACCCAAAATGATACAACACAGAGTTAGCGTTTTGGTCCCCACGAATCTCAACTCCAAAAGATACAATTTCGTTAACATGACAGAAAATTTAAAAGTGTTCAAGTTAAATATGGGTGGAAAGACAAGTAGACGCCGTACAACCTTGAGTAATCTGTCTATCTCAACTAGTGAAAGAAGTTACTTGCACAACTCCCATCCAATGCATGCTCCATGCTGTACTTCATCGGTTACCTGAAACACATGCTAAATTGGGTCAACAAATAATGTTGAGTGGAATTCATAGGTTTTATAATCTCATTTTGAACATATGTGTTATAAAAATCATTCACGATCATTCATACAATTGTCGATCAAACAATCTATTTTCAAGGTTATGACAATTGTGTTTAAGCTCATGACACTAATCCGTTAACTCAATCACCCGCGTAATAATTACTGGCGTGATTAAGATGAAACCATTGCCCCTTCTAAAGGCATCAGTTGCAATTATACCTTATCTCTTATCACAAGTTATCCGTCCGCAGGGGGTACTCAACGTACTAGCCCTCGTCTCGGATAGGGTCGTCAACCCCATAGTACTATCAATTGTATAAGCGGATATTTTCAATCCACGCAAGGATTAAACAATAGTTAATAGTTCATGAATATAGGGTCTTTTGCAACTAGGTACTCAACACAATTTTAAGGCAACATTCGGGTGCAACAATCATTCATGACATATGTTCATTTTAGAAAACTAGCATGCATCTCCCTCGCGGGTAAAAACAATTTGAAAACAATAGTAAGCGAGGCTACAAATTCACACCTTATGTATATAGAGTAGTCGACGATACGAATGACGATCACTGACGATGATGAGGATGCCCGGGGAATTCAACACCTAACAAACAATAACGCGTAATGAGTAAATCTCATTTATAAACTTTAAGTACTGTATAATATATACATATTAGTCAATTGTGATAATTATAAACTCACGCCAAAACCAAACGAATAATTGTTACTAGTTTTATACTATTCATCTACGTTATTAACGTTATTACCCTTTTCACGTTTTTCGCCGATACTTACCAAAAGTATGGGCTGTTTTCTAAGACTTAAACTCTTTTATAAAATTTGGGAAAATTCTCAAAAATGCCTTAAGACCTGTAGAAAACCTATTTTTAATCCCATTAAAAATTTTCACTTTTATGACTCGTTACTCAACACATTACTAAACATACGTTTTTCGGACTGATTTTGCACATTGACCATGTTGGACTTGTTTGACCCATTTAAAATATATCATTGACCCATTTAATACCTAAGTCTAATAATAGACTCACAAGTGCAGGTTTGAGACCAAAAATCAACCTTTAATCAATTACCAAACTATATCTATGGTCCCCGGGATTTGACCCAAAACCAAACATAATTTCGGATTATGTAGGTTCTCATCTCCCGGTACATGTATTTTCAAAACATCATAACTTTTGACTCGTTAGGAGTCGTAAGCTCTTTCTTATACCAAATCGAAGCTAAGACGACGCTCTACAACTATATCCTAGTCTCATGACCTGTTTACAAAATCAAATTTATGAAACCAAGTCTAAACAATCTGCCTAAATTTACCCTTCTCAAAATCAACCCAACACTCGTTTCCAAACCATTTTATCGACACCTAACCTCAACTTAATCACTCCTAACCATGACTAATCATCCTAATCAGTCCTTAACACTAAAAATACTAAATCCATCCTAAAACCCATTCACTAAATCAAACATGCAATGAGGTTTACCCACTCTAAAACATCTAAAAACATGAATTAAACATAACCCACAAGCAAAAACCAACAAACACCATGATCCACCAAACACCCCCATTTGGCCGTGGGGTGTGGGTGATCAAAACACCCCAACCAAATTGATTTTGGTTGGTTTGTTGGGTGATTATCCATCTCCTACACTCTAATTAAACATGCATGAACTCAATTAACATCAAAACAAATTTTTGAAAAACCCATTTGATTCTTGAAAAATTTTATGAATGCATGTTGGATTAAAGCACATCAAAACACTTGAAATGATTAAACTAGATGTGTTCTAACCTTGGTTTTAATCAAAACAAGGTATAAAATTTTTTGTGGTGGTGGTATGGTGGTGTTTGGCCGTCGGCCTAAAGAGAGAAAAGAGAGAGTGAAAAAAAAAAATTAGTGTGTGTTGTGTTGTGTGTGTGTTGTGTTTCCATTTTGTAAAATTTGGAGGGCCTTGGGTGCAATAATGGCATTCTTTTGGCCTTGAATGAAAACGACCTTAAATGTTTACGGGAATGAATCACTAGTCGACTTAAAAAAATTTTGCGGGAGTCGGAGGTCATCCCGAACACTCCAGAATACTTTTAGGACAATTTAAATGTACCCGGAAAGCAATAAAACGCACCCGACTCGACTTAACATGAACCAAAAGTAAAATCCTCGAAGAATTATAATATCGATAAAACGACAATAAACATAGAAATTTGGGCATCCATCGGGATCGTAGTCGTCATCGTTCTTCCTAAATCGTCAATCGTCAAGATTACGACCTCAAACATTGGTTTCAACCAAAACGATAAAATATATAGTAAATAAAATTTCTTAAAATTTTCAAAAATAGGCGTAATTTAGGGTAAGATAAGTGACCTCGGTTTCTGGGTATCACATCCACCCCTCCTTAAAGAGAGCGACGTCCCGGCGCTCGCCTCTTCTTATACTCACATTTCGTGCCGCTGGAACAGATGAGGATATCTCTCCTTGAAAAAGTCCTCACGTTCCCAAGTGTATTCCGGTCCACGCCTAGAATTCCATCGAACCTTCACAATGGGAATTCTACTATGCTTCAGCCTCTTGACCTCTCGGTCCATAATTTCCACTGGTTCCTCCACGAAATGTATTTTATCGTCCAGCTGAATCTCGTCCAAAGGAATCACCAATTCCTTATCCGCTAAACTCTTCTTCAGATTTGATACGTGAAACGTGTCGTGAATAGCACTAAGCTCATTCGGCAATTCTAACTTATATGCTACCGGTCCAATTCGTTTAATAATCTTGAATGGTCCAATATACCTCGGACTCAACTTTCCTTTCTTCCCAAAACGAATCACACCCTTCCACAGCGAAACCTTAAGCATAACCATGTCTCCGACCTCAAATTCCAACGGTTTCCTTCTATTATCGGCATAACTCTTCTGTCGGCTTCTTGCAGCAAGTAAACGGTTCTTAATTTGCACAATCTTCTCTGTCGTCTCCAAAACCATTTCGGGTCCAGTCAACTGACTCTCTCCTACTTCACTCCTACACACAGGAGATCGACACTTCCTTCTCTACAACGCTTCGAATGGTGCAGCCTTGATGCTCGCATGATAACTATTATTATACGAAAACTCCACTAAAGGTAAGTGGCGTTCCCAACTTCCTCCAAAATCAATCACGCATGCTCGGAGCATGTCCTCCATCGTCTAAATAGTTCGTTCGCTTTGGCCATCAGTCTCCGGGTGATAGGCCGTGCTCAAACTCAATTCAGTGCCCATCGCACGTTGAAGAGATTTCCAAAATTCCGAAGTAAACCTACTATCGCGATCCGAAATGATCGATAAAGGTACACTATGTCTGCAAACAATCTCCTTCACGTACATACTGGCAAGTTTCTCCATGCTGTCCATCTTCTTCATAGGTAAGAAGTGAGCAGATTTCGTCAATCTATCCACCATTACCCAAATCATATCACATCCACTAGGAGTTCTAGGTAAACCCGTCACGAAATCCATAGCGATCCTCTCCCATTTCCATTCTGGGATCTCTGGTTGTACCAACAGCCCAGACGGTTTCTTATGTTCGGCTTTAACCTTCGCACAAGTCAAACACTTACTAACGTAACGAGCAATCTCCGCCTTCATATTCGGCCACAAGTAGACTTTCTTCAGATCATGATACATCTTATCCGCACTAGGATGTATCGAGTACTTCGACTTATAAGATTCGTTCATAACCAAATCTCGTACTCCAGGCATTCCTTCCTCGGATGGACACAACGGTAACCAAATCCGATTCTCAAAATATCTCAGCCTGTCTGACCTAACCACAAAAAGAGGTTTCAACAATCTCCCCAGATTCTCAGCACCAACATTTTCTTTCATTAATCCCTTCTCTTGAGCCTTCAATATTGTTTCGGTTAAATCAACACCTTCAGTCATCACTAAAGCTCTGACTCTCAAAGGTTTCTCTCTATCCTTCCTACTAAGTGCATCCGCTACAATGTTCGCCTTGCCAAGATGGTAGCAAATCTCGCAGTCATAGTCACTCAGTAGTTCCACCCATCACCTCTGTCTCATATTCAACTCCTTTTGGTCTAATATGTGCCGCAAACTCTTGTGTTCAGTGAATACAACACACTTCGTCCCATACAAGTAGTGTCTCCACAATTTCAGCGCAAAAACTACAGCTCCCAATTCCAAATCATGCGTAGTGTAGTTTTCTTCATTCTTCCTCAATTGTCTCGATGCGTAAGCAATCACCTTCTCACAATGCATCAACACAGCTCCATAACCCTTACGAGACGCGTCACAATACACCATGAAGTCTTCGATTCCTTCTGGCAATGACAATATCAGAGCAAAACACAATTTGTCCTTAAGTGTTTTGAAAGCGAATTCTTCATCATCTCCCCATTCATACACCCGATTCTTCTCAGTAAGCTTTGTCAATGGCTTCACAATCAACGAAAATCCATTGATAAATCTCCGATAGTACCCAGCTAAACCAAGAAATTGTCGAACTTCAGTCGGCGTTGTCGGTGCCGACCATTCCCTGATTGCCTCGACTTTGGCAGGATCCACGCGAACTCCTTTGCTATCAATTACGTGCCCAAGGAATTGCACAGATTCTAACCAAAACTCACACTTTGAGAATTTCGCATACAGCTTCTCTTTCTTCAGCAGATCCAATATCTTCCTCAGGTGCTTCTCGTGCTCTTCCTTACTCTTAGAGTAAATAAGAATATCATCGATGAATACAATGACGAACTTATCTAGATACGGCTTGAATACTCGGTTCATAAGGTCCATGAATACTACAGGCGCATTTGTTAGCCCAAAAGGCATCACTCGGAATTCAAAGTGTCCATACCGCGTACAAAAGGCAGTTATAGGGATATCCTCCTCCCTCACACACAGTTGATGATACCCTGATCTCAAGTCGATCTTTGAGTACACACAGGAACCTTGCAATTGATCAAACAAATCGTCAATCCTCGGCAATGGATACCGATTCTTAACCGTCAACTTGTTGAGCTCTCTATAGTCGATACACATCCGAAACGACCCATCTTTCTTCTTTACAAACAACACTGGCGCTCCCCATGGTGATGAGCTCGGTCGAATAAATCCTTTATCCATCAACTCTTTCAATTGATCCGATAACTCCTTCAACTCTGATGGTGCTAATCGATAGGGTGCACGAGCAACTGGTGCAGCTCCCGGCATCAAATCGATTCGAAATTAGACTTCACGGGTGGGCGGTAAACCCGACAACTCATCAAGAAAAACTTCCGGATATTCTCGAATTATAGGTACCTCCTCTAACTTTGCCTCTAAGTCACCATCACTAGAAACTTGTGCCAGAAACACATCACATCCATCTTCTACATACCTCATCATTTTCAAGCAAGATATCACTTTCAAATGAGAGGTGCATTCATCTCCCTTCACAGTCAAAACCCTATTCCTCAACGGGATTTGAACTAATCTTTCTCCACAAACGATCACGGCACTATGCGCCATTAGCCAATCCATTCCAACGATCACATCGAACGATCCTAGCTCTATGGGCATTAAGTCGATATCAAAAGCGTAATCCCTAACTTCAAGGTACACCCTTTTAGTATAGAATTTGTACTAACGATCTTCCCATCGGTTAATTCCACGTTATAATTAGTCGTTAGCATTACCGGTTCTCTATTGATATGACGACTAAATTTTATATCTACGAAGCTCTTGTCGGAACCAGAATCAAACAATATACTAGCATAACAAGCGTCTAGTAGAAACGTACCGGTAACCACGTTAGGGCCTTGCGGTTTATCAGCAGTCCCTACTCGATACACAGCAGCAACATTATTTCCTCCTTGCCTATTTCCAGCCTTCGGGCAGTTCCCCTGCTTATGCCCTCTTTCTCCACACCCAAAGCAAACCATTACCTTCGTGGCATTTGCCCTAGTAGCCACCCCTTTAGCTCGACAATCTGCAATTCTATGACCCGCTTTTCCGCACTTGCCACACGCAGGTGGGCAATTCCCTATATGGTACAAATTACATCGACCACAATGGGGATTAACCTTAGCTCCTCTAGGGTTAGTGACAGCCCTCATCCCATCATTTCTTCTCTGGTTGAACTGCTGGTTGCGGTTCTGACCTTGGTTGTTACGGTTTCCTCCACGATTTTGACCTTGGGATTGATTACCCTGAGCTGCCTCCCACTTTCTCTTGTTCCCTTCGGCAATGTAGTCCTTCTTATCTTGCAGTTTGACATCCATTAGCGCGTGAGCCATTTGGACTGCTTCATCGAATGACCCAGGCTTAGATGAAGTTGTCTCCCCCTTGATATTGTTTTACAAACCCTTGATGTACTGCTTCATTTTCTTGTGATCATCAGCAAAGGCATTGGGACACAAAAGGCTCAATCCATTAAACCTCCTTGTATACGCGGTAATGTCATTGTTCCTCAAAGACAAATGCCTTAACTCATCTTCTAGTTGACCCAGCTCCTCTTCGGGACAAAACTTTTTGGTCAAGAGAGCCTTGGTAGCAGTCCAAGTCCTCGCATTTGCTACCGCTAATCCAACAGTGGCTACTTGATTGTTCCACTAACTTAAGGCGTCATCGAGAAAAGTGGCAGCTGTAAACTTGACTTTATTTGCCTCTGAACATCCGCTAATTTCAAAAGTGCTTTCGATCTTCTCCAACCAACTTCGGAGTTCTAGGGCTCCGCCAGTACCACGAAACTGTGTGGGACCGCATTTCATAAAACCAGCATAAGTACACTCCCTCGGGGCTTGCTGTCTTCCTGCATTTCCACCTTGATCTGGGTTTCAGTTTGCACGATCCGCTTCGAGTGCATTTGCAATTGCTTCTTGAAACATTGTGTTCACACAGTTAGCTGATAGCTTTGGAGGCATGGTGAATTCTCAAGTACACCTCTCTACAAAGACAGGGAAAATAGAAAACAAAGTAAGTATACACATCAAGATTAAGATGGATTTCTCTTTCAAGACATAATATAAGTACAACAACACATCACTACAAGGTTACTAATATTCATCAATTCACATCACAAAAGAGCAAATTAAAGACATATCATAGATTATGAAAGGTAAACATGGATTGCATTGATAAATCAACCAAAATCTGTGACAAGTAATGCCACTACAACCATACACCATCAAACTTAAGTCATCAAGTTTTCATCACAATACCATCATACAGGAGTCTAAAATAGTTCGATTACAACGATAAAAGATAAAATAAAATACAAGCAACTAGTCACGTGGTGATCCACACGACCTCTTGAATGGTGGTTCTTCTTCATCCTCCTCGGGCTCTTCATCACTGTCTTCCTCGTCCTCGTCCATCTTCCTCTTTCCCTTATCATTCGGCCCACACTCAGTTACCTTCTTCGTCCCAGAAGTAGATCCACACTCCACTGCTACCTGATTCCCTAAAGTGATACACACACCCCTGGCGGGTGGCTGGACCATAAAATCATTAGTCTCCATCTCCGAGTCATCTACAAATCTCCAATCTTGTGGCAGGGATGCTCTAACACGATGCTCCCAACTTTGCATCCTAGTTAACCTCGCCTGATCCTCCCTAACTTGCTCAAGAATAGCACTCAGGTTTGCTATCATCGATCTCAAACTATTAATATCACTCTTATTTGCCACTCCATCAAATTCAATCCTTGCAGTTCTTGCCAACAACCTCTGATGTGCCCTCTCATTCTCGTCGAACCTTTTGATTACTCTAGTTTCCACCACGTACCGCTCGTACATCAATCTATCCATTCTCCTCAAACAATTCTCAGGATCCCAATAGTTTCTTGGCCTCGGAAAATAGACCTTCGCCACATTTTCATGAATAGAACGCGATCTAGATGCATTGCTGGATTCCGGGCGGTGCTATTTACTATTCTTTCTAGTTCTGACTTGGGAAGCTGATCTCGATCTCACCACCAAATCATTACTCGCTCGAGTAAACCCCGGAACCGTCCTCAGGTAATCCTTACAATTGTCCGTTGGGGGACGAACGGGTTGCTGATCATATTGGCCTGTCGGAGGCACTTCATATCCCTTCGGTGAATTTGGAGATTGAACTAATTCGGGCTCGGTCTGACCGACGGCATTCGCGGGAATTCCATCATCCACCGGATCCTCTTCCTCGGAATCCTACACTGAAGTTGTCCACATCACTTTCATCACTGTCATTTGCCGGCTCTATCGCTTCTTCTTGAGCTATCCATCCATTGTCACCATTTGGCGGGTTCGGAGGAAACAGTCCCCCTTCGTGTCCTACGTCATATTCGTCTCCATTTCCGTTAGGCGGTACCTCGACCATTCCTGCAATAACAGAGAATTTTGGAGGGTACGTAAGATTACTATTCAATATTTATAAATACATGCATGCAAATGCAATGCAAAGGTGGTACACATGCCCAAAATGCGATAATATGATGCTCATGCATATGTAATACAAGAATTACGGTATCGAGTACTCCACGTACAATTTCAACGTTTACATATAGTAGTTGAATATCTACGTAAAAAATACCCACATATATTACTTCAACTCTAAGGTATACATCTATACCATCAATACTAAAATAAACCTTACCGGAGCCATGCAGGATAGTTGTGTGCTTGGACAATTTCTTACGACACCAAAAGTTATAGTTTAGGATTTTTCAAAACGACCTAGTTCTCTATAACTCATGGCTCTGATTACCAATCTCTAACACCTCCACAAATGGTATGCGCAGCGGAAATACAACATTTGGGTGCTAGGCAGTTATCATCGCACACAAGATATATCAAACGACTCGAAGAGACGTAAAAGTTTTAACATAATTTAAACATTGTTAAAAACATACATGTCTACGGTTTTCCAAACCCAAAATGATACAACACAGAGTTAGCATTTTGGTCCCCACGAATCTCAACCCCAAAAGATACAATTTCGTTAACATGACAGAAAATTTAAAAGTGTTCAAGTTAAATATGGGTGGAAAGACAAGTAGACGCCAAGCCACACACAACTCCCATCCAATGCATGCTCCATGCTGTACTTCATCGGTTACCTGAAACACATGCTAAATTGGGTCAACAAATAATGTTGAGTGGAATTCATAGGTTTTATAATCTCATTTTGAACATATGTGTTATAAAAATCATTCACGATCATTCATAGAATTGTCGATCAAACAATCTATTTTCAAGGTTATGACAATTGTGTTTAAGCTCATGACACTAATCCGTTAACTCAATCACCCGCGTAATAATTACCGGCGTGATTAAGATGAAACCATTGCCCCTTCTAAAGGCATCACTTGCAAATACCTTATCTCTTATCACAAGTTATCCGTCCGCAGGGGGTACTCAACGTACTAGCCCTCGTCTCGGATAGGGTCGTCAACCCCATAGTACTATCAGTTGTATAAGCGGCTATTTTCAATCCACACAAGGATTAAACAATAGTTAATAGTTCATGAATATAGGGTCTTTTGCAACTAGGTACTCAACACAATTTTAAGGCAACATTCGGGTCCAACAATCATTCATGACATATGTTCATTTTAGAAAACTAGCATGCATCTCCCTCGCGGGTAAAAACAATTTAAAAACAATAGTAAGCGAGGCTACAAATTCACACCTTATGTATATAGAGTAGTCGACGATACGA
The DNA here is from genome assembly GCA_025667525.1 of Glebionis coronaria. Classification (NCBI taxonomy): domain Eukaryota; kingdom Viridiplantae; phylum Streptophyta; class Magnoliopsida; order Asterales; family Asteraceae; genus Glebionis; species Glebionis coronaria. The sequence goes on along the minus strand of CM046878.1, from coordinate 166,043,079 downwards.
ATTTGACGATCACTGACGATGATGAGGATGCCCGGGGAATTCAACACCTAACAAACAATAACGCGTAATGAGTAAATCTCATTTATAAACTTTAAGTACTGTATAATATATACATATTAGTCAATTGTGATAATTACAAACTCACGCCAAAACCAAACGGATAATTGTTACTAGTTTTATACTATTCATCTACGTTATTAACGTTATTACCCTTTCTCCGTTTTTCGCCGATACTTACCAAAAGTATGGGCTGTTTTCTAAGACTTAAACTCTTTTATAAAATTTGGGAAAATTCTCAAAAATGCCTTAAGACCTGTAGAAAATCCACTTTTAATCCCATTAAAAGTTTTCACTTTTATGACCCGTTACTAAACATACGTTTTTCGGACTGATTTTACACATTGACCATGTTGGACTTGTTTGACCCATTTAAAATATACCATTGACCCATTTAACACCTAGTCTAATAATAGACTCACAAGTGCAGGTTTGAGACTAAAAATCAACCTTTAATCAATTACCAAACTATATCTATGAACCCCGGGATTTGACCCAAAACCAAACATAATTTCGGATTATGTAGGTTCTCATCTCCCGGTACACGTATTTTCAAAACATCATAACTTTTGACTCGTTAGGAGTCGTAAGCTCTTTCTTATACCAAATCGAAGCTAAGACGACGTTCTACAACTATATCCTAGTCTCATGACCTGTTTACAAAATCAAATTTATGAAAACAAGTCTAAACAATCTGCCTAAATTTACCCTTCTCAAAATCAACCCAACACTCGTTTCCAAACCATTTTATCGACACCTAACCTCAACTTAATCACTCCTAACCATGACTAATCATCCTAATCAGTCCTTAACACTAAAAATATCAAATCCATCCTAAAACCCATTCACTAAATCAAACATGCAATCAGGTTTACCCACTCTAAAACATCTAAAAACATGAATTAAACATAACCCACAAGCAAAAACCAACAAACACCATGATCCACCAAACACCCCCATTTGGCCGTGGGGTGTGGGTGATCAAAACACCCCAACCAAATTGATTTTGGTTGGTTTGTTGGGTGATTATCCATCTCCTACACTCTAATTTAACATGCATGAACTCAATTAACATCAAAACAAATTTTTGAAAAACCCATTTGATTCTTCAAAAATTTTATGAATGCATGTTGGATTAAAGTACATCAAAACACTTGAAATGATTAAACTAGATGTGGTCTAATCTTGTTTTTAATCAAAACAAGCTAAAAAAATTTTGTGGTGGTGGTATGGTGGTGTTTGGCCGTCGGCCTACAGAGAGAAAAGAGAGAGAGTGAAAAACAAATTTAGTGTGTGTTGTGTTGTGTGTGTGTTGTGTTTCCATTTTGTAAAATTTGGAGGGCCTTGGGTGCAATAATGGCATTCTTTTGGCCTTGAATGAAAACGACCTCAAATGTTTGCGGGAATGACTCACTAGTCGACTTAGAAAATTTTGCGAGAGTCGGGGGTCATCCCGAACACTCCAAAATACTTTTAGGACAATTTAAATGTACCCGGAAAGCAATAAAACGCACCCGACTCGACTTAAAACGAACCGAAAGTAAAATCCTCGAAGAATTATAATATCGATAAAACGACAATAAACATAGAAATTTGGGCATCCATCGGGATCGTAGTCGTCATCATTCTTCCTAAATCGTCAATCGTCAAGATTACGACCTCAAACATTGGTTTCAACCAAAACGATAAAATATATAGTAAATAAAATTTCTTAAAAATTTCAAAAATAGGCGTAATTTAGGGTAAGATAAGTGACCTCGGTTTCTGGGTATCACAAGGGTTAACTTTTTGGTGGCTTTGAAACACATTTCTGGTGGGGCCATTTGAGAGAAAGGCAGAAGTCTGATTCCTCTGAGAGGTACCAGATAGGCTACCAGAAGCAACTCTGTGAGACTCCTCACTAGAGATGATGGCATAAGCACCCTTTATATCTGGAAGAACCTCTCTAGAGAGAATGGAGCTTCTAATGGTCATATAGGTATCATCAAGTCCCATTAAGAATTGCATCAACTTCAACAACTTGTTATGATTCTTAAATTCATTAGTAGCAGCACAAACACAATTAGGAAGCTCAACCATAGCATCATATTTTTTCCACAAAGCATTCAAGGTATGATAATAATCAGACAAGTTGGAGCCATTTTGCTTCAAAGTATTAATCTTATGATGCAGATTAAATATCAAAGACCTATCAACCTTATGATAGGTTTCTTTCAAATCATTCCAAACATGCTCAGCTTTCTTAGAAAAAATTTGACCAAGAAACAATTCATCAGAAATAGAATTAAGAATCCATCCTAACACAACAGCATTGACTCTGTCCCATTGTCTTCCTAACACATCATTAGTTAGGGATCTTTTACAAGATCCATTTATGAAACCAGTTTTATTTTTTCCCTCCAATGCCAAAAACATAGCATTAGACCAGATTTGATAATTCTCAGTCCCTTTGAGTTTAATAGAAATCACAGTCAATGTGGCAGAGTCATTAGGGTGAAGATGCAAAGGGTCACTAATATCAAGTTTACTGATCAAGGTGACAACAGATTCTTCCCCAATCTGGTCATCTTGATGTTCAGTGTCTGTGTCACCATGAACACTAGTCATAGTGAAGAGTCACAGAAACCAAACCCCCAAAAAAAGAACTTAATCAAAGTCAACAAAGTTCCCGGGCTTCCAAACCACTCAAGGGTGGCAGGTCAAGGGCAAGACAGTGATTAAGGGTCCAAATAAACAAAATACCCCAACAATCAATAGCAAGATCAGCAAAAAAAGAGTATCAATATACGAGAGAGTATAATCACAGATATCACCCAAAAAACAAGTATGAAAAAACAAATAAGCCATTAACCAAATAATCAAAAAAGAAGAGAGAGCAGAGGTGTTACAGTGCATACACAAAAGCTCAATCGATCTGTTTCTTCAAGATTCACTTAGTCTAGAAGAAAACAGAACCTCCTCACCAAACCCTAATTTAAGAAAAATTAGGGAAAAGTGCAATCACCAAGAGATCTATACAATAGATCAAATATATAACGTCCCTGCACCACAAACAAGGTTAATAACATATATAATTTAAAAACCCCCCAAAAATTTTGAAACCCTAAAATTAAAAAATCGATTTTAGGATGAATAAAAAACAATGAGAACAAAATCTTTTTAAATCTGACTATCTCAATAGCAGATCTATCCAAAAAACATTTCAATTTTAAAAAAACCCCAAAAAAATTTGAAACCCTAAAAATATTTTTCCAACGATTTCAGAGAACCAGTCTCTGATACCATGAAGAAATATTGAATAAAAGCAAAATATGGAAGATATGAACACAGAATCAAAACCTTTAATTAACGAAAAACAAGTTTGAAGAAAAAGATTAAACAAGTCACCACAGCTACATTGGTGTGACTCTATTATCTAAATGATAATAGTCTTACAAGAACAAAACAAATAAGAATGATCTGGGTTACATTTTGAAAGAGACAAACAAGATGAAAAACACACAGATGAAAAGTCCTAGATAAGTCAAATGAATGGAGCGTCTTCTCTTTATCCCAAAAGCCACAAAAGAGACGTTGCGTCCTTTGGACGCTTGGTAAATTAGCAAATGGTGCCTCAAGTATCCAAGTAGCCACAATTGGTCCTCCACCTCACCAAGTATCCATCAACTCACGTCCAAGCTATAACTGAGATAAACAAAAGATACATAATAAGTCCCTCATGTTGGATAATGGTATCTGATTAGGTCCTAAGATTTAACAAAAAGCTATCTTGGATACGGTGTGTGGTGTTGTTATTTGGATGCTTTAGAACTTCCGGAATAAGCTGATTTTTGGTTCGTCTCCGCCCAAGCGCTGCTACTTAATTGATAAGATCATTGATTTATCTTATAGATGGTTTTCTTCTAGAAATTTATTGTTTAGTATCACATGGAACAATTGGCTTCAAAACCTTTTAGTGATTTCTACTTTGTAATTGTTTTTCTAGGTTTTTGCTAGTCTTTAATAAAGTTCTGTCGTTAAAAAAAAGCAATAATATTTGGGTTTATTTTATACTGTATTTCTTTATTTGTATATAGAATACGAGTTATAACTCTTGTATACGTACAAAATTACAAATAAATCAAACATCATTTAATATTTTATTTTACTATAGAGATATATGAAAAAAAATTGTGTTTAATATTATTAAGTTATAAAGTATTATAAATATTTGTTAACTTTTTTAAACATATTAAAAGATATAAAAATTATAATTTTCATTTAACATCATCTAATATATTCAAAATGTAATCATTAAAATTTTATCGATAATCTTAGTTCTTATTTAGTTTATTTTTTTCACAAATTTGTGACACTTATAATTTTATATCTTTTTTTTTATTAAATATCACAATATTTTTCAAATTTTTTTTATCAAATAAAGAAACTTTTAGATTGTTTTAAAAAATATAAAAATAAAAACAAATAAATCAAGAGAATATTTTCTTATGAAAAAGTTCTAAATTTAGATTTTGAAAGAAAAAGATGTTATGACATAAAAAGTTTCTAATAAGTTACTATAATCATAATAATGTTGTGACAGCATTGATTTAAACAAATAAGACGCCTTCCGTGGGACTCGAACCCACGACCACACGGTTAAAAGCCGTGCGCTCTACCAACTGAGCTAGAAAGGCTCTGTGCTTATTTTTTAACATACGTGGTACATATATAACATTTTAATATTCAATTTCTGTCATAAGTGGGAATAATGTGAATATATGTATGATGATGTCAAATTATGATTGCAATATTCATGCCTTCTGTCCGATGAGACGCATGCTTAGTACAATTGCTAGGTAAAAGCGTCACAATGTCACGAGTTTCACTTAAATTATTGACTCTAAATAGGGACGAGCATTTTGACTCGAATCTCGAATTCAAACTCGAACCGTTCTTGGAATCGTACCGATTCCCGGTACCCGAATCTTGTTCGGTACGGATCGGGACTACAAAATAAGGTGAAAAAAATTCGGGACCACTAATTCGTTACGGGATCGGTATCAAATCGGGAAATTCCCAAAAAAAAGGGGAAAATCCCGATTTCCCGGTACCGGTACCGGTACCGATACCCGTAACGGTACCGATACCCGAATCCCGTTCGGTACGGGATCGGTACATAACTTTTTAGATCGGGAAAAAATCGGGAGCGCTAAATCAGGACGGGATCGGGACGGGATTGGTCCCGAGCTCATCCCTACTCTAAAGTAAAGACTTTTCAACTTAAAATGTCAATGTGATTATGCTAATATTATGGGTGAGCAGAAACCGAAACGCGAACACTAAAGCCCTAAAAATCGTTAAAAAATTACACCATAATAAAAACGACGGTTTAGTTTTAAGAAAAAAATGATTGTCAATTTTTGACAGATTAGTCTATATAACGGTACAAGTATTTCCGTGCAAACATGAATTGCTCAAGACACTTACGATTTACGAATCCACAAGGTCTTTTAATTTTGGAAGACCCCAAACAAATTATATAAATAGATATTTCAAGAATAATAAATGCAATTTGTTACCTAAATATTCAATACATTTAACTTATGGGTTTTTTTATTAATGCAATTTGTTAACAGCAGCTTTATGAGTTTTTCTTAAGCATAATAAAAATTAATATTTAATAAACAAAATACTTTTCATGTTTAAATAATATAATTAATAATTCAACATTTAATTAAGATAAATTATTTCATGTTTAACTATACTTTTCATAATTTTAATATTTAAACATGTATAAATATAAAAATAATGAGTTCATTGAATGTTATTTTATACAAATGGTATGTTTAAGAAAAATCTATAAGACTACTGTTAGCAAAACTCTATTTATTTAAAATATTTTTTATCTTGATAATTTTTTATTCGTAATAAATATATACACATGCGTATTATTGTTAACGGGGCAAAAATTTTAGCCTTCAAATTTTTGGGCCTTAATTGTTGCCCACTTTGCAAACTCACAAGACTACCCAACTAAGGGTATATTTGACATAAGAGATGAGATTCATAAGGAATATGTACTTAAAAAGGAATAAAAGAAGTTATCTTAGCCATTCATTTAATCTCCATTCAATGGCCAATATTTAACACAACAATCTCATATAAATCATTACCCACCATTTATTAAATTCACTTTCTCTTTAAAAAAAACACATACATAGCGTACCTTTCACCCACAACCACCAAAAAACCACCTTCCCAACCACCAGAAACGACCGCACCACCACCACCACCGCACCCTCCTCGCCAGGAATCAACGCACCACCACCATCGAACATCAGCGAACCACCATCACCACATCCTACCGTCAAGTTTTGTATCAGCCAGTCGCACACATAGATCTGAACAAATATCTTAAATATGATGTTATGGATGTGGTTAAACAAATGGATCTGAACAAATATCTTGAATATGATGTGGTTAAACAAATGGATCTGAATAAAGATGTTGAATCAAGGAAAAATTGCGTTATGGAAGAAGTTGAAGGTGGAGATGCTGATGTGCAATAAATAACACGTAAAATTACATAATCTTGATTCATATTTGTTATGTTAATAATTAATATAAATCACATGTGATTAGGGTGAATGTGATTTTGCTCTATATTTTTCACTTATTAACTGACGAGAATCACATGTGATTTTGACATAATTACATGTAACTTGTATGAAAGTTACATGTGATTTGGTTGAGTTACTTAGTGATTTTGATATGAAGTTGTATTTTGGTCCGAAATTGTTAGTTTATTATTAAATAGAAATTACATGTAATTATGTCGAATCATATGTGATTGAGTTGTTATTTTGTGGACAAATTTCACGTGATTCTATTTCTTGATCTACAGGTATGAAAACACCAAGATCAACTGTATATGAGCATAAGGAAACACCCGGTGGATATCTATATTGGACGAAATGAAAGTTAAGAAAAGATAAAGATTTATAGATAATATAAAGTGAAGAGGAACGAGCATACCAACATAACTTGTCCAGATAATCCAAAAGCAAGGAAAAAGAACAAGATGATAATAATTATGGATGTTTAATAAATTTTTTTTTATTTTATGTATTATCAAATAGTTACTTGATCAGATTTAATTTTACTATATAAAATACAACTGTTTTTTACTTAAATAAAATAACATATTTTTAGGTTAATTGGTCAGATGATAAGTAAAAAGGGATTACAGCACCACCACGACCACCATAATGTTGCCAGCACCACCACGACCACCAAACTCATAGTTGCATCGGAATTGATAACCCCAATGTTGATTATTGCAAAGTTGTCAAGATCCCGATCTTGATCTTAGGATATTACGATTTTACGATACAACAAAGCAAAAACGATCTGGATCTTACGTTGGATCTTTGCATGCTTAAGATCTTATAGGATCCCGATCTTGATCATAGGATCTTAAGATCTTTTGCGATCCGATCTTACTTTTTCTCGAACGATAAACTAAAAAACTACAAATTTATAGGTTCTATTTTGTATATTCGAAAAACAACACATAAATCTTCTTATACATTTTATAATCATAATATAGAATTACATTTTATGAAATATTCGTATAGTTTTGTGTTTAAGATGTATATTAATTTGTAAATTTGTAAAATGTTCCAAAGACTATTAAGAAAATTATATTATAATAAGATCTTACGATCCCGTTCCTACTTTACGATCTCGATCTTACAAAGACGAAAACGATCCTAGGTAAGATCCCGATCTTGAAAATCTTGGATTATTGTGCTGAAAATCCGATTTGGACCACCACCACCGAAAGCATAGTTCTAGCACAAAACCCAATTGTTGATAACCAGAATGTTGATAATTGTGATCAAATACCGGTTAGGACAACCACCACCACCCAAACCATTGTTTCATTGCAACAACAGAATGTTGATAATTCGGATGCAAAAACGGTTAGGATATATCAGGCCCCGTTGGTATTGTTCAAGCAGCCAAAATCCGTAAATTTGCGGATACCCAGGATTATGCCCATGAGGTCGTGATGTCCACGCAAGAGTATATTAGGAAAGTTATTGAGGATGTTGGCGAGGATGAAGATTTTAATCGTGGCCCGTAGGTTAGCGCGGTTGAGTTTGTGAATTTTAATGAGGGTATTGTAAGTGGGTGTTTAGGCAATGTGAATAACTTTCGTAACAATGGGGAAACTTGAGCAAGTGGTTGCGATTAATAAGTCTTGTAGTCCGAGTGCTTTGGGTGATCTAACAGTAACAATTAATGACCTTTCGGGGTCTCTTTCTGGTGCAATTCACCACAAAGTCCTTGCTGTATAAGATCTTAAAAAGGATATTACTGTAGGAGTTGCTTTGATTCTTCGTAATGTCTCGGTGTTCACTCCTAAACTATCCATCTATTATCTTAATATTACTAAAAAAACATAGTTAAGGTTTTTAGGAAGGACACATTCATTGAAAATTGTAGTGGCGTAAGTGGTAATGTAAGTTGAGTATCATGTGTTTGGAGTTGTTTACTTGTTCTAAGTTGTAGTTTCTTGTTGTTTTCTTGGTCACATGGAATCAATGTTTTGTTTTGTATGAAAATCTTCGAATTTACCATGTTAACGCTCATCTATGTTGATTGTGTTGATGCTACTTAAGAGCTGTTTGGATCATTAGTTAGCAACCAAAATCTTGGATACCCACTTAGGGGGTTTTACTTTAAGCACATTAAGCCATAAGCAGTTTCGCAACTTATTAATAAAAACAATTAATAAAAGAAAAAAAAAGAAAAGAAGAAATGAAAAAGTCCTAAGAGGCAATTTGTTCAAGTGAGTGTGTGTTAAGGTGTTTCATATGAGGAGGTCACAAGGTCGAATCCTAGTCTCCTTTTTGCTTCACACAGACTTAGTTTACTTTTTCGACAGAATAAGCTTGACTATAAGCAGTTTGCTTATAACTAGTAAGAGAACCAACTTAGTTTACAATTTGCATAATTATAAGTTTGGGCTTAAATAATAGAAACAATTAATAAAAGAAAAAGAAGGAAAAAAAGAAATGAAAAAGTCTCAAGAGGCAAATGGTTCAAGTGAGTGTGTGCTAAGGTGTGTGGTGTGAGGAGGTCACAAGGTCGAATCCTGGTAACCTATTTGCTTCACACAGACTTAATATACTTTTTCGACAGAATAAGCTTGACAATAAGCAGTTTGCTTATAGGTAGTACAAGCCTATGGTATAGCAGTAATATAGTGAAGTTTTGGTTTAATTATAAGCTACAATTCAACTCTAAAATCTAAGAAAACCTCAACAAAATTAATTAACCACCTAAATTAGAGTGTACCAAGTTTGAATTCCTAAAACCTAGGTTTCACCCTTTAAATCCTTGCTGGTGTATTTTTGCAAAATGCTTGGTCAATATTTTCCAAGTATGAACTAGTAGATGACTTTTTTTAGCTATAAGTGTATGGAACTTAAAGCAATACTTCTAAACTGGTATGAAATAAGCTTGAATAATCCTAGATGAACTAAAACAACTAAGCCTAACACCTATATATAAGTAGTAAATAATTATGACCTAAACACAAACACTTCTTAAATCCTTATCAGTTCTTGTAATCTTTTTTTTATTAATGAAAGTTAAAGTTGAAAGTTCAAAGTTGCCTGAACTTCTATACACAACACTATCACAATCAGACTCAAGACTAAGGATTGATCATTTAGACCAAAAGAAACGGTACAACTTTATAGAAGGTTGACTTAAAAAAGTAATAATCAAAATATAACCCAAACATAAAGTTTCTTCAAAAGATGCAAGACAACATATTTAATTGTTTTTACATCGACTGTTTAGGATTTTCCAAATTACTTCTTCACAATTTTCTCCTATGTGTTCACTGATGCAAACCCTAAGATGCAGTTCCTTATTGCAAGTGGTTTTTTTCTTAGAACAAAAGGTTATTCAACATTTTTGGTGGACCTCAATTTGGCTTTATAATCATTAGAAGTTGAACATGACCCGACAGGATCTCCCACTTCATGCTTTTCAGTGTGGGAGTCTGACTCAATTGTTATTACATACTTATGCAATTAAAATATGATTCTAGGTTAAAAATCAAATGATAAAATGGATGTTTGGAACAACACAATTTTTTAAAATCCTAGATTGATTAATGAAATTGTTTACCTTTCTTCAATAGCATTCGTTCCATTGCTACTTGAAATTTTTTTCTGAATTTTCTATCCTGATTTCAAGATCATCGAATCTCTTTTCAAGATTTTGTTCAAAATCTGCCATTGATGCACAAAAAGTAGGTTTTTTTGTTATGCGTCAAAGTTGTTGTTATTGTCGGTTGTATTTATAAGGCCAATGTCCTAAATTTGATGGGCTGGACTCATATGTATGACAAATTGACTTTTAACTTTTGCAAAACATGTTAACCACATCCAAACACCCCTTAACAAGAATCATAACCATAAAGATTCATTATCATTTCATAAGTGCAAAACATAGTACATTAGAAATGATATAAGATTACAAAACATGTGATAAACACCCAAACAAATTGTCATGTTTAATCACTAAGACGTGAAAGCATCCTAGTCGAACACAATGTTTGTTGTTGCGGCACGACGGGCTGCTATCACCAGCTCCTTCAACTTCGCTATCATTCGTCATTACGCTCATGAGTGTTCTTCAATTCCACGGTACCTTCTACCGCAGGAATACAGCCCGTCAGAATGGCCGCCTAATTGATCAAGAGGTACCAATGGTTGATCCTCTCCTGAATTTTGTCAATTAGGACCTGAAGGTCCATAACATCTGCAAGATTATGTTCCATTTTCCTGCCAAGTTGAACAATCATATGCCTCTCTATGCGAGACGAGTTTGCGTCCCGGGCCAACCTATCACACAATACCAATCTCCTAGAACCGGCGTCTTGATTTGCCATTGAATTGAATTATTATAACTCTTTAGGGTTTTAACTATAAGTTTGGGTTTCAAATGGTGGTTACTGATATTTATAGACTGATATTGATGATTGATGTTCACGAACCGTTTAGGAATTAAATTCCTTGAGTCTTTCAGATGTGGTGCAAATAACGTGCTTGAAAGTGTGTCAGGCATTGGACTACCAAGAGTTTTTCTTTTTGCGCGAAAGTTAACTTCAGGGACACAATTTGCAGTTACGAAAGGTGCCTGTTAAAGTATCGGGTGGGAAATCTTTTTGAGGATGTTTTTTTGCATGAAACGAGAGGTGGATTTATGCTGAAAACGATGGTAAATGACGAATATACCCACATATGTGGGAGTTAACGGTGAAAAATGACGAAAGGTTAAAAAACGTTAACTCAGTGGGGCAAAATTTTTCAAGTATTGTGGCAAAATTGATTGTAGTTTACTCTCGATGATAAAATTGTCATTTTCGTAAAATACATGGACGAAATTTAGAGTTTTGTTTTTTAATGAATTTTTAACAACTGAACGGAGAAGTTTTGCTTACAAATCTGAGCCTCATTGTTATACTTTTATCTCATTATCATTGCTCTTCAATTGTTCGGGTTTGGTTAAGCGTGAGTTGATCTGGACTATCTGAGCATGTTTGTGCATCTAAAGATTTGATTAAATTGCAAAAATCATCATTGTGGTTTGGCGAAATGCAGGCGGCCTCCTGCTGGTAAGTGTTGTGTTCCTTTTCGCCACTGTTAAAAAAAAACGGAGAAGTTTTGTACTAATGTTGAAAGTTATATTTCTTGACATTAAAAAGATAAGAATAACGCATGCATTAATCATCAACGAGTATAAACTATGATTTATCATAGCCAGCCTAATTGGAGCTCAAGATTTTCATCATGGCCATTTGTATAATTCCATTTAAAAGTCATGGCAAGACTATCTGAATTAATTATTCCTTTTTGTCTTTCTAAAAGGAAAACAAAGATCACTATGAACGGGTATAAACTCCTCCCCTATCATATCATAATCAACCAATAAACATTAGTAGTTTATATGTGTAAATGTGAAAAATTTTATTTCTTGGTTTTATGGCCGTCAATTTTTCCTTTTTGGCGTATTGTCTTTTATCACTTTACTATAAATGTCAGAGTAATAATGTTTTCAAACTTTCCATTATCATCATGTTAAAAGTTGCTTGTCGACACAATATATAAAATAAATATAAAATATTTTATGAAATAAACTTTATAAATTTCTAATCTTCAAATTATAAGTGTCTTCAAGTCCTCTAATCATCCCTTTTAATTTTAATTAGCTCGTATATCTTGTCTAGCCTAAGTGTCTTCAAGTCCTCTCTAATCATCCCTTTTAATTTTAATTAGCTCGTATATCTTGTCTAGCCAAATTTGGTAAACTATAGATATTTTTACTTATAATTTAAGGTGCATTTTGCACGGAACTTTTAAGAGTGATAAGTGTATGAGCTGAGCGTTGTGATATTTAATTCGACAAAGTATCAAGTAGCTTTATTAATTTTTTTGAAATACTTATTTTCAACGCTCTATTAGGTAACATTTAGGAGGTTTATTAACTAGTTTACGTATACACCTATAATTATGTTATCAAACATTTTTTAAAAAAAATTGCTACCAATATGTGCTGCTGCACATTACTATTGCTTACTTCACTTCACAGTTGCTGATAACTTTCTGAAAACATATACTTTCACTACTTTCATGTTTTCTTAAACAAATCACATGTTACATGCCAATGCCATATCACAAAGCTCATGTTTGCTAAGTCGTAATTCCCACACTTGTCTCACACACGAGACATATGTGATGGACACTAAATAGTAAAGACTTTAATGGTATTACCATGAATTTGTAACAAAAAATAATTATCATGATTATAGCCAGATTTGATGTTTTTAACAAGAATCAAAAGATTTATGTTCATGCATGTTCTGTAAACTCCAAATCACACACTTATTTCACACATACATGTGATACACTTTCAATACCTTAATGGTATTACCATATACATTAAACAAAGTAACTTATGATTAAGTAACAACAAATTTGATTTCTGTAAGGAAAATCAAAGATGGACAAAAGGTGACTTAGCTATCATCATTAACTAATTTTCCTAATACAAAAAAAGGTGGTTTACTGTACATCACTATGCCATGATACAATAATATCTTCAAACCCAACTTTAAACTCATCCCAATCACCATCATTAAAACCATCACCACCACCACCACCATCAACCGCCGCCATCTCCACCAACAACAACTCCGGCACCACCTCCATCACCTTTGCCACCACCACCACCCTCCCTTTAACCATCTCCATAACACCATCTTTCATATAATTCTTCACCTTAAACCCTGATTTCACCCCAACCTCCACTACCCTCTTTTCGACCTCGTCCGCCTTTGCAATAGTCGTAAATCGCCTCTCTTTCTTCAGCACCTTCTCTTCAAATATACCCGACAAATTCAGCCCGGATGACATTGATATTATATCAAATGCATTTATCCTAGCACTTTTGCTCTTTGTCAAACCCGGACCAGAATCATTGGAATTATTATCTTCTAGTAATTCCAATTCTGGTTCGGGTTTTAATGACTTTTTAAACCAAGAAAGATTCATTAAAGACTGGATACTCATTCTACTCTTCGGATTGGGATCAAGTAGCTTCATAATTATCATCCGGGGCTTATTAGGTATGCAATCAGGATACACAATTTCGCGATCACGTATCTTTCGATACATATTCGCTAAGTTACTATCATCAAAAGGTAAGCTCCCGGCAAGCAAATTATACAAAATAACCCCACAAGACCATGCATCCGCTATAGCACCATCGTAGCCTTTACCTCGTACAATCTCAGGAGCCGTAAAAGCCGGTGTTCCACAAGCCGTATGCAACAAGCCATCTTTTCGAGACTCAGGCAAAGCCGACAAACCAAAATCAGATATTTTAAGGTTACCTTTTTTATCTAGTAAAATGTTTTGTGGCTTTAGGTCACGATGTGCAACGCCGTTTTGATGACAAAAATGAAGAGTTAAAACCAATTGTTGGAAATAAAAACGTGCAGTTGCTTCTTTCATACGTTTTCTACGTAACAACTGAGTAAATAACTCACCACCAGATGCTAGTTCCATAACTAGGTAAATCTTTGTTTTTGTCGCCAAGACTTCGTGAAGTTTGAGAATATTCGGATGGTTAAGTCTCCGCATAGCGGAGACTTCTCGGATTAATCTAGGTTCCATTGTTGGATCTCCGGTTTTTGTTTTTTCTATAACTTTAACCGCAACGGATGAGTTGTCGGTTAAAGTACGGCCGTGGTAGACTTTAGCAAAGCTACCACGGCCTAAAAGATGTGTAAGTTGGTATTTGTTTAGAATAATTGTGCCACCGTCACTCGTGCTACGATTGATGGTTGTTGTGGTTGGTGGCGGTGGTGGTGGTGCCATGCCAAAGTGGCGATGGATAGCCGCCGGAGAATATGATATAGAGAGTAGTAGGTTTAGGAAGTGGTGTTTGGTGATGAAATTTGTTGTGTTTTTATAGGGTTTAATAAAATGGCTGTAGTCCAGTTGGCCCTACAACTGTATCGCAAGATTTTTTTGAGGTGCTAAATTTACAGTTATACCCATCAACCTCTCATGTGTTTTTCGTTTTTTTTAATCTCTTAATGTTAAGTTTACTTTTTTTGCGACAAGATAGTCAATTTTCCTTAACAAGTTATAGAGGAAGCGAAAGATATGTTGAAAAATGGTATGAATGAAATATATGGGGTTTGGGATTTGGTTTTATCTATGAAGTTGTCAGATTTATATTCATGTATTTTTAAGTTTGATTTAATTATGAGAAAATGTTTTTATAAAATTAGTTTAAATAAATGGCATATATCAAAAAACAGTTTATTTTGAAGTGATATTTTCATTAAAAATTAAAACTAATTCTTATCCAGTTTTCTACATAGAAAAAAGTTTCAGCAATTTTTTTATCAGAAAAACGCAAGTCTTTCGTGATTTTCAGGTGGTTTTACTAAATCCGACGGTAAAACTTACTGTTTCGGCTATTATATCTTGGAAAACAGACGACGAACTTGTTTTAAAGGAAACGTTACAAACACGTGCCCCGTCTCTTTTGTGTTAAACATCTCTAACATGTGTCTTGACTTGCTGACGATCTAAATAAATCTTTTTATTGTTTTATTTAATCATCGTTTATAATTATATCTGTTATTTATTTTTTCTTAATTTAAATATTATTATTTATTTGATTTATTAGTAAAAGTGTAACCGTTCTCTTATACTCTTAAAACAAATTATGTGTAACAAAATTAAAATATTTTCATTTTGATAAAATCATATTAATTCATTAACAAATTTTGTTACAAATTATTTTATGTTGAAACCAAGATTATGTTTCTTTAGAAAATCAGTTTTGAGTAAACAAAATTTTAATTAACAAATTTTATGTTACAGACCTATAAACGGTTTTTAAAAACAATTTACTGAATCACTTTATGTTAAAGCCAAGATGAATTTTTTTTCAAACCGATCTTTAGTTTGTTTATTACATATGTTATAGTTTAAACCTATATTTATTAAAAAAATAAAGTTATTTTCAATCAGATATGGTACAAGTTTATATAAACCATGCCCGGATTATTAAATACCAAGTTGTTTTATCAGTTGTTAATGTGTTTACATATCGACAAGTATAATACTAACGGTAACACAATTGTGACATTAGTGAATCCTATAAATGTAATTGGTACGCCACTACATCAATACAACAGGTTAGGGTCGGGGAAATTCAGGGTCGAACAAAACGACCCGAAATTAACGGGAGGCCCACCATTATCCCACAAATGAGTAAAGTCAGATAAAATTTTAGGGTCGATCATTTAGGGTCGAAAAAGTCGACCCTAAGTGTATAAAGTTATTTTTGCATTGTTTTTCCATTTTAGTTTAATTTTAATTGTTTATAATATAAAAAGTAATTTTTTACAATAAGTTTTAAAGTGGAAAGAAATTATACATGTAAAAAACTTAGGGTCGACTTTGTCGACCGTAAATTACAAAGCCAAGTCGACCATAACTTTTCCCCCAAATTTCCAAATTTTTTCACTAAAAATTCAAACAACGCGCCACAGAATTTAATTATTTATAAATATTTTAAATTTTAAAATTAATATATAAAATAATTAGGGTCGATTTTGTCGACCCTAAATTACAAAGTCAAGTCGGCCCTAACTTTTCCTCCAAATTTCCAAATTTTTTCACCAAAAATTCAAACAACGCGAAACTGAATTTAGTTATGTATAAATATTTAAATAAAATAAAAAATAAAAAATAAATATATCAAAATAACTTTATTTTATTTTTAATATAATAAATATTAAAAAATAAAAAATATATATATATAACTTAGTGTCGACAATGTCGACTCTAAAATACTATTTTAAAAAAAAATCTTAAAACTTAAGGAAATTGTAAATTTAAAAAAATCTTACTTTTTTAATATAAAATTGTACATTTAATATCATATATAACAAAATTTGTATAAAAAATTTAAAATTCATATAAAAATTTATATATACTTAAAAAAAACCTTACATATATATTAAAAAAAACCTTATATATAAGTTGTTCATTTTTTCTTATTTATAATATAATTATTATTTAAAAAAAACTACTATCCTACTTGTATACTATAATTAGCATGTAGTGATTACAGTTGAACAATACAGTTCTTCAAAATCATTTTCAATACTACACGTACCTCTTGTGGAAACACATGTGAGACTTACAAACAGACACGCCTAAACATAGTTTTATTTGACACGGACACTTAAACACGCGCTTAATTAAACATGGATACAACGATAATAGACTCATAAACACGAAAAAAACACATCACAAACTAGTTCAAACTAATGTTTCCCATGTCATCGTAATGGTCGTGAAGTAGTGCACCTGAATCCATTGTGTGCCTATCTCCATAGCAATAAATTTCTACTGTTTTCTCAAGCACCTTTATCTTTCCATTCAAGTTCACACATTTTGCACACGTTGAAGAGCTTGGAGAAGAAATTAGAGTCGTTGAAGGTCTCGAAGAAGAGCTTGGATGATAAAAGCTCGTTGAAGTTCCAAGAGAACTGACTAGTAGTCTGACTCGTTCGTCTTTCCATAAAAAAATTGCATCCATATGAAATTGGATGTTTCACTTGTGAACGTGGACAAGCATAGTATTGTCTACCAAGTGTTTCAGCTTGCCACGATTCTCGAAGAACTACATCTTCATGTCCACACTTACACGGAAAAGCTTCATGCTCCAACATCTTCATAATAACAATGTGTTTGTGATGATAAGTGTGTGTGTGATATGCTGGTAGTTGTGATGATAAGGAGTGTGTGTGGTTATAAAGATAACATATTGTCCTTTTATGGTAAAAAACGTGAGGGAAATGGTTAACATTTTCCCACCAATGTTTTCCCGCCAACATTTTCTCGCAACGTTTCCCGCCAACCTTTTCCCACGAACATTCATCACGATTAGTTAACATTCATCACGATTAGTTAACTAATAACGGTTTTTCAAGGTTCGTTTTTTTCTCGGTCTTTACGTTTGATTAATCGATATTACTCAAGTCACTTAATTGTTTTTGGCATTTGATTATAAAATTTTGGTAATCTATTTCTATTTATCACAAACCTGTCAAAAAGGAAAAACTATTATCACCTACGTAACCGTACTATGCTAAAAACACATTGCACATACCACAAAGTAACCACACTGTACAAGTCAATCAATGCACAAGTATGTATTAAATGCCAAAATGTAATATCTAAAAAGTATGAGTACTAAAAATATAAACTTGAAAAGTAAAAGGACTGAAAATGCAGAATGTGAAAACTATATGCCAAATGTAACAACTTTAACAAACTAGAAACAAACAATAACAACCCTAACAACTAGAGGGACTAAACTACAAACCTTAACTAGTTTAACTAATTTCCCACGAATTAGCAAGTTTAATAAACCCAGGGACTAGTTTGCAATTTTAGGAAGTGTTTAACTAAAAACGGGTTAATGACTTCAATAAGCTGTAACTTGAGCTCTAGCTTATCAACTAAACTCAAACCAATTCCAAAAGATTCAGAATTGAAAATAAGCTAGTCAATATCAAGGAAATAAGCTGGGTTGGTCTAAATCTCAAATAAGCATATTTCAATAAGCCAATTTTAAGAGATAAGCACTTATAGATAAGCACTTGAGCTGAAACTCACAAGAAACATTTATAAGCTCAAATAATAAGACATGTCTAAGAAATTTCCAAATTCATCAACTGAATAAGACATAAATTAAAAAGCTAAAACTGGCTTATGTTGACTAAAGTTGACTTTCATTGACCAAAGTTTGACCAAGCTCAAATCTTCTTTAGAACACCTTTGTAACTGTTTTATGAAATAAAATGGCAAGATTTATGAAAAGAATCAATGGGAAATGAAAATTTGTCTTGGCAGTTAAGAGCTTTTATCACAGCGAATTTTAAGGCAACCTAGCTTATTCTACAGTGCACTTCAGACTACAAGGCTTATCAAATCTGAAAGCTCAGATGTTCAGCTTTCCAAAAGGCTAAAGAACTCAATCTAACAGCAAGTATTGAGTAAAATACAGGCAGTTGAAGTTAGCTATCTGACCACTAGTTTTCTGACCCAAACTATTTTTGAGTCATTTTCCTGATTGACTTTTCTATTGACTTCCAAGCTACACCTACTTGCTTCTTATCAGATACTAAGAGTGTGCTAACAAGAATTAAGCCAAAAATCTAACAGAATTACAATATCACTACTAATCAAAACAAGGCTTAAACTAAATGAACAAAAACTGAACTAGGTACAATCAGTTAAACTAAAGGAATCAAGCTACAATCTATCAAAACATATCAACCAGATCATATAACACAGATAGCAAGTAAAATTAAGCAGGATTACACTAGTTACTAGAATTGAGCATGCAACAACTGATTTAGAGGAAATTAAAAACAGAAACAAGAACTTTTTAGCATAAGGCCTCCATTCATGGAGAAGTGAAGCGCTGAGATTACTTTTCACCTTAATCGCCACCTTTTTACCCACTTATCATCATCTACAACCCAATCATCAACTGAAACCACAGGTCTGATCACCAATCTGTTACTCTGCTACTTTTCTGGTTAACTGAATGAATGGCTGAACTAAGTACTTCTGATCACCGACTAAGCTTCCAAATCACACTAACACATTCTGTTATTCAAGATGAATAACAGAATCTAGGTATCAATTATATGAACAGTAGTGTAGTAAGGTAAAAGGAGAATTGAGTGAACTGTGAAAGGTAAAGTTTGTTATTAATGGAAGATTCTGTTACAACTAACTAACTAACAGGCTTGAGAGTGATTGTCAGAAACTCTAAGCTGTTAAGCTAGAAAAGGAAGGAAAATACAAGTGTTTAAGCTACTGTGTGAATTTTCACACTATTCCGCACTCTACAAATGAGCCTAGCAACTAGTATTTATAGGCACGAAATAAGATGAGGTGAGGTGTTGTGACGTGTAGCATCCAATGAAGTCTTCCACGTGGACCATTCTGCTTAATTGATTCGAGTGTTCTTGGCCAGAAATTGGGGAAAATTGAATCACTTGATTTCAGCTTAATTAAGTAGTTGGGATGTGTTCGTCTGTCATTTGCGATCATTTTTCATGTAGACAACTCTTTGTAAAATGGCTTCATTCGTCCTCTGCATTCTGGAGATGGGTTATCCACGTGGCATCTTGTGATTTGTCCAATCATTTATACACGGATTGATATCCGTTGTACAGTATGTATTGATGAATTGGCGAGTTGTGAGTGGTGGACAAGTGGTATTGCTTGGCACTGTTAAGATTCTCCTCTCT
The DNA here is from genome assembly GCA_025667525.1 of Glebionis coronaria. Taxonomy (NCBI): domain Eukaryota; kingdom Viridiplantae; phylum Streptophyta; class Magnoliopsida; order Asterales; family Asteraceae; genus Glebionis; species Glebionis coronaria. The sequence goes on along the minus strand of CM046878.1, from coordinate 166,023,095 downwards.
CCATAATAAATGAGCTTAGGTGGCGATCCGTGTTTAAGTTTTCTTGGCTTCTGATTGGCTCAATGGCTTTCACTTGGATCAAGCTTGATATATCTTTCCATTTTGGCTGATTTAACCCTCCAACTTTGGTAGACTTTGTTTTTAGCATAGAAACTTCATAAACTTGACATCTTCAGTCCTTCCACTTGTGAAATCAAGCAATTAGGCCCTTGAACTTTGATTGACTTGGATCTTTGTCTCCTTGACTTTCTTGAATTTACACTTTAAGTCCTTCATCTTCTTGAATTATCATGTACTGTCCTTGAACTTTGGAGACTTGACAAAATAGGTCCTTCTTTTATCTTTTTCTTCATAATCATTCCTAGAAATCCGTGTTTGCACCAAATCGTATCATTTTACCTACAAAATCACAAACAACAAAGAATACCACATAATTCTGCTTTTTCACATTAAAACTTGGTATTTTTCTTTGTGTTTTAAGGTTTTATATGTTATAATTGATAAGAGATTTCATTCATATCAAATCCCCTACACTTGATCATTGCCATGGCCTCATGAAATGCAATATTTCAAAGCTCTAAATTATATTTTTCTCACAATTAATCTACCTTGGCCAAGATGAAATGCTTTTACACTATGCTACACTATATGATGCATGATTTTGGATTTTTACAATGCAATGCAAGAAAAACAATTCTATTTATATATTTTGTATTTTCTTGAAATAGTTTGATGGAAATAACTCATAAAGAAATCAATGACTTTGATTAGGGCTTTTGTACCATGAATACTTATCATCCTCAAGTTTCACGTTCCTCATACCAAGCTTAAAAACGAGATCACTGTTATTCATAAGTGAAAGTGCATCAACTTATTTATAGAAATCAATTGTGTTACCATTATACCCCTACTTATTGTGCCTCTAAGACCGTTATTATTTGAGCAAATTGCTTGAGAGCAAATTTGTCATTATTAAAGCGTGAAATATAAAAAGTGTAAAATCTGAAAATAAGGAAGCACGGTTTTAATCCAAAATAACCATCTCATCCATTACTCGAAAAACCGCCCACAATTGATATAAGTCCGACCCAAAATAATAAGTCATTCGCCTTATGTGTAAGAAACTTATGTCATGCATTAATAAGTAGCTACTCACTCTCTAAGAAAAGAAAAATAAAACTCACGCAATAATTTATATCCGCCGCCTTTTTGAGACCTTGGATCTTCAATCCCGCAACCCGTCAAGGTAATATTGGATTGGAGCAACTATTAAATCCTCGCAATCCTTGTGAGAGTAAAATTGGAATTTAATAGCTAGTATATCGACTCATCCATTGAACCTTTAATGTATAACCCTAGCATATCGACTCATCGGTTGAACCTTTAACGTATAACCCTAGCATATCGACTCATCAGTTGAAACTTTAACGTATACCCTAGCATATCGACTCATTAGTTGAACCTTTAACGTATAACCGTAACATATCGACTCATCCGTTGAACCTTTAACGTACATATCGACTCATCAGTTGAACCTTTAACGTATAACCCTAGCATATCGACTCATCAGTTGAATCTTTCATGTATAACCGTAACATATCGACTCATTCGTTAAACCTTTAACGTATAACCCTAACATATCAACTCATCAGCTGAACCTTTAACGTATAACCCTAGCATCTCGACTCATCAGTTGAACCTTTAACGTATAACCGTAACGTATCGACTCATCAGTTGAACCTTTAACGTATAACTCTAGCATATCGACTCATCGGTTGAACCTTTAACGTATAACCGTAGCATATCAACTCATCGGTTGAATCTTTAACGTATAACCATAACATATCGACTCATCCGTTGAACCTTTAACGTGTAACACTAACATATCGACTCATCAGTTGAACCTTTAACGTATAACCCTTACATATCAACTCATCAGTTGAACCTTTAACATATAACCATAACACATCGATTCATCCATTGAACCTTTAACGTATAACCCTAGCATATCGACTCATCCGTTGAACCTTTAACGTATAACCCTAGCATATCAACTCATCAGTTGAACCTTTAACGTATAACTATAGCATATCGACTCATCAGCTGAACCTTTAACGTATAACCCTAACATATTGACTCATCATTTGAACCTTTAACGTATAACCCTAGCATATCGACTCATCAGTTGAACCTTTAACGTATAACCGTAACATATCGGCTCATTCGTTGAATCTTTAACGTATAACCGTAACATATCGACTCATCTGTTGAACCTTTAACATATAACTCTAACATATCGACTCATCAGTTGAACCTTTAACGTATAACCCTAGCATATCGACTCATCAGTTGAATGTTTAACGTATAACAGTAACATATCGACTCATCCATTGAACCTTTAACGTATAACCATAGCATATCGACTCATCCGTTGAACCTTTATAATGATTATAATAATTTATTTAATATTAATTATAATAATTTATTTTGATTTTTATTATTAATTTTAATTATTTATAATATAAATAATTTCTAAAGTATTTTATATGATTTATAACTATTTAAAATAATTTTTAACTAATCAGAAATTGTTTAAAAATATTTTTAACAAATTTTAATTTATTTAAAATTAATTATAATAATTTATTTTGATTTTTATTATCAATTTCTATCATTAATTTTATTACATCATAGGTATAAAGGTCAAATAATATATGTGTAGAACATTTAGGGTCGACATAGTCGACCCTAAATTTGCACCAAAATTTCAAAAACTTAGCCAAAATTTACTTGACGAAATTTTTTTGCGCTAAATTTAAAGAACCCGCCACGGTGTTTGAGTTTTGTGATATACGTTTAGGGTCGACATTGTCGACACTAAGGCAGCACAAATCTTAGGGTCGACTTTATCGACCTTAAGCTACAAAGGATAAGTCGACCCTAAATAATTATCTGTTACCAAACAAATAAAATATATTATAACGTTAGGGTCGATCAAGTCGAGCCTAAACTACAAAAGATAAGTCGACCTTAAAATACAAGATATAGATCTCCTTATCTTTCTATCTTCATCTCTCTGTTAAAAGAAATAAAACAAGATCCAGTGCACGACCACCAAAGTCATCCGACCCACCACCACCACCAATCCGACCCACCACCACAACCTCTAGTCCGACCCACCACCACCGCCAATCCGACCCACCACCACACTCCCAGACGAGCACAATTCATATGGCTTAATTTTGAATTGATATATCACCATCAATTAGTATATCACAAATTGATATATCATACTAAAGGTAATTAATTTTTTCTTAGTTTCGGATTATATGTTCATCTCCCTTATCTCTTAATTTTGTTCATTTTAATTTTGTTTAGTTATGTTTAATTTTGCTAAATATGAAATTGTTTATTGTTTATGTTTATTGTTTATTGGCTAGCAACCACCAGTCATCCCACCACCTACCACCACCATCGCGACAGCAGTAGCAACCACCACCGCCGGTAACAGCAGTAGCCACCACCACAATCGCAGCAGCACCACCACCACAGGTGGGTGTTTTTTTCTGCTTATATTAAGACTTATGAGATTATTTGATTTCAGCTTATACATAAGTTTATATAGGAACTTATGAGCTTATTTGATTTCGACTTATACATAAGCTTAACTAGGATGTTTGTTTCTACTTATATAGGGACTTATGAGCTTATTTGATTTCGGCTTATACATATATGAATTGGTGTTAATATGAAAAGGAAAAAAGTAGGTTAAGACTTATGAGCTTATTTGATTTCGGCTTATATATAAGCTTATTTTATAATTATGGGGTTATATAAGCTTTTTATATGTTTTATTAGTGTAGAACGACTGTTTGACGCATAATTATAAGGCACACGTTTAATTTTTTTATATGTTTGTCGTAGCCGAGACTCGAGTCACAGCCGAGTTAGCGGGGAACTGAGTCACAGCCGAGAACCAAGACCCGAGTCATAGTCGAAAAAACGGTAATGTTTTTTTTTGAAATCGTTTTGGTGTTTGTTTCAACTTATATAAAATTTCGGAAAGCAACTAATTTATGTTGTTTTACTTTTGTGTTTATGTTTGGTTAGCACCGGGACAATCGGGACAACCGCCTCATCCGGATCTCTTTTCCTATCTTTATGTCTTTCTTTATTTTGGCTGTGACCCAGGTGTGTAGTTAATATTATGCATATGTTTATTATATATATATATATATATATATATATATATATATATATATATATATATATATATATATATATATATATATATATATATATATATATATATATATATATATATATATGATTGTTAGTCTTTGTAGTAAATAATTTTAGGATTTTAGGATTTTAGCGATTAATTTCAGAAAATTGTTGCCCGAAGTTAATCAACCTATAGAAAACCCATCTGAAATTAATTTATTAGGAATTAATTTCGGAAAGTCCCCTGTTTGAGACTGCTTTTTTGAATGTTATGTCTCATTTAGGATATGAATGTGTATAGATGTTTTACTATTTGAGAGAAATTCGACATTGTTTCCCCTTACTCCTACGAATATGTCCTTAATGCACATATTTGGGGAGTTGAGGGAAAATGCTGTCGAATTTTTTTCATGTAGTAAATCATGTTATACGCATTCATACGTGAGGCGAAACATTCAAAAAGTGGGCTAAGATTGTCTTCCATAGTTTCACTAGGAAGAAACAAAAGATTTCACATTCGTTTTGTTAGTATGACCTTTTACGTATAAAAAATCATTTATTTGAATATGTTTATTTGCAACGCAGTTACGACAATTGATAAGAGTTGGACCATTGTATCCAATCGTAATTCCAATGCATTTTTAGATGGTCTTTTTGCATTCATCGAGGATTGTGAGAAATTTTTTCACCCCATCACACAAAATATCCGTTGCCCATGTAGTCGCTGTTTTAAATGTGAAACTTTGGTTACCCTTAAAACTCTTGAGGTATACATATCCGAACACGGGTGTGACAAACATTACACCACTTGGAAATATCACGTTGAACCAGTTCTTCCGTTACCTCCACCAGTCCCACATTCACCTGATCGCATTCACATTGATGCGTTCTTTATCGAATATATTTCTACAAATAATGTTCCGAATTCCCCATCTCAAACTCCACCATCTCAAACTCTAGAAACTCAAACAACTGGTCCTCAACCAACCCAAACATCGGGTCCTAGTAACGAGTTTGAAGAGTTACTTGCTAGGTCTACCCAAAAGTTGTACCCAGGTTGTGATATGAGCACATTGGAATTACATCAAAGATTTTGCACATCAATCTCTTACACAAAATAAGTGATGTCGGGTTTCACAAGATTCTAGCTCTTCTCCAAAAGGCTTGTTCCCCTAGTAAAGGATACAATTTCCCGTCTTCATACTACAAAATATAAAAGACATACAAAAAGATCAGGTTAGGATACAAATCGATCCATGCTTGTATAAATGATTGTTTTTATTTTGGGGATTAGTGGAAAACAAGGCGATGCATAATTGTCTAGTCTATAAAGCGAGTAGATGGAAAAAGCCAAAAAAGAAAAAGGGGACGAAATTAGTTGCCAACAAGCTGGTGCGTTACTTTCTGATAACACCTAGACTACAACGTATGTTCAACACAAAATACTAGCAAAGTGGATGACTTGGCATGCGACTGGATAGTCTAAGGAAGACGGTAAGATGAATCACCCGTGTGACGGTGAAGCATGGAAATATTTTTACATGATGAAACTTGAGTTCTATGGTGACCCTAGAAACGTTCGATTAAGGTTGGCTGCTGATGGTTTTAATCTTTTGGCATGATGAGCCAAAATTAGAGCATGTGGTTGGTTATATTTACAACATAAAACACACCACCGTGGATGTGTATGAATGAAACTTCTTAAATGTTGTCGATGTTGTTGTCCCATATTTTTAGATGATTAAACAAGAAAGGTAGATAAAAGATAGAAGATTTCTAGAGAGAGAAAGTAGTGAGAGAAAGTAGCGAGAATGGTTGGAACTTTTGGAGGATTAGATTAGAGAGAGAAATAACAAATGACCAACACACTTCCTAACATGCTAGGAAGGGTATATATAGTCCACCCACATGCGGGCTTGGATATGGACTATATTCTAATTGTAGAAGTGTGATAATCTTTGTATTTTAAGAGGGTTGATGTTTTCCTAGAGAGAGAAACTAGAGAGAGAAGTGAAAGAAACTATGTGTACCAACTTTAAGAAATAAAACAACCAACACCTCTTTCCATGGTGGAAAGAGGTTTATATACCCAAGTCCTTAAGTGGACTTGGGCCTTCGGCCCATGAACATGCTCTTGGGTCGGGCTTAACATAAATATTACTTAAACAATACTACGAGCCTATAACTATATTGTTGGAGTGACCGAGACTTTCTTTATACGTAAAACGTATTTCCAACAATCTCCCCAAAGGGAGGTCACTCCAAATTTACAAAGTCCTAATCTAGCATGTTAGATCTTGTCCTTGAACTCGTAGTCCACTTTCTCTTTTCTTCTTTATCTTTTCTTCTTTTTGTGAATATGTGTTGAATAATATCAGGCTTTTGCTTGGAACATTTTCTTTTGGCCTTTCACGTGCAATCTTTATCTTCTTGAGATGTTCGCCTCTTCATGACTTCATGTCCCACACACTTATCCTTTGTTGAATTCTTGAAAGTTTCAGAGTCGATACAGCGGAAGACTTTTAGGCCAGACTTTCTTGAATTTGCTGAAATATTTGAAGCAGAAGGAATAAGTATGTGAGGACGACTTCAACGGGTACACCGCAACACCACCGTCTTCAACAGGTACACCGCAACGCCACCGTCTTCGAATGCAGCAACAAAATAAGACACGAATGAAGTGGCTTAGAACATTTCATTCTATATCGGTAACATTTTACCTCCGGTCGATGAAGACCGTTGGACGATATTATATATCGTACCTGTGACGGATATTTTCAATTAAGTAACTTCCTGACATGATTTCGCGGGTAAACCCGTTCTCTTTATTCGACGATCACTAAGCTTGATTACGAACATAAAGAGTGAATCACTTGGATAAATTATCCTTGTGATTGAAGCCGTCAATTCATGAGCCTGGAACAAGTGAATTTCAATTAAGATTTTCACCATCGTTGCTTTCCAGTTGTCACGAGCTTGATTCAAACAGAATCTTACACGTCACCTACCAAGTGCTGTTTGATGTTAACACTAGAAGGATTTCCACTCGTCATTGTGAACACTAAAGAGTGTCACTCTAAGTGTTCTGGCAAGATCATACGATAATGCGTAGAGGCCTGGAACGAGTTTAATTTCAATTAAGAATTAAACTAATGTTTCTTTCCATTTTTCACAAGATTAGTTCTTAAAGAACCGCACGTGTCACCTACCATGAGCTTGTTTGATGCTGGCTCAAGCAGGATTTCCATCTTCATTATGATACTTGCGTATCACTCGGATGTTCTGGCAATATTACAAGAATACTGCGTAGGACTCATAAAGATCTCTTACTTTTCACAGTGTGTGAAGACGCAAGGAATAAATGGAAAGTGTCCTAATGAGACTTTTGATGATATCGTGGCTCTAGACTCGATAGTGCGTTTTGATTTAGTGAGCGATGGCTGGAGAGGATTGCCACCTTTTCAATACCAGTCTATTCAGAGTGGATAAACCAATAGATAACGTGTTAAGGTCCGTGTGATTAAAACAAACATATTTTGAGAGATATTTGAGTTAGCTGGGAGGGGTTGTGCATGACATCACTAGGTCCATGATGTCTTGTCTTCAATATTGAGAATCATTAAAAGATGATCCTAATAATAGATGTGTTGACCCGGTTTTTGTCCTAAGTTGTAAGGAGGGTTTCTTTCTTTACACCCTTTATCTTTACATTTCTTTTTCATTCTTCAACCCCTTCAGTACTTACCAATACATCATCACTAGCACCTTGTTGTGATTGTTCCAGTGCTAGCATCAGTAATTAGTCGGTACTCAGCTACGTTCACAATCTTTCTCCATCTCTCCTAAGGACTACTAATTCTATCTAGGGAAATGTCCTTGGGAAGATTCCATCGGTTCTGATGAATCATTGGACCAATACCTAATCCTACCACCCTTTTGTCACCACATCCGTCGTGAATTAAGTGTGTTTTGGGTAAGTATTGTCACCATGAAAAATCCTTGGAAAATCACTTAGAGCACTTGTGATATTATAATCAAAGTTTTTGTGCCTTAAGTGTTTTGTTCATAAAAAACACTCCCCTTAACATGTGCATTACACGATTTAAGTTGGTTTATCTTTTAAGCCATTTTCATTGTTTAGCCAAGTATCATTAAGTCTCCTTAATCCTATTTTCTCCCCTTTTTCAAAATGTTAACCATCAATATTTTGGATATTAATGGATTAACCGGTCTTTGGGTAATAAAATGAAATTAGATGCTGGCCAAAGAACATATTTATGCTCCCCCTCAAATTAAGGAGGGTTAGTTGTAGTGCTCAAGTACGATATGTTTGAAATATTTAGAATCTCGAGAGAAATTCTTGAAAAATATCATACTTTTACACTACAACATGCCACAAAAGCTGATTATACATAAATTTACATGTTCACAGTAATAGACATATGGAGTTGACCTGTTATAAGACGATCCATAATTAAATGGATCGTTCCGTGAACCTATGGTGAGCTCCATAAGGTCTTCCACCTACGAATCGTTCCACGCTTCTTAGCAACCGGCGCTTCCTTATAAGTTCTTCGATCTTTTTGATCGCGTACTTAGCTCCTCTTTTGCATTGGCTTGTCCAGGGGTACTTGATTGCTGGAAGCGGTAGGTCGGCATTGTAAACCGTCAGATCATCTCGAACATGCTTGAGCGTACCATCGCTGAATTTGTGCAGTTCGGAGAATCGCATAAACTGCATGACGCCAGTCTCATTTGGATAGAATATCCCTGCCTACGATGTCGTGGTTCCCATGTAAGACTTCTTGTTGTTGTGGAAATTACTGAGTGGAGTTGTATGGGGACGTTGCAAGTTTAGCTTCTTCTGATAGCTCTCCACTCCAAGTTGAAAATCTTCCACCCGGTTTTGGATGACAATTTTTCTAGCATATTGACGAAAGTTGGAGCTCAATGCAATGACTATCTCAGGTGGTAAATGATCGACTTTTTCCTGAGCCAATATCAACAAAAGATCTTCGATGTCTTCAAGGCGAAGGTATTGGAGATCACTTTCGTCAATTCTGTATTCCTTTTCATCAATACGTTTGAACACGATTACATTCAAGTAATCATAACCGAATACAGTCTGAGTTGTTTCTCCTTGGATGCTTTTAATTCTATGATCTGAAACAATAGAAGAACCTCTATTTGGAAGATGGAAGTGATTGTAAGCTAACCTTTTCTTGGGAGTCTAGTGAGAGATGCCAAGTGATGCATAACTGTCATAAAACTTGAGCAATGTCCTTCTCCATAACGCATCAGGTACTTTATCTTCTATCCACGGTACGTTCTCCAGATTGATAACCTTGATCATAGTAAGTGATGTGACATACTTCTTCGCGCCTTTTTCAAGGTACTCGAGATCATGAGATACAAAGTGTTCTATTGGAATCGTTGCAGAAACGCCGATGATTGTGGGTGTAAGAGGTCGTAACACTGGAGTCTGAATTCCCGTAGTCGTTGCTCTAATGGATTTGTAAGCTCATTTAAGTGATATTCAGCCTCATTATCGCTGATCTTCAAAGTATCAAAGAAGTCCACGTCTGCGGCTGCCATTTTGATAAGGTCCGGAGTCATTGTTTGTTTCCCATGATGATACCGTAGAAAGGCCGAGAAATCTATTGGATTGTTTAGATATTGAGTGAGTTCCATTTCTGTTGATGTGGCGAAAGGATGTTGTGGTTCTTCATTTGTGAGCCAGAGTTGCTCCTGTACCGTGTCATCGATGATAAGAGATTCAGCAAACGTGAGTTCTGGCACATTTAAGTATTCTACTTCCATATCTGAAATATGCTGGTTCAGATGGTGTTGAAGGTTGTTCTTGTGTCATCGGTATATCATCATTGGGCATAGAGACTGGAATTTCGTCTTCTTGCATGGGTTCTACAGATTCATTGTGAGAAACAGTAGTAGAATCTGGTTTAGTAGATATACATGTGTCAGTATGCTGAGATTCTGGTACAGTAGCGTCCACCGTCTTTTTTGCAGTTTCAGCAATGCTTTCTTCAGCTTCCTCAATACCTTTCTCAGTTGCCTGATCACCTTCATCCTTATTTGACTCGTCGTCATTCGTACCCGTTTTGTCATTCTTGTCACCCTTTTTGGTTCCATTCCCGTCATCATTATCATCATCATCATCCTCATCCCCATCTAAATCCTCGTCCTCGTATTCTCTTTTATCCTCATCCTCTTCTTACTCGTTCTCTTGTTCATCTTCATCCTTATCCTTATCCTCTTCTTCCTCATCCTCGTCTTCCTCATCCCCTTCCTCATTTTGATCATCATCACCATCATCCTCATCACCGTTACCCTCATTATCTTCCTCCTCTGAATCAGAGTCGTCGGTATCGGCAGGTGTATCTTTAATAATTGCTTTGTTGAGATATTGCAGAACTTTACGTTTATATTTCGATTTACTAGTCCTCATATCTATCAGTCATGTCTGCAACAATTTCATTAGTTGAAGGGTAGATAAACCAGTACCGAAAAGAGGTGGTAGTTCCTGATCAACATATGACTTTACTTCTCGTCGAATGATGTTGGTCATCTTCTCATTAATTGACCCAAGAAAGGCAGCATTCTATTTGTCACGAGTTTTCTTCTCTCTAAGAAATGATTTATGTTGTTCTTTAAGTTTAGACACGCGGTCGGATATTTTCTTGAGTGTAGGCTCATCAGGCTGCGGTTCCGTGAGAGTTTGTGTGTCAGGAGTGGTGAATCTTTCAGTCAGTGCAGCTATTTGTTTAGCTTGAGCCTCTAACTGTTGTTGAAGAGACTGAATCAGTGGATCACTGACTGTGAGGACTGGGTTGGAGATAGATGATACTTGTTGTACTGATGGTGGAGGTGTAACCATGAGTGTTAAGGTGGTGGTGGATGATACGAGTTGTTCAAGGATAGGTGATGGTGTAGGTTCAGTCATTGAGGCGGTGGTTGATACAGGTTTTTCAACGGTTGATGACAGTGTAGATTCAGTCGTTGGGGCGGTGGTTGATACAGGTTGTTCAACAATTGATGACGGTGTAGATTCAGTCGTTGGGGTGGTATTTGATACTGGGTGTTCAACAGGTACTGGTGTGATTGCTGGTGTTATGACATCAGTGATGACCGGGGTGGATAGTGGTGGAATGGTAGTTGAGGTAACAGAAGTTATAGGAACAACCACCATGTTTTCATTTGTCGATGGATCAGTATTTGTAACCTCGACACCCTCCCCTTCAAAATTGAGATATTTCATTACATCGTCAGAGCCGGAAGTAGACTTACTTTGAAGTTGAGTTTCTGGTATGAAAGTTGCATGAGCATCATCGTTTATCATCGTGTGAGTTGGTTCCGGTAAAGATGTGTTGATATTGACATCATGATACAACAAATTTGTATATGTGTTTTCACTGCTAACACCCTCTTCACTCTCCTCACGACTTTCAAAATAGAAGTTATCAGCATCTTCATAAGCATCTTCATCGTTAGGATCTTCATAAAAGGCCATATCAGCATCAAGATTACCAAATTCCTCTAAGTCTTCAAACAGTCTTGAGCTTGATCCTGTGGATGTTGCAAAAGCCTCCTCTCTGCTTTGTTGAAGAATAATACGCAGTCGTTTGGCTTCAGAAATAGTTTGTTGAGCTGGTTCATCTGAAGCAACAATTGCTTTTTACCTGTGGTTTGCTTTGCTTTCTTTGGCCTTCTGAGTGGTACTTCTTCCTGTTCACCCTCAGTGTGGGTCATCTCATCTTCTTCAGCATCTTCATCAACTAAATGCTCTTTCCCCGTGCCTTTATCTTTTGAGGAAGCAGTTGATTGGCGCTTGGAAACTCTTTTCTTTCGTTTACCTTTTTGCTTCTCTGCTTGTTTCTCAGAGGGAGCTGCATTTGCTCGTTTGAACTGTGCTTCAATATCCAGTAGCATCTCTTGGTAGTGATCACTTTCCTTGATTCCTTGATTCATCATGATGTCTGGCACTGGAGCTGGCCTGAGTGAACACTTTGTGAATTGATTATCCGCAGTCATAGTATCCAACATATCGTCACTATCTTGAGTATGATAGAAGAAATTCCCAAGAGGATCAATATCTGGGTCACTCTTCATGAAGAAATTGATGATTAGTTTTGTGAACCTTGGAAATGGGTGATGCACCGCTTTCCTCTTGGAACTTGTGAATTGATGACAGAATTCCTCCCAAAGTTGTAATGCATAGTCCACTTTAGATCCAGTGTAGAGACCCCAAAAGATAATTGTCTGAGAGGGTCTCATTGCGTCTGAGCTGCGAATTTTGGAAGTAAGGCATTTTACTAAAGTAGTGACAATTGCTTTCCAAGATTGCCTAATATGTGACGTGTTAAACTGAGAAAGGAAACCAATTACACCCTCATAATTCAATTCTCGGATTACGCGAAGCAGTTCTTCTGAATCTGGGTCAGGCACAAAGTGTTCTCCTTTTGCTAAGTTAGGAAGCTTAAATAGTTGCCTATATTGACGCAATTCAAGTGTCAAGTCTTTGTTGTTTAGTGTAAACGAGATAATCTTCTTTGATAATTGCTTTGCCTGTGTGATTGAGGCTGTTGCCCAAAATTTGTGCATGTATACTTCAGGAACTGATGCAGTGACACGTAATGCATCCTTTATTGGTGAACAATCTAGGATGTCCGTTGCAATTTTTAATGCCTCCAAAGAAGGATAGAAATCGTCTTTCAGACGAAAATTGTTTGGTGCATGTTGCATTCTAGCATTAAGTGGAACAAGGATAAGATCTAGTCGTTTTTGTTCTTCTTGGTTATCGACATTTTCCTGCTTTTAGATAAACACAAGCACACTTGATATATACACATATATATATCTCATAAACTATGTAAATCCTAAGCATAGGAAATAACTCACAACAAATGTCACCACATATGATTGAGTAACAAAATACAAACATAGTTCATATGGACTAAGTTCATACATTCAGAATCACACCTAGAATTATGGAAGATATGCCACAGACAATTTATTCTAAGGAGATAATGACCTAGCATTAGTTCTTTGAAAATTTGGGTTTCTTGGTTGTCATAACCAGAACCTCAGTAGGTCTAGGTTTAGTTTCAACCACAACCTCAGTAGGTCTTGGTTTAGTTTCAACCACAACTTCAGTAGGCTTTGATTTAGTTTCAACCACAACTTCAGTTATTTTTGGAGTATCCTCAACCTAAATTTCAGTAGGCTTGAACATAGGGTTAGACAATGATGAGACTTTGTCTTCCATGGCCTGGATATAAAAAACACGAGACATTGAATAAGTAATTTGTATCTCTTTTGTTTACAGAATTGTCAACTTATTAAATAAGATGAACTTCTGTAATAAGAAACCTTTCAAGTATTCTTATGAGATAAAATTAATTAATTCCAATATAACTTGGTTTCGTTTTAATGTCCCTAATTTACTTAAAGCCTAATAAAGTGGGAATGATGTCTAGGCTGAATTCATTAGATAGTCTTTGGCATGTGCACAATTCTTAAAGTCCATTGCAATCCTAACATGTGTTGCAATGTAAACCCTTATCGCAATCTAAAAGACATTCAAGGCAAAGACATTGCAATACTAAGTCCATTGTGGTGCTAAACATATCTAAACAAACTTGCAAATTTTGGTCCATCGTAACTATGCATCGCATTGGGATCGTATTGAGGCCATCGCAGCAAGTCCATCGCAACAAGCCCATCGCAACGGACCCATTGCAATGGACCCATCGCAACGGACCCATCACAACGGACCCATCGCAACGGACCCATCGCAACGGACTTATCGCAACGTACCCATCGCAACGGACCCATCGCAACGGACCCATCGCAACGGACCCATCGCAACGGACCCATTCGCAACAAGCCATCGCAATAGACTCATCGCAACGAGCCCATCGTAATGGTGCCATCGCAGCGAAAACATCGTAGTGATGCCATCGCAATCAATGCGATGAGAAGCCATCGTAGTCATTCATCGTATTCTTGGCGATAAAAACTATGCAAATCTTTTGAGTTCGAATACGGGACTTAGAAGCTGTTTTAGGCAAAACTGGTTAAAAAATGTATATCTAGGCTAGATAAACAAATCCCACCACTTAAAACTCATTTTCATCAATGATCTATAAACCCTAATTTTGATTAACTCATTAATTGGGGGTTTGTTTGTTATGGTATGATGATAACCGAGATAAGCATATAATAAGATGAGAAACATGATAATCATAGCAATCACGGAATAATACCTAGATGAAGGAAGCAGATGGTTATCTAAAAAATAACTCAAAGTTTGAAGCTTTGTCAATGGCAGAAAGAGTGTATGTGTTTGTGTGTTGCGATGTAAAAGAAAGAACGGGGAGGGGGGGGGGGTTTAAGTTGACTTAGGTCAAACCAATGTTGCAAGAAATTGCAACTTGGTCCCCCCTTTTTGCAATTGTGCAATTTTAACTCCCAAGGATTGTTAATTTAGCACTTGTAAAACAACAAATGAACTAACAAACTCCCGTAACGTCTTATCTTTGAAAACTAACACGAACACATACGCCTAACGCATAATTTTAAACAACCCATTCCTCAAGTTATATTCCACATAAGGTACATTTAGCATTTACTGAAGACGATGAATGGTTTATGTTTACTGAAAACATCATTTTGAAGACCAATTTAAGTTCGAAAATGTTTTATATTTGCTCCCCCTTAAACACGGACCCGTTTTCTATTTAAAGAGCTGTAGTCAATGTTATAAAGAAGTAAATATCCATGAAGACTTTTTCCAGTTTAGTGATTGGTTGAAACGATTCTGGTGGCAATAAGATTTCTCTTATTTTTACAAAATAAGTGCACTGATACGTACACTAATTTGTGTTAGACCAAGTTATAAAGTAAACTTGATCCTTACAAGGTTTTTAAGTAAACCTTGCCCGAGAAAATTAATTCCCGTTGTGAGCCAACGTTTTCAAAAGAAATACGTGACTTTAATGCGAAAAGCGGGTTGCAGTCTGAAATAACTACAAACCATATGGGCATGTTTTAAAATATGTACAACTTTTATACGGACTCAATTTATGACGCCGTGTCAAATTTAATCGACATTTCTAAGGCCGTAAATATTACCGTACTAAAAGACATGCCCGTTTTAAAATGAAAAATATTTTTGGATTTTCTTGATTTTATATTTTTTATGGTTTTTCTATGTTTTATATTTTTGTATTTTTCTTTTGGTGGTTTAAATATATATACGATAATATACAAGATCACGATCAAAGGATACTCTAGAATAGTTTACCACCACTATTCTTCAGATTCTTCTGCCAACTCCTTTAGTGTCGCTGGTGAGAATGATTTCATGCCTAGATTTTCGATCAAAAACTCGATACGTCCTCGATCTAAGGCCTTTGTGAATATGTCTGCCAGCTGATACTCAGTGTTGGAGAAGTACAGTTCGATCACTCCATTTTCCACTTGCTCTTTGATGAAGTGGTAGCGTATGTCACTGTGCTTTGCCCTAGAATGTTGAACGTAGTTGCAACACAGAGCAATTGCACTTTTGTTATCACAGTACATCGGGATTTTGTTGAAGCCAAGACCGTAGTCAGTTAATTGTGATCTCATCCAAAGGACTTGAACACAACAACCGGACATAGCAATGTATTCAGCCTCTGTACTTGATATTGCAGCGCTTTTATGCCTTTTAGATGCCCAACTAACAAGTCTATCTCCAAGAAGTTGCAAACTGCCAGAAGTGCTACGTCTAGTATCTTGACACCCAGCATAATCCGCATCTGCATATGAGATTAGTGCAATAGAGGAATCCTTCGGATACCACAGACTACGATTAAGTGTTCCTTTAAGATACCGAAAGATTATTTTCACAACATGTAAGTGCTTTTTGGTAGGCCGAGCCTGATACCGGGCACACATGCATATAGCAAATTGCAAATCAGGCCTACTAGCAGTCAGATAGAGAAGGGTGCCGACCATTCCACGGTAAAGTATAGGATCGACAGCTATCCCTTCCTTATCTTCGTCTAACTTGGATCTCTCCACCATTGGAGTATCCACGGGGTCACAATTTTCAAAATGTTATTTCTTTAATGATTCAAGAGCGAATTTGGATTGATTAATGAAGATGCCTCTGGGATTATGAGAAATTTGCAACCCTAAGAAAAATGAAAATTTTCCCATCATCGACATCTTAAAGCGTGTGGACATAATTTTCTCAAAATGGTCATACAGTCTTTGAGTAGTGGCAGCAAAAATTATATCATCAACATAAATTTGTACCAGTATCATGTCGTTGTCCTCATTGAGAATGAATAATGTTGGGTCCACTTTTCCTTTGGAGAAGCCTTTTGAGATGAGATACGACGATAGAAGATCGTACCACGCGCGTGGAGCTTGTTTCAACCCGTAGAGAGCCTTCTTGAGCTTGTACACGTGATTAGGATACTCCGAGTTGACGAATCTATTCGGCTGGCTTACGTAGACATCTTCTCTTAATTCACCATTGAGAAATGCCGTCTTAACATCCATTTGGTAGACGATCATGTTCATGTGAGCAACATAAGCAAGGAATAGTCTAATCGCCTCCAATCGTGCAACATGAGCAAAGGATTCTTCAAAGTCAATACCCAAAGCTTGTTTGTAACCTCTATCAACCAATCTAGCTTTGTTCTTTAGCACTCCACCTAACTCATCGAGTTTAACCTTATATACCCACAACAATGTAAGGATTTCAATGTTGCTGGGTAAAGGAACTAATTCCCACACTTCAAGACGTTGAAATTCATTAAGTTCCTCTTGCATGGCTTCAATCCAAGATGATTTAGTCATGGCTTGTTGGCAGTTTTTAGGTTCAGTATCGGAAAGAAATGCATCAAAGTAGAAATATAATGCATGTTCTTGGAGTTGGTGGCGAGTTAAGACTGGTCGATTGATGTCACCGATAATATTACGGATTGGGTGATCCTTTGTCCATTTTGTGTTGTGAGTTTAAATCTGTGGTGGTCGGGAGTGAACGATTGCAGGAGCTTCCTCTGAGGTAAATGCACCGTTAGGGTTTTCAGGTATTTGTGAACCAAAGAAAGGAAGCTCTTGTAAGTGAGCAAATTCCAAATTGTGATCATAGTGATCCTCTTCAACATCATTAGGAACGAGTGGGGGTGATGATTCAGGTGTAGTTTGTGAATTGGTGGGGGATGGGACATCTGGTTCAATTGTAACAGTAGATGTCTCGGACTGATTTCCATTATCTTGAGCAACAACTTCGGGAAACGGAGCTACTTCTGCAGGTGCTGGAGAATCATTACTAGGTGGATTAAAGAATTCATCAAACATATGTTGAAATAATTCATCCCACTCGGGCCTTGTAGGTGGTATAAATGATGGAGAAGTAGGATTGTTTGGAGTTAATCCAGAACTAATCGTACCGGTTCCCATCTCATGTAATGCGGGTTCAGAGCTGTGTTACTCAGAAGCCATCGTTGTCAGCTCATCAAAATCGGCATCCAAAGTTTCTACTATCTTGCCAAGACGACGGTTATAAATTCGGTATGCTTTCTTTGCAGGTGAGTAACCAATGAAAATTCCAATATCAACCTTCGGTTGAAGTTTGCCCAAATTCTCACTATTAGTATTTGGATAACACAATGCAACAAATACATGAAGAAATGAAATATCGGGTTTTTGTCCATGAAGTAGCTCATATGGAGTTTTACCATGGCGTTTACGAATGATGGAGCGGTTTTGGGTATAACATGTGGTTGCCACTGCTTCAGCCCATAAGAATAAAGGAGCATTCGCATAAATCAACATAGTTCTAGCAACTTCCATTAGTGTACGGTTACGTCTTTCCACGACACCGTTTTGTTGTGGAGTGCGAGCAACAGAAGTTTCATGTGAAATACCGGCCTCTTCATAATAGTCTCGTAGAGTTTGATTAACGAACTCAGTTCCATTATCAGTGCGAATGCGGCGAACAGTAACATTAAGACGTATTTGGATCATCTTTAAGAAAGTAATAATATACTTTGGTGCTTGATCCTTGGATGCTGAAAATTTTACCCATGTAAACCTTGAGAAATCATCCACCATGACGAGGATGTATTTTCTACCACTCACACTAGCCGTACGTATTGGCCCGCAAAGATCCATGTGCAAAAGATACAGTGGTTCTTGGTTGGTGTCTTCAGCTTTAGGTTTGTATGATTTCTTGGTGCTTTCCCCAAAGAACACGCGGAACATAAATGATCCTTGTCGATCTTAAGTTTTGGAAGACCACGAACAAGTTCCTTTTTAGCCAAATGGTTTATAGCATCAAAGTTAAGATGAGATAACCGAAAATGCCACAACCATGACTTGGTCTTAGATGCTTTGGAAAGAAGGCATACAGGAGAGGCGACCATCATGTTTTGAATGGACAATGTGTAGAGTTATCCCCTCGAGAACCTTTTAACAAATCATTTTCTGCAAGATCGCGAATAAAGCAAGTATGTTGTCGAAAAGCCACTTCA
Organism: Glebionis coronaria; assembly: GCA_025667525.1. Classification (NCBI taxonomy): domain Eukaryota; kingdom Viridiplantae; phylum Streptophyta; class Magnoliopsida; order Asterales; family Asteraceae; genus Glebionis; species Glebionis coronaria. The sequence continues at coordinate 166,004,322 of CM046878.1, read as the reverse complement.
AGGTTTGAATCGCAAAATTGTCCCACTGAAAATAAATTATGACCAAGTCCCTCCACATAATATACCCTTGAAACCGTAACATTCCCAATTTGATATTCACCGTAACCCATGATCTTCGCAATATGGTCGTTGCCGAATTTCATCGTTCCTAGAAACTTGCTGACGAAATTTCTGAGCATCGAGCGGTCTCCAGTCATATGTTTGGAGCACCCCGAGTCCAAATACCAAAGAATAATTTGGACGACATGAAAATATCACCAAACAAATACGGTGTATCGGAATCTAATTGTTCCTCTGAGTTAGCAGGTACAGATGTAAGTATCTGAGATTTGCTATCAGAAGAATCTTTAGGCTTCTAAATTTTCTTATTAGTTGTTGGCTTAGATTCTAGTTGTCTAGTATTCTGAGGTACTTTTTGACTGGGGACATTATCACTGGTAGGCACAATAGTGGGGGCAGACCTAGTTAAAGGGCGCTTTTTCCATTTCTTAGTGCTAGTGTTCCTATTTAAAGGACGCTGAGACCTAACTTTCGTGGATGTGATCCTAGTTAAAGGGTACATAGTTCCATTAGCAGTGAAGGTCCTACCAATGGGTTTCCATTGTCAACCAACTTGGGTGAATTTCTTCCCCGTTGGAATCTATTCGATATTGTTCCTAATTGAATACATTTCATTTACGTGATCAACAAGGCATAAATCATGACGATGAGAAAACATGCATTCATTACAATTCCAACATTTTAAATTAGAATTCACATTTTGCTTAGGTTTCCACTCAGAGGGGGAACCTTTTGTCTTAGCTAGATGATTCTTTTTATTTAAAAATGAAATAACATTCCTAGGGTGAACTTCTACTTTCTAATTCTCAGTCCTACTAGTGAAAGGCTGATCCTATCTTTCTTGTCTTGAGATCCTTTAGCCTTAGTAGACATAATTACTCCTGTAGAAGCCAAGGGAACATTAGTTACAGATTTTGACTTAGCCTTGATGGGTGCATTTAAAATAGGCTTAGCTCCTGGGGTCTTATTGAATGGAGTAATGGCAATAGTGGTTTGTTGTTTAAGTGGTGCAGAACCTGGTTGTCCTATGTACTTCAAATGATCTAAGCATTGTTGTACCCTCTTAATGAAAGCATGAGCATGGTAATAGTGATTATTCCTAGGTTCAAGTTCACAGAGATCATCTAACTCTTCCCTAGCAAAATTCGTGTACTCAACTGCATGCTCCATATAGGACTTATATGATAGTGGATTGTTCTTATGGTGCGGGTTCTTAGTGATCACCACCTTGTTGGTTTTTGGAGCACTAGAGGTCGGGGTAGAGACTGTAGCTGGATTATCAACACCTTCTCGTCCTTTGAGTTGAAGTGTCTCCTTTAATTCAGCTATAACCATGTTTTTGTCTATCAGCTGAATATTTAGGTCAGAGATTTCCTCATATTTCTTGTTCAGTTGGTCAATTAATGACTTATGCTCTGTCGCATTAAAATCGAGGCGTTCTTCTATTGAACCAGAATTTTGTGAGTCACCCTGACTTACTTGTTCACGCTCTCCTAGTATAGAAGTAATTCTATTTTCTAGGACATGATTTTTAGTCTCTGCAGCCTCTAGTTCCGTTTTTGGTGCTAATAATTCTCTCTTAAGTCTCGTCCCATCTTCCTCTAATGATTGCATCACCTGAATCATCTTGTCACTTGTCTCAACGTTGTTTTCACAAACATTTGTTTTTGTAAGAGTTTCATTTTTAGATTGATTTTCAATTTCAAGAGAGATACAATGTTGTTGAAGCTCATTAAAACATTTTGAATGTGAGTTATAAGAATCTTGAAGCTTTAAAAATTCAGCGTTAGATTCATGACAAGAGTGATTATCTACATTAACCACAGGTTCAACACTATTCACAGATATATCATGCACATTATCACATTTATTCACAACAGATGTAATCTCAAGAGCATATCCATTAGTAACAACTTGCATCACTTCGAGAGACACTATATGTTCTAAGAATCGGTCATATTCGGATAAAATCTTTTCTTTCTCAATTAAATGTTGTTCATAAACATCATCCATTTCATAGAAAACTTTTTTAACTTCACCCATTTTGAAACTTAGATTTCCCGCGAGATAATAGACTCCGTTTTTAATATTGTTTACAAACGGAACGATCTCTTTCTCAAACACCGTTTTCATGTGTTCGAAAGCCCATTCTCCAGCGGTTTGAGCCGTTGAAGTCGTACATTCCAGGATGACCTTCTCAAACTCGGTAAGGTATCGCTCAATCTCTTCCAAGCTTAGCAATACCGTATTTACCGGTGGAAGATTCTTAGGAATTTCCTTAGGTTCGTCCGAATTAACAAGTGTAGGAAGTATACTAAAGCTTTCTCTAGTAGGCATGTAAGCTGGTGTGTGGATAAATTCCATTTTCATATTAAAACGAGTTCTAAGATCTATTTTTGCATATGATGCATTCATTTGTGCATAATCATACTCAGGATATGTAGGAAGTAATTTTAACCGATTCTATTCATGTAGTGACATGCTCTCAGATTCATTTAAAAACACAATCGGATCTAAGACCAATCCTAACTTGGTTGCATCGTAAAGTCGTGGGTTGTGGTTAAGTGCTTGCTTTGCATACCCCGGGTTAGGTGGTAGGTCTGTTAGACGTGATAAAGTGAATTCCTTAAACGATGTATGAAACAAGTGTACTAGATGTGAAGCAGAGTATTGTTTTAAAAGCTTAATTTCAGTTTCTTTAATTCTCTTAGACGTCTTAATTTCTGTTTCAACCCTTTTAGACTCAAGAATTTCTAAATCCGTTTGAAGTTGTTGAAAATTAATAATGACAGACTCTTTTTCTTTAAGTTCTTTCGAAAGATTTGCTCTTAAACTCTCAATTTCTAGTAGATTATCCATTTGGACTTTCCTAATCCTATCAAATTCAGGATTGGTTAAGGTAGTGGACACTGGAGTTAATTCCAAGGTTTTAACCTTTTCCTTATGCAAAGAAAGCTCGGCAGATAAAGCCTGATTAACACTGAGGGTTTCACGGACCGCATTATTCATTTGGCTAAGCATAGATGCCGACACCATAACCAAATCGGGTTGAGCAAACAAATTTGTAGTCGTAATAGCTCCCAGTTGTGGTTCACTCAAAGTCTGGGGACTTGCATTGATATTGCTATCATTGTTTGTCTCCTCGTTACTAACCACCGGAGGCTGTTCCGAATACTCCGAAACGTGCTCAACTTTATAAGGTACAATACTAGTATCTGTGGCAGTATTTGGTACCTCAGAAATTGTATCAGCTCCATAAAGTGAAAGATTTTCCATGAGAGCTGCCTTGGCGGTATTGAAATCATCACAGTCAGAGTCGTATGCATCCAGATCATCACATTGATATGCGGCATTATTTGTGATGGCTGCTGTGAGACCGTCAGTGTTCGCAACTCCTGGATCTGCGAGAAATGCTAACTCTTCTTCATCGAGCTCACGTCCTTGGTCTTGAGCATTCACCAAGTAGATCTTCTCCTGAAACCATGTGCTATCCCTTTTCCTCTTGGGCTGCTTACACTCTCGAGCCATGTGCCCTTCCCCTTTGCAGTTATAACATATAATAATCTTCATTTTGCCAGTGTTATTACCCCTTGTAGCAGCAGTGTTAGATGGACGTGCACCAACATTAGATGAACTGGGTCTCCCCTGAAGTGGTTGCATCATTACTCTGCCATCTTGAATTGTAGCTTGTTGTCAAGAGTTAGAAGAGTTCCTTAACTGATTGTTTGTTGGAGCTGGTCCTCTGTAACCTCGTTTGTTCAATGTTTGAGTGAGATAAGCAGACATTTGAGGAAGTATATCAGTAGGACTATCCCCTTGTCTAAACTCAGGGACATGAATCTCATTATCACAGTAGAATGTTGGTGCTGATTGAGCTACAAGCTGATTTGAGGGAACACTACCATGTTGTGAGTAATAGGGTTGAGGAGCCTCAAGTTGTTGATAGGTAAGAGTAGGGTTTGTTGGAGATTGATAAGGTGAATACTGTTGTGAAGCATAAGGTAACTGATGCGAGTCTCCTTGTGATGATGTTGCTGGTTGCTTGTATTGTTGGTGATAAGATGTAGGCGGTTGTGGCAAGATCGAATACTGTGGGAAGCTTGGTGTTTGATACAATGGCTGATAGGAAGATTGGTGTCCCAGAGCAAACGAAGAGTTGTGATATGACAATGTTGGTTGATTTGCCATCAATGCCAATGGTTCTTGATAAGATCCATGAGAGATGCGTTTTTGGATCACGTGCTTCTCGTGTTGCTGCAAGAAAGCATAGAGTTGATCTAAATTTGACTTGTGCAAATCTCGAATCATCATAACATTGGTGACATATTGACTCCATTCTTGGGGTAGCGTGTTCAAGAACTTTGTGTTTAGTTGAAACTGAGCAATCCTTAGATTATACACGTTCATATCATTCATCAAAGTAGTGAAACGCCAGTAGTAATCGTGAAGAGTCTCCCCTGGAATGTATGTAAACCTATCAAACAAGTCATACAATTGACACTCTCGTTCTTGCTTAGTTAGAGAGGTCCCTTGTAACAAAACATCTAATCAATCCCAAAGATCCTTTGCCACTGTGTGTTCACTTACCATTCTATAGATATCGGGTGGAAGGGCTTGAATTATTTTCTGAACGGCCTTTTCATCTGCATCGGCAATGAGTTTGTTAGCATCTGGTAACTCATGATACAACCTTTTCCGTGTCACGTTGTTGACAGTAACTTCTCCCTAATATAGTGGACCGTTTTCAATGGATTGAAGCATAAGTCTACCATTGGTTTTGCCCATGATGTAAGTTTTCATGCGACCTTGCCATGCTTCAACTAAATCTTTGATGAGCAACGGTGGGTGAGTGTCGGTACCCGAGATGATTGAGATATCGGTAAGCGAAGTCATTGTTGGCATATATGAATTTGAATTCATTTTATGATCCCTTGAATAAAGATTATAAAAAATGATCGAGCAATGAAATAAGATTATGTGTTTTAATGTTGTTTAAATAAAGATATTATGATCTTTTGGTTGTGTGTTTTTGTTAATATCTCCAAATAAATGCAAAGTTGAAAAAATACTCTAAGTGTTGCAAATAATGACTGATCGTACTCCTAGATCGGACTCCCTGATCGTACTCAAGCTATCGTATCCTGGATCTTACTCCCTGATCGTACTCAAGCTATCGTATCCTGATCGTATCCTAGATCGTACTCTGCTATCGTACTCTTGATCGTACTTTGCTATCGTACTCCCTGATCGTATCCTAGATTTTACTCTGCTATCGTACTGTTGATCGTACTTTGCTATCGTACTCCCTGATCGTATCCTAGATCGTAGTCAGCTATCGTACTCTTGATCGTACTCTGCTATCGTAGTCTAGATCGTACGTGTGATCGTAGGGGTGATCTTGGTCACTGATCGTAACCTTGATCGTACTTGTGATCGCAGTTATGATCATAGTATGGGATCGTGACTATGGATCGCAAGTAGAAACCCCCAGGGTTTATGCAATCACAAAATCAGATCGTAACACCAAAAATTAAGCCGAGACTTGGAAGCAACAAGAAAGATTGGATTTTTACCTTGGAATTCGTGATACTAACCAAACGAATGTTACCAAATCGTTACTAAAACATTTTAGAAGAGATATAGATCACTTGGAATCACAAAAACACGAAATTTTTTTGAAACTTTGGAAAAATCAATCAAAAACACATGAACACACTTCAAAAAGTATGAACAATACAAAACCAATCTTTATTTCATCCCATAGTTCTTGATACCAATTGTAGAAGTGTGATAATCTTTGTATTTCAAGAGGGTTGATGTTTTCCTAGAGTGAGAAACTAGAGAGATAAGTGAAAGAAACTATGTGTATTAACTTTAAGAAATGAAACAACCAACACCTCTTTCCATGGTGGAAAGAGGTTTATATACCCAAGTCCTTAAGTGGAATTGGGCCTCCGGCCCATGAACATGCTCATGGGTCGGGCTTAACATAAATATTACTTAAACAATACTACGAGCCTATAACTATATTGTTGGAGTGACCGAGACTTTCTTTATACGTAAAACATATTTCCAACAATTGTTGGAAATTCACTTTATGTGACGACATTTAAGAATTCCCATTATGATCATAGTCACACACGCTTAGACTAGACTAGGAAACAATGTATAGTTAAGTGTGGTGTGTGACTATATATACCCTCCAAGGCTTCCAAGTAAGGGTGTTGCTTGTGTTTTTCATTTGATCTTAATACATTTTCTATCTTATCACATACAACCCTCTTATCTCTTTCTCCACCATGGCATTCATCTTCCACCACCACCCTAGACCACCGGATCATACCAAATAGCAAATCCACAATTGGTATCAGAGCCTCAGTTCATCCTTGGATCGTGCTTTTGTTTTCGATTTGGTGGTCTAAAATCTTTTTGGTCTCATTTGTCTAAAATATTGTCACGGTGGTTTTGTCATGTCTTGTTTTTTATCTGTCCCGTTTCACATCTGGTCTAGTTTTTGGTTTCCTGGTTTCATTAGTTTCACATCTGGTCCCATTTTTTTGTTTCTTTTTCATTACCAGTCAGAATGTAGTCATTTTTAGGTTTTGTGCCAAACATATTATTCTTCGGATCTTTATGGCCTTAAAAACAGTTTAGAAATGTTGTTTTTGTCATGTGTTCCTGGGTTTCTAATATTTTTTAAAGATGAAGATAAGATTGTACCCAGAAAAATTTAGATCCAGAAAAACGGCAAAAGTACATTCGGATAAGGTCTGAGCTTCTTACTATGGTCGCATTGATTGCGATGGATGAGTCGCTGCGATGAGTCACTTCGATGAGTCGCTTCGATGAGTCGCTGCGATGAGTCGCTACGATGGGTTTTAAAGGACCATTGCGATGGCACTTATGTTACGATGGGTGTTTTAGACTGCGATGGGTTTAAAAAACTCGCTGTGACGGACTCACATTGCGATAGGACTGCGATGGTGTCCATCAGGTTACGATGGAACCATCGAGTTGGTATGCAATATGACTGCGATGGCAACATGTATCCGATGCAGTTTTGACAAAAATGAGACCATGTAATTTTAAATCATACTAAGACTGACTTGACCAGACCAATCCATACCATCTCCTTTTATCTCCTCAACACCACTCAATCTAACCTACTCCCATCGACACCTAACCTTCTATCAATCTGAACAAGACTCGAAACAAACATATAACTGATCTTAGAATTATTTCGTTATACGTGCGAGATTTTTTAGATCATACACGAAAACGATACTATCATCATATATCTGTCGAGATGAAACCATTTCTTTTCTCTATACGAAACTAATTAAGAGTCGAGTCTAACAATTCTGTTAAACCCAATCTCAGTTTCGATTGACACTCAACACACAAATCAATTACAATCCCTATAGTAAATCTACGAATATACAAGAATGATTTATAACAATTTTGTTATAATCACTCTTTGATTCGAATGAAACATATGATAAAAATATACACCTACCCGAGATCATACTCAATTGATGATCTTGAAGCCTTTCTTAAATGATCTTAACGATGGATTCATGGAATTCGTATGATATGGTGTGGGATTAATTGATGATGTTGAACCAGGGATTAATTGATGTTGGATTCGTGTGATATCACTGCTAAGATGATTTGGTTTATTTTGTTGATTGATATTGTTGGAGTATTATTAAGAGATTGGTGGCAGAGGAAAATATGAAATGAGAAAGTAGGTTAAACTAAATGACCTAATCCTTAGGGTGCGTTTATATATTGGTTTGAGGTTTCATGGGCCACACACCCTAAAAAGTCAAATACGTGGTCTTAGATGGCTATGCTTATTTTTCATCAACATAGCACGTGTTAATGTGTGATGGCCATGTTCTATTCCATTTCTTATTTCAAAAATAGACATGAGCTCTCTCAATTGACGGCTGTATGGCTTGGGCCAATGGGCCGTATGGCTTGATATGCATGATATATACGAATTTATTATTTCAAAATTTCTTATTTTTGAATAAACTTTGTGTGTATTAAGTTATACTTCGGTCATCATCGGGACGTGACAAAATGACTAAGTAATGTGACAAAGAGACGAGACAATGTGACAAGAATTATTTGACGAGACCGAAGAAAAAGAGGTATATTTTTTGTGACTACAGATTTTTTTTGATCGGGTATTATTATTTGAAGCTGAAGACGAATTTTTCGAAGGCGTGCACTTATCTTATCTTTGAAATATAACTTGCTCGTGCTTAATCTTAGGATGAAGACTTGTTTATCTAGTTTCCGGGTTCGGGGTGATGACTTGGATAACTATCACTTAAAGGAGCTACATTGTTGTACTCAGTGTCACACGCATAGTCGATGTGGATAATTTCAAGAGGTGTTGTGCTTATATACTTCTTTCGGCAAGGTATTGGGTACTAAGAGATTTCTCCATCGTTCCTCATTCAACAATAGGGCAAGCTTAAGTCACAAGATCGAGGGATTCTTATTCAGCTTCATGTTTGATATATCTTGTTCATTCCATCAGTGTTCACTTCAAATTGGCTACAAGGGGGTTGGTAAAGATAGCCATGAAGAGTTTATGAGTAGAGAATTTTGATCAACAACTGATTCTCACCGAATGTAATTAAGCTTATTTATTATTCTCACGAGATTTCAGGTACATGTGCGTACGATTTATTGATGGTTCCGAGTTTCGAAACCATCAAGGGGAAGAAGAAGACATATTGAACGCACAACGAGTACACGTGATGAACTTCATACCTTCTTTTGATTTTGAAGACACTCCGGGAAGACATTTGTCATAACCGCAGAGAAAATAAGTGTTTTAAATCATTTGTCATAACGCACAACGAGTCGGGCCGGGCTTTCCTTTTGGGCTTTGGTTACTTATGAATGAACCTTAGCTTAATGTTAAGCCCGTAACACACGACTAACCTACTACCTATTACAACGTTCTAATATACGATACATAATAAACATATGCCCGAGCATTCTTGTTTGACTCAATATTTTGAGGCTAACAATCTCCCCCAATGAGAGGTCATTACCCTTTATGAGAGGTCATTACCCTTTATCATTTGGAAATTTGTAGAGATTACAAATCTCTCCATAAATGAGTCTTGAACGTGTAATAGTAGTCTTTCTCCTTAATGCTATGATTTTTGAGCCTTTGTCGTTGTCTTTCGACTTTGTCTTTTGATCTTGAGATCTTCAAATCATCCTTGACTTGTCTTTGCCATCTTGCGATCATGTGTCTTCATCCACATGCTCAAGCTATTAATTGTAGAATATGTCTTTTGGCATGAGAATGTGGTTTTGAATCTTTCACTTTGCTGATTACACCATGACGCCACCTTCTTGAGACAAAACATAGACATGGACTAAATGGCTTTGACATTCGTCCTTAATCGGTCGCGTTTTACCTCCGGTCGGTGAAGACCGTTATACGATATTAGATACCGTACCTGTGATAGGTAGATTCAGTTAAGAATCTCCTTGACATGGTTTCGCGGCTGTACTTGTCGTTCTCTTTACTCGACCGTCTCAAAACAAGACTGCGAACATAAAGAGTGAATCAATTGGATAAATATCCGCTTGATTAAATTCGTCAATTCAATTCCTGGAACAAGTGTGATTCATAAAGAATTTTACCATTGTTGCTTTCCAGTTGACACAAGCTTGATTCATAAGAATCTCACAAGTCCCCTACCGTAGCGCTGTTTGAGGTTGACGCTAGAAGGATTTTCATTCGTCACTGTGAATATTAGTGAATATCACTCTGAATGTTCTGGCAAGACCATAAAGATATTACATAGAAAACCTGAAACGAGTTTGAATCAATTTAGAATCAAACCACTGTTGCTTTTTAGTTCTACATATGTTTAATTCATAAATAATCTTACATATGACCTACCGTAGTGCTGCTTGATGTTAACACAGGAAGGATTTCCACTTATCATTGTGAATACTAAGTAGTATCACTCTGTGTGTTCTAGAAATATCACAAGGATATAGCGTAGGACTCTCTTTATCGTCATCCCGTGTGTCCTAATGAGATTTGATTGATCTCTAGGCTCTAGACTCGATTTGTGCACTTTTAGTGGTTGGAGGCTGGAGCAGATGCCACCTATTCAATATCAACTACCTCAGAGTGAGAAAGTCAATAGAAGTCATGTTGTTGTCCGTGACAATAAAACAAACTTCTTTTGAGAGAAGCCTGAATAGCTAGGAAAGGGTTGTGATTTACATCACTGGGTCCATGATGAGTTGTCTTCATGATGTGTTGACCCGGTTTCTGCCTAAGTTGTATGGAGGGATTCTTTCTTTACACCCTTTATCCTTACATTTCTTTTTCATTCTTCAACCCCTTCAATGCTTACCAAGACATCATTACTAGCACCTTGTTGTGATTGTTCTAATACTAGCATCAGTACTTAGTCGGCATTCAGCTACGTTCACATTCTACTCTATCTTTCCTAAGGACTTCTAATAATCTATTAGATTGTCCCTGGGAAGATCCCTCGGGTTCTTGTTGGATCATAAGACTTAAACCTAACCACCCTTTTGACACCAATAACATCGTGGATTAAAGATGTTGTGGGTATTTGATCGTAACCATAAAACCACTTCAAATGTCTAACAAGGTGTTTGAAAAACATTTAACACCTTGATAGTTTTGTCGTTTCAGAAATGCTCCCCCTTCACATGTGCATCGATAATCGAAAGTGTTTCGCACATGTATGTAAGAGTTAAAGTGCTTGAGTCTTATATAAGATCAAATTTTAATCACATTTTCTCCCCCTATCTCTAATATATAAAATCTTTTGATATTAGAGATACCAAATTTGATTAAAATATATTTTGAAAAATAGTCTTGAAAATCTTCAGGAGAAAGATGTGTCAATCTTTGTATGAAGTTGAAATGCTCCTCCTCAAAAATTGATCCAATTGAATTGTCATAGTGAGGATGTGATCCACATTTCGCTTTTTGAGGATGGGAGTTGTTGAACACACAATTTTTGAAATATTTTGAATAATCATTGAAAAATTCTTGAAAAAATTGTGTTCAACGCTTTTTGAAAAATCCTATTTCTTTTTGGCGAAGAGGTTTTTCTAAAGCATAAAATTGAGTTCATAGCTTTGAATGTCTTGACGAACCCACTCAAGTGTAAGAAGATTTCTCTTCTTTTGCTGAGGGTAAGAGCACGAAATCGTACACTCCCCCGTGAATATAGATCCCGGTTGAAATTTGAAAGTGATTACAAGCCATTGTGTTGAGCTCAAAATGTTGAATGTTTTGTGACAAGCACAACCCAAGATAGATTGCTCTACCTGTTGTTGGAAAAATTGTCCAAAATAGATATTTTCCTTTATTAAAAGAATAAATGACATGTTTTGAAAAATATTTACAACTTTCATTCGAGCTTTATGTACACACCCGTGTCGTTATTGAGCGACATTTCTAGGCACGTCCGTTTTATCGATACTGAAAGACATGTCGAGAAGAATCTTTTTGGATTTCCAAAGATTTTTTAATTTTGTATGCTTCTTTGCCAGAATCTCCCGTTCTGCTGGAGTCAAACATCTCATACCAATTTGCCTAACTAGATACGCAAACCTCACTTTCAAAAGAGCTTTTGTAAATAAGTCAGCTAATTGGTAATCAGTTCCAACAAAGTATAGTTCAACAATACCCCTTTCAACTTGTTCCTTAATGAAGTGATATCTGACATCAATGTGCTTCGTGCGGGAATGCTGTACCAGATTGCAAGAGATGGCTATGGCGGACTTTGAGTCACAGTACATAGGTACTTTATCAAATTGGAAGCCATAATCCGTGAGTTGTGTTCTCATCCAAAGAACTTGAGCACAACACACAGATAGAGACACATACTCTGCTTCGGCTGATGACAATGATGTGCAATCCTGCTTCTTGGAAGACCATTCTACAAGCTTATCTTGACCTAGAAATTGTGCACCACCAGAAGTACTTTTTCGTGTATCAAGACACCCTGCATGATCAGAATGTGAATAGGCCGTTAGAAAGAAACCGGTTTCCCTCGTATACCAGAGTCCCAAATGAATGGTATTCTTGAGGTACTGAAAGATCCGTTTAACCTCCTTGAGGTGTTTTTCAGTCGGTCGTGCTTGATATCGTGCACAATAACACGTAGCATGTGATATATTTGGTCGACTTGCTGTTAAGTACATGAGGGAGCCGATCATAGAACGATATTTCGTTCGATCTATGGCATCTCCCTCCAAATTAGCATCTAGGGATGTGGTTGATAATGGTGTCCCAACGGGGTCACATGAGGTCATACCATGCTTTTTGATTATCTCTTTACAATACTTAGCTTGGTTAATGAAGATACCACTTGGGGATTGGTGAACTTGAATTCCTAGAAAGAATTTTAGTTCACCCATTATAGACATTTCAAATTTGTTGTGCATTACTTTTTCAAACCATTTTGAAAGTTATGGGTTTGTAGACCCGAAAATAATGTCATCAACATAAATCTACACAAGCAAAATGTCATCCCCATATTTATAAGTGAACAGAGTTAGATCAATGGAACCTTTTGAGAAACCTTTGGAGACCAGAAATTTCGAGAGCTCGTCGTACCACGCCCTTGGAGCTTGCTTGAGTCCATAAAGTGCTTTGTGGAGACGATACACCTTGTCAGGATAATGAGGACTGACGAATCCTTCCGGCTGCGTAACATAGACTTCTTCCTTCAAAGGACCATTCATAAATGTTGTCTTCACGTCCATTTGATAAACATTGAATCCCTTATGTGCAGCATAAGCAAGGAAATCCTGACCGCTTCCATACGAGTAACTGGTGCAAATGATTCTTCAAAATCAATACCCTCTTTCTGGCCATACCCTTTAGCCACTAGCCTGGATTTGTTCTTGATGATTGTGTTCTCTTCATCCATCTTGTTTTTCCAGATCCATCGAAGATTTAATGGTATTACATCGTATGGTCTGTCAACAAGTTCCCAGACTTAAAGTCTTTAAAATTGTTGAAGTTCATCCGTCATCGATTCAATCCAAGCATGATCAGCCATGGCTTCTTTGATGTTTTTCGGTTCAGCTGTACTCACGGCGAGTGCGAACATACAAACATCGCCATCGGTTTCAAGTTGTCGTCTTGTACGAATGGGCTGTAAAGGGTTTCCAATTACTTGAACCAAAGGATGATCTCGGGTCCAATGATGTGTTGAAGGATGCCGTTGGTAGAACGTATGCATATTTGACGGATCAACATGGCGAGTAGAAGACTCTCTAGTTTCGTGTACTGGTGTACCGAATGGGTTGATAAATTCGTATTCGTCATTTAATGCATAGTCTGCTTGATTTGGGTTCTCTGGAGCAATGAAAGTAGTTGTGGATGTTGTAGGAGCGGTTGTTGATGTGATATTCCGAGGAGGTAAATCTGCAGCACCCGTGTTGAAGTAGATAAAGTTGTATCCTTTTGTTGATGATGATCGGTATCATCATTCTTATCATGAGTGACAGCGGAAGACTTCGATACAACATGTTTCTCACCCGTGAAATATTCATCATACATTGGTCCATATAACATTTCCAACTCTTCAAGTGTCGATTTGACTGTCATATCTGCTCTTGGAACATTTCCTTGAACCAGCTTTGAACTTGTCGGGTAATTGATGTGGTCTTGAGTTCTGAGTTCCATGCGGTTGTGAACAGAAGTCGTTTGTCGTTGTGGATCGGGACACAAACTATTTTGTTCAAGTGCCATTTCTTGCAATTCATTGAATCTGATATGAATAGGTTCTACTATCAATTTTGTTCTCTTGTTGTATACTCTGTATCCCTTAGACTGAGTTGCATATCCCACTAGAATGCATGCATCACCTTTCTCTTTCATCTTGTCCAGATTTTCACCATCTCGAATAATGTAACACGTACATCCAAAAACGTGAAGGTGTTTGAGTGAAGGTTTTCGATCATGAATTATGTGATATGGTGTCTTTTCGTGTCTAGGAATAATTAAGGATCGGTTTTGTGTGTAGCATGCGGTTGACACGGCTTCGGCCACAAAGTATAATGGTAGTTTTGAAGGGATAATAGTGTTCGAGTAGCCTCAGCTAAAGTACGGTTTCGTCTTTCAACAACACCGTTTTGTTCGGGTGTTCGAGCAATAGATGTTTCATGTTCAATCCCTTCGGCTTCAAAATAATTCTTCAGAGTTGAATTCAAGAATTATGTGCCTCTGTCAGCACGTACCACTTTTACTTGAGCTTGAAGACCACGTTGTATCAACTTAAGGAAGTTAATGAGAACCTTAGGTGTTTCATCCTTGGACCTCAAGAAGTGAATCCATGTGTACCTTGAGTAGTCATCGATAATTATTATAACGTATTTCTTCCCATTGATGCTTTGAACACGCATGGGTCCACACAAATCGATATGAAGAAGATCTAACCATCCTTTTGAGCTTGGTGTAGTCTTTGTCTTGAAACTACTCCGTTTAGCTTTGCAAAGCTCACAAGAAGAACAAAGATGATCCTTGATGAATTTCAAGCTTGGAAGGCCTCTCACAATATCTTTCTTGGAAAGCAAGTTGATGGTATCAAAATTGAGATGAGATAAATGTTGATGCCATAACCATGCCTGAATCGTTGAAGCTTTAGCCATGAAGCAAATTGGAGTTGAGGAAGTTGTGTCTTGAAGTGAAATTATGTAAAGATCAGTACCCCATGAACCGGTAAGTAAGTCATTCCCATTATAATCACGAACAAAACATGTCTTCTTTCTGAAAGCAACCTCCAAATCTGCATCACAGAATTGACCAATCGAGAAAATATTGTGATTGAGCCCTTCGACGCAGTATACCCTTTTTATCGTGATATTCCCCTGAACCAAATCTCCATATCCTAGGATCGGTGCAAATTGATCATTTTCGAATCGGACCGTACCTAGGAACTTCTCCACGAAGTTAATTAGAAGCTTGAGATTCTCCGTCATGTGCTTCGTGTACCCGGAGTCCAGTATGAAGAGAATTATTCGTATCACCTGCAGAAGATTTAGAACACGATGGAGCATTTGCTAAATTGGATACCACGTTAGTTGTGATTTCAAAATCATTATTGTCCTTAGCAACATTTAAAGGCATACTAACACTCGTTGTCACATTTTCTGTCCTAACTTTAGGCATCCAGTTATATCCTGGAGGATATTGATTAGCAAACCACCATTTCCAAGATTTGCTCGTAGACTCATATAATTCCCTAATTCTGCTTCTAGGGTTCTTAGTGGTGGAGTCTATTGCATTACTTTTCTTAGTGGGGGTTGCACCAGAATTCACTTTGCGTTTGGGTTTACTAGCACTAATAGGCATCGCAACTTGCTTCTTAGTTCTAGTATCTACGTCTTTGACATTATTCATAGCACACATAGAATGATTAGCATTAGCACATTTTCCACATTTGACACAAACAAACTTAACATTTAAAGCATTCAAAGCAGTCGAACCATTCAAATCGTCATTTCATGCGATTATAGACTTTTTATTCTTAAAAACATTCAAATTCCTAGGGTGATCTTCTACTTGCTTCATCTTCCCTTGACTCTTGTGTTTCCAAACCTTATCATTCACTTGATTGCGCTTAAGCTGAGGCCGGCTAACACTAGCAGTGGAGACTACTCCTGTAGTAGAAGACACACGAGTATTAGTGTTTCTAGAAGTCTGAGGAAATGGACTAACTATGTTTGTGTGTTTGGTCATTCTATACATCCCTGGTTTAATCACACTATTATGCTTAATGCTTGGTGCTTGAGTATTCCTTATGGGTTGATTCTGTGGTAACCTTTCCTTTCCATCCATCTTGGGGGCAAACATAGGTTTTGCAAACGAGGAATTTGAGAAGGAATATGGTTTTCCCAAGATAGAGGATCTATTCACTTTATAGGCATTGAGTTTCCTAACAACAAATTTCTTAACACTAGGTTCCACAACTTTCCAACCCATCTTAGCAACGAGTTTCTTCAACTCTACAATCGCTATTTCCCTGTCTTGTAACTAAGCTTTCAACTCTTTAATTTCCAAACTTTTTTCATTCATTTCTCGACACATTTGGGAAAGTTTTTCTTGCAATTTATTATCAGTTGGACCTTTTCTGATGTCTTTTTGCAAAGCAAGTTCAAGAGAATGACAATATTTTTGAAGGAAATCAGTTTTGTGTTGAAGTAACTCAAAAGCCTTTTTATCAACATTTTCTTTACGTTTCGAAAGCTCAATTTCAAGACGCTCACACTCTTTGATCTTATCAAGATATTTGCATGCAACATCAGAATATTCATCGATAACAGCACAAGATTGGAGAGTAACACACAAAATATCTTTGGAGAGACATTCTTCTAAGAGTAAATCATATTCATCTGAAAAAACGGACTTGTCCATTTGAAGATCGTCAATTTATTTCTCAATATACTCAACATATTTTAAATCATCAAACATTTCAGACCGAATTAATCTTTCAAATTCAAGAATATTTTCTTTTAATGTGGTCGTGTTTGGTATTAAGATTTGTTTCATAAGAACAATTATATCTTGAGGAATTGTTTTTTTCTACTCGTCATTTTCTCGTTGTTTCCATTCATTGTCAACAATGGATTTAATATTATCAATGTAATGTTGTAGAAACCCAAATGTTTGCCTACTCTTGCTTTTAGAAGCATCAAGAGGCAAGTAGTTGATGAACTTAGAACATTTGTTTTCTTAGTGGCAAAAGCTTTCTTCCATTGAATTCTTCTTTGTTTGCATTCTAAAAACAATTCCTCATGAGACTTCTGTTTTTGTGTAGTGAAAAGACCATATAGACTATTCTCATAAGCATAATTATATGGTTTCACAAATTCTTTATTGACTAGTGATCTACTCTCCTCTTCCCAAAGGGATGTCTCATCATTACCAAGAGGATATTCAGGATCGGTCTATTTGGACTCATCCATATAAAGGCGCGGGTTCGCAGCTTAAGCTTGGGCAAGGTACTCAAGACTTGCAAAGATAGCTTGACCCTTAAACATAGACGGAGGTGCTATCATTCTCACGGTTTGAATAGATTCATGTGTTTTATAAACAACTTTCTTAAAAAATTTGACTTGTGCCTCTAGTTCCGTTACTTTTTCAGTATCTTTTTCATGTTGACTTTTGAAATCTTGTTTTTAACGTTTCAACCTGTTGTTTCTTAACCTCAAGAATTTTAGCAGACTCGGTGTTATCCATCAAAAGCCGTTGTTCAAGTTCGTTAACTTTGGTGGTAGTAAGGTACGTTTTTTGACGTTCATCCGTTAATAAAACATTAAATTAACGTTTCTCTTTGGTTAATAACTCAAGAGTTTTGTTGTATTTCTTTTCAAGATCGTCCTTTTGACTTTTTAACGCACTACCCTTGTAACCCTCAAGCTCTTTAGTCTTTTGAAGAAGCTCAGCTCTATAACTTTCAAGGGTCTCATTAGATTTAATTAGAGCGGCTTTGCATTCTTCAAAGTTTTGAGTGAGCGCTGCGTTTGCCTTCTTTAATTGCTTTTGACTCTTTCTAGTTTCATTGACATCTTTTTGCAAACTAGCAATTAAATTAGAAAGCGCGACACGCTCCTCATCATCATACTCATTTTCATGTTGATCATCCTCAAACTCATTATTGCACATGTCTGATGAATCAGGTGTGGTATTACTATCAACCGTTTAGATCATACATGTGTCATTAATGGCATTGGGTAGCTCACTATACTAATGAATATCACCAAACACATTATATTCGTCAGTGGTGTGTACCTTATCGAGTTGATCAGTGTCAAAGATAGGGCCATTGTCATCTTCAGTGACTTTGAGAACTTTTTCAACCTTTGCCATGTACGAGTAATGTGCTTCTAATTCTTGGTCGAAGGCTTCATCATCAGTTTCATCAAGCATTGCTCCTTCCTCAGCCGATAATTTGACCCCTGCTTCCATCTTCTTGCATAGAAACATCTTCTCTTTATGATAGCTAGAGTCTCTAACCCGTTTCAGCTTTCTGCATTCCTTTGCCATATGCCCATAACCTTGGCAGTTATAACACTGAATCCCACTTTGTTGAACCACTTGCGTTCCAACAGATTCCCTATTCCTGGTAGCAGCAGCAGTCCTCTAAGTATCATACTTGGTAGTTTGTCGATCATACCTTGCATAACCCTCAACATGTGTTGGATTACGTCGATCATAACTAGAAGGACTTTCACCACGTAGACATGTGTCATACCTTGGAGGACTCTCAACATATTGGTTTTTTTTGTGTTAGACGATGTTCAAAGATTGTTGTTGGTGGGTTTGAAGATTTTCTGGTAGGTCTTCATAATGAAAGCAGTTTGTTGTTTCATCTCCTGATTCTTCTGAGCTTGATCTTCATCACTATCCTATTCAGATGATGACTCAGATGGTGGTGATGGTGCTCTTGGTTCTTTTCCGCGTGATCTTGTGGATGATGAAGACTTGGATGATGTGGAATATCGTGGTGAGGATGATTGAATGGAGTATGACTTTGGAGTACGAGATCGACGATCTTGAGTGCTAGGCACTAGAGCAAGTGGATTAGCCGTCTTTACAACTCGTTCAGCTCTAATTTCATTTGCCTCATGCTGAAATTATTCCAAGATATCAAAGAGAGTGTGATAGTTTACCTTGTCTAACTGCTTATGTTGTTTCACCAAAAGTAACAAAATATAGAACCTCTGATTTTACCATATTGACTTTGTCAACTGTTGTACTCTTTATTTATGGAATCTATATAATTCCACTTTTATATGACTTACTATTAATCATATACCTTTTTGTCATACTACCTTTCATATTTATTTCTATATTTATATGGACCTTTAGTCATTGTTGACTACTCTGGCAACTGACTGGCCACCTGAATGAATAAGGACTCATCACCTCAGTACACTTTTTGAGATAAACTGTAACTTTACTTAATTAAATTATTAAGTACTTGGACTTATTTTTATATGTATATAATTACATATATTTCATAATAGGAATAAACACCTAACACCTTAAAACAATGTACATTATTTTACATTGACATTTATTTACTTTATTCTAGAAAAATAATTACAATGATGTATTCATTATATACTTTCACTAAATTACCTAAAGGTTTAACTAAAGTACCTATAAACTTAACAAATGCATACAATATCATACAAGGACCATTATTTTCATTCAACACTTGATAAAAATTATCAAAACCCTCCCACCATGCATGTTAATGCCGTGTATGGGCATGCATACACCAAAAACCAATAAGTTACTTAACTTGTAACTAGGAACTAATCATTAGGACTTTAAAAGTCAAACCCCCCCATGCATCCCATACACCAATCACTATTAAGTCATAGTTTGTCCCCCTTGCTTACTTACACACGACAACACAAAGGAAGAAAGAAAGAACATGTGTTTTGCTATTTGAGGTATACAACCATGCATATCTTACACAATCCAACAAGGATACTTCCTAAGATCCTAAGTACTATTTTTGGATACATCAAATCTTGCCAAATCCTTATATATCCGAAACTTCACTCCTCACTTTTCAAAAACACAACACAATTCACTTGATGCTCATCACCTCACTCTCTCTCTAAGAACATACGGCTATAAGCCTTTCCTCCATAACCAAGACCTTCAAGATCATTTACTAGGTCTCCTCCATCTTGAATGCTAATCATTTGTCAAGTCCTACAAGTATCTTGATCTCCAAAACAAGAAAAGAAGCCCTAGCTACACCCTTGAAGCCCACGGCTTGATTTTTGGCTACAAGAGTCACCATTGTTGAAACAAAGTTCTCATTCCTACTCATCCTCCTATTCATTCCTAGATCTATCTTAACAAGTAAGTAAAACATAAAACCTATCTTTCAATATACTTATTTTTCATTCACATAAACATACACATGATTGTTACTAGTAAAACATGATCTTAAAACAAAAACATAAAACCCTAAACCTAAAATGGGTCACGGCTTAAAATGTTTTGTGTGTTAAAATGATGTAAAATCTTGATAACCATGATAAACATAACCTTCTGAACTAGTTAAACTAGAAAAACTATGTAAAACATAATCATGCATATATTGGACGTGGGGTTTTAAACCCTATGGTTCAATATTGGTTAATCTTGTAATGTATAAACATGCCTAGAAACATTAGATCTACACTACTAGTTGCCTTAGAATGATAAGCTC
The DNA here is from genome assembly GCA_025667525.1 of Glebionis coronaria. Classification (NCBI taxonomy): domain Eukaryota; kingdom Viridiplantae; phylum Streptophyta; class Magnoliopsida; order Asterales; family Asteraceae; genus Glebionis; species Glebionis coronaria. The sequence continues at coordinate 165,983,977 of CM046878.1, read as the reverse complement.
ACTATTTTTGCCTTATAGGATTTAGTTTTAAGTCCACTATAATAAGCTTGCCTAAATAAACTTCATTGTTACTAAATAATGTTTTTAAAAAACTTTTGGTGTCAAAATTGTGATTTTATAAAGTTTCAGGTTAAAAACATAGATCTATAAATATTTTTGGACTAAAATGATAGATCTATGAAGTTTTGGATTAAAATGGTAAATCTACTAAGTCTCGGATTAAAAAGAACAAATATAATTGTTTTGGGTTAATATTGTAAATTTATTAAGTTAACGGATCTAAATGAACAAGTATAGAAACTCACTTTCCAAAATTATAAACATAAGGGTTACTTTTGTAAAATGCCGAGAGTTGAGGGTAGTGTTTTGACACTATCCGAAACTCCAAACTTAATACAAGGACCTAAATGAGATTGTTAACATGTTAGGGTAATTTGTGGAACTTAGTAAAAACCTAGGGATCCCTTTTGCCCATTGCCGAAACTAATAGAAACCCTAGGGGACCTATTTTGCCAACCTAGTAAACTGTTATGAGCCCTAGATAAACCCTAGGGGTTGTTTTTGGAATAAGCCGAAAGTCAATGGAGCCCTAGGGGGCATTTGTGTAACTTGTTTCTAAACCTAAAATAAGCCGAATATAGGAGGACTAAAATTGACACTTTCTGAAACTTAAACAAACCCTAGTTACACGTGTAACTAGGGAGGGACTTGTTTTGTCATTATTTGAAACTTAAACGAACCCTAGGAATATTATATAATATAATCACGGGTAATTATGTAAATAGAGGGACTAAAATGTAATTTATACAAAGTATAACAAACCCTAAATTTACTATATATTTATACTCGATACTTAAAACGTAAAAACTTAAATAAACATAACATTTATTATTTTTCCAAACTTATAATTTAATAATTATAAACACTACGAAAACGTGGAATTTAATTAAAATGTTATACGTTTTATAAACCCTATTTATATATAAGATATAAATTAAAAAATGATTAACTTATAAAAATAAATATATTAATTATATTTATTTTCTATTACTTTAAATATATATAAAACTTCCTTTTATAAATATATAAACTATTTTATGAACAATACAAGTACAAGAAAATTAATTAAATATATTAATTAAGTTAATAATATTATTTATTTTATACCTAAAATAAATACTACTATAACTTGTACAACGATGAACTAAAATACAAATATCGTAATAAAATGCTTAAAAACAAGTATAAGCATGCACAGGTGTGTTCTGAAACTTTTATGCATTATGTCATGCATTTACTAAGGCCTTATAATTATTTAGGTCGTTGACTGTATCGTGAGCATCATATCAGATTTACTTGAGACTATTTGTTGTACTATTGAGGTGAGTTCATGGCCCCACTTTATAAATTAATAAACTTTTAAACCTGTTAATGGGGAAGAAAACATGCAACATATCTTATTTTATGGACATAAATTGAACTGTGAAACCTTTGATTACATTTGTCTATTGTAGATGAACCCGCATGACCCGTGCATCTGAAACTGTTAGAATTATTGAATTACTTGAATGTTATAAATAGATCTATTTGGGATTGACCATCCCCATCTGGGTGAGTCATGCTCACTGTGCCTAGGCCAGGACAACAGATGTTTCACATGTCAGCACTTATTATTTTTGGGTGCCTTTCTATAAGGCGAAGGGTCCTTATTTGTTAAGGACTTAACTGTCAAGTCTCAGTTTCAGGCAATATGGGAATGTAATTACTTTTAAGTATTGATACTTTGTGCATTACTACTTCAGTGAATGTTTATTGTCCAAACTTAATTTATTAAACTTGTGAATTCACCAACTTTATGTTGACTCTCTAAGCATGTTTTCTCAAGAAACTGAAGCAGGTATTGGTGTGCATGGAGTCAAGCATCATGATAGGCTGCATCTATAGAGCTCATCTGGGATTTTATAAACTGGGGAATAATTCAAACTGTTGAACAATGTTTAAGACAATTTTAATACTATTTGCACTTTTATCCATGTAATAAATGTAATGATAATCTTTTATATGCTGCTCTGTACGCTATCTGCTGTTGATCCACCTACGTGACACCCAAATATTATTTCCGCTGCATTTGACTCAATTTGGGGGTGTCACAGAATGGTATCAGAGCGATAGTTATAGAGAACCAGAACAAAATTTAAATAAATATAAAAATAAATTTTTTATATAAACTGGACTATAACTGCTTTAAAAATCTTTTGGGATTTTCGGGACTAGAATATTTAAGCATATAGAGTGTAGAGCATACATTCTTACGTGTCTATCTGTGCATTAATTATTAACATCCGGTTAATTAATCTCATAAGTATTAACGTAACCTTTAAACACTGTCATGTTAAATGGCACTATTATATAATTTAATCATTATTTCCCAAAAACTTTTAACTTGAGTAAGTTTATACTTATGACAATTAAATCAATACTATTTTCAGATTACTATGGCATCACCTACTGATACTCCTGCTGCCGTATCACCGACGTCCGTCTTGTGTGGATGGATATCTGCCGGTGACGCAGACGACAGTCACGCTTCTGGTGACATCGCTCTCGTTGCTGCCCTCATTGCTACTCCACCTGTTTCACCTATTTCCCCCGCTGGGGAAGAGGTTCAGCCGACTGCTGCCATATCACCCTTACCACCAGTTTCTTCACTACGGGACTAAACACCCGAGTCTCTGCCGCCTCGTAAGAGGAGGTATGAGGCACCCGTCGACTCTACTTTTGAGGTCGCCGAGGGTTCGGGTACGAGGCGCGTGGATCCTGTCCAGGCCCAGATCACTGCACTGGCTGCACGCCAGGCACAGGATGTGGCAGAGATTCATGCTCTGCTGGTCGATGCATAGCTTGGACGCACTGCTCTGCAGTCGCGTCAGGACCTTCTGTGTTGGACTGTTAGTGTTGAGGCACATGCTACCTACTGCAGAGTCAGCAGACTGAGACTCACACCGCTCTCATGACCATGGAGCAGACGCTTGCCATTTTCTTCGATCTCCAGGATGTCCGTCACCAGGGATTGACATCAGAGACCACTCATCTTCGGGGAGTTCAGCAGACCCTCAGAGACCAGTTCTTGGAGGCACTCCGACTCTATAAGGAGACCCGGGAGGCCATGACTGCGATGCAGGATGCCATGCAGGCACCAGCCGTCTCATCACCACCAGTGACACCAGTCGTATATGAGGAGTCCGTTAGACATGAGTAGACTAGGTGTACTAGATCTTTTGTACATCATGATAAGCTATTAGGGTTGCATCCCGACTATCATGATATAGGACCTCATGTATTTTTACTTTCTTTTATCAGTTGTATCTTTGTACTGTACTATTTAGATTAGGGATTCGTAGATGATGTACTTTATATTATGTGTACCACCATCCCAGATAGGCGGTCTGTGCTCTGTCTTGGATTGGTTGTGCAATTTGTACTATATTCCTATTCTAGAAATATGGCATGTACTCATTAGCTTTTGTTATATCCTGTACTGTATTATATTATGAACTTTTAAACAGGATATCCAATTTGTTGCAAAGTCTATGCATGAATTTCTTTTCGTGTATTTATATAAAACTGTGCTAACACCTTAAACTAATGATTTCATTTTTGTGTATAATTATAGAAAAATGGTAATCACTAGAACTAACCCCAACAATGTCGACACTACCCAAAACGTCACTGCTGCACAACTAAGGGAAATGATTGATCAAGGCATCGCAACTGCGATGGCTGCCCAGCAGAAACGTAGACGATAGTCAAAACTCCAAAAACCGCCAGAATAATCAGACCACCAGGGGTTGCTCTTACCCCGAATTCTTGAAATGTAAGCCTTCCTACTACAAGGGCAAGGAAGGATTGGTGGAACTGATGCAGTGGTTTGAAAGGTTGGAAACTGTGTTCCGCATCAGCGACTGTGCAGAAGAGAACAAAGTAAAGTTTTCCACCTGCACCTTACTTGAGAGTGCTCTTACTTGGTGGAACTCTGTAGTTGCTACTCTTGGACACGACGCTGCCTATGCTCTCAACTGGACTGAACTGAAGGAGAGAATGACAGAGAAATACTGTCCAAGGGGAGAGATGAAGAAAATTTATATCGAATTGTGGGATCTCAGATGCAGGAACAATGACATCACTGCATACAACCAAAGATTCCAAGAGTTGACTCTAATGTGTGCCAGAATGTTTGTGGAGGAGCAAGATAAGATTGAGAAGTATGTTGGTGGACTCCCAAACGCCATTCATGACAGTGTGCTCGCATCTCGACCTACTACCGTCGAGAATGCCATTGAGTTCGCTACTGAATTGATCAACAAAAGAGTCCATACCATATCCGAGAGGCAAACTGACAACAAGCGAAAGGCAGATGAGTATTTCCGTAGTCAGCACCAGCAGTATCCTAAAAAGCAAAATGTTGGGCAAGTTTATAGTGCTACCTCTGAAGGGACTAAGTCGTACGTGGGCGCAAAACCTTTGTGCTCCAAGTGCAACTATCATCATACTGTTGATAGCCCATGCCAGACCTGCTACAGATGTGGACAAGTGGGTCATTTTGCTAAAACCTGTCGAGTTAATGCTGTCACTCATGCCCGACCCAATCAAAACATTAGGAACTACAACAACAGGGGCGGATACAATGCCCGTGGGAACGGGAACGGATATCAGGGAAACCACCTGATGATGATTGACACGGTCTGCTGCAACTTTTTCTTCACGGCCTCCTTTGTGGCACCTGCAGAGGTACTGGCCTCAAGTAAACAATAACCAGCCCTTGAGAACAGATGGTAGTGGAAACAGGAACCTCGTTCGACGGAGGAAGGTATGCGAAACCAACAGTGGGTTACGACACACAATTTGGCTACCTTTCTTGCTCTCCTCACGACTAATATTTTTGCAAAGGGCATGCTCCAATGGAAATTCAGCTTTGATAGCCCAAGGGTTAGTAAAAGACTGATTATCTTAATAAACAGGAATTTTAATCTGTTCCACACATGGTTGGAGCTTGCGGAACCAGACAGGTTGGTCCTCTTCCCTAAAATCACCCTTAAGATAAAGGGAAGCCATCAGCCGGTAAAGAGGGGAGTCTTTCAGAGCCTCCAATTGATCCACCAATGGATACTACACATTTTTCGAAACATTCATTGAGGTCGGCCTCGGGCTGATAGGAAGCATGGGTAGCCAACTCAAGTCCAGCCTTCACGTGCTCAAAAACGTGGTGGGCACCTTCCCTCTTTCCCATCTCAATACCATCGGATACCACGTCAATAAATACCTTTTGTAACTCCAAGGACTCTGAGCATTTAATAACAGCCAAGCGAAGCCCGTGCCCGATCACCCAACGACACCCGACAATCTCCGTTAGCATATGAGGATATAGTTCCTCTTCAAAATCTATGCTAAGGGCATCCAGGCGCGCGTCTAATTCAGTTCAGTGGTCTTCAACCATCGTGGTCTGCTTTACGTTGTACTCCTCTAACTCAACAACGATCGGCTCCTCTCCTTTAACTATAATCTTCAACTTGTCACGGTCAAGGGATAGGGCGAAACGTCATTGGAAAAAATTTTGTTGGTTGCGTCAAGTGTGGATATCTAGGTATGGACACGCTCTATATCTTGAGAAAGATCCGCATTCTTGGTTTGGTACTCCTCATACAATTTGGTTTTGTCTAGGATAACGACCTCAGAGTCCTTTATTGGTCCCTAAGGAAGATGACTTCAACTTGCATGGCTCTAAGGGAATTTAATTGATCCGAGAGCTTTTCACTCTCTTTGTTTTTAGTGCGGATATGTTGCTCACGTCTCTCTATTTTGGAATTGCCTTTCCTTAGTAGCCTGATGTTAAGTCCATGGATCTAGACTCATCTAGGACATAATAACAATGATTGCAACATGCACAATAAAATAATAATGAACACAATCAAAGTTATAAACAAGGTTTTCTTATTCATAAATGCTTACTAATAAGCTACTAATAATAAGCTAACTAACGTAGGCGCCTTATAGGCTTGACGCCTAGAGAACACACACACACCTTTGGTTTACATTGTATGTTAATGCGTGAATAAACCTAGATGCCTACCCCTCTTTATATAATAGAGGGACTAGGGTTTACATGCCAATCCTGGCTTACCTACTAAGCCAACTATTACACTTTCGGTCCTTCATCTATTTTGTCATATCAACTCTAGTTCTATAATTCCCAACACCTGACCCCTTATTCAAACCTCAGTCGAAGTGACGAGTCAAGCATAACCTGATGGGCTGACGCCACATTGTATTTAGCAAGGAAATAATTGTTATCCATGTGACAGACCAGTAAAAAATACCCGGGAGGCGTTATATGGTCAATCACTTCTTTACAGGCCTCTAGGTTTTCTAGGCGATGACCTTTTGTGAGTCCCCACCCTGGCTGGTAAATGATTCTGGGAGAGCAATCCGTTAATGGGAAGGGGTGGATTTGTCAGACACAGATTCCCTGGAAGCAGTCGTGGTGGGGATGGGGGCAGATGTCTACAACTCGGGCAAAGGCTCATTTGCCACTTTTTAGACGTGCATGTGAGAGTGACAACAAGCAAGGGGAGTTAAAAATATATTTTCAAAATAAATAAAGAACAACAATGGAAGGGAACATATTTTTAAGCCAAAAAACTTACGAAGTTGTAGTAGCTTTGGGTGGCGGTTACGGCCCTGCAAAGGATACTAGATTAGGGTTATCCACGCTTGTCGCAGATTGGAAAGGAGTTGGGATCGGGGTAGATAGTACAGGTGCCTCCGTTCCTGAAATCATGGTTGGTACGGGCCTGTCCCTAATAATGATATGGGGGGTTTGAGAAGATGCATGATCTTTCCTGAAAGTTTTGGGAGGAGCGTTCGCCATCGACATTCCAAATTTCATTTTCTTGCTAAGACTCTTCTTATAGCCCGAAGAACCGACCGTGGTGTTATCGGCTATCATATCTACGGAAGCAGGGATTACTTGGGAAGTACCTATGTCTTCCATTGTACAATCCTCTTCTTGGATTTCGTCATGTGTTCGGTTATCAGTACCGGCGGCTTCAAGGTTAAGATTTTTGTCGTCCTCATTCATAAAATAAGCGGAGACTTTTGCACAGTAGAAACGGTGTCTGAGGTTTCAGATCCAGGGGTCGTATTCTTCATATCAATCACGCGGCCCGCGGTGACAGCTAGGAGGGGTCGCTCATTAGGACCACGCTCGCGGGATCTAGTGGTTACTTTCTTGTGATCACTAGTACGGATGGGTCCGAACAGGTTCATTTCTACAAAAGCATATACACAGAATGGTCACGGTACAATTATAATTATGCAAACATGGACGAAAGTATAAACAAACACCCACCTTGGTCATTGTCAACTAGAAAAACTAGATACTCATCATCACCCAATAAATAGTTGTGGCTCAAGCCTATGAGGCATAAGAGGAGTTCGGGATATTTGTGTAAGGGGGTGCAATGTGTTCTAACACGGTTACATCATTGGCGCTATACGACCCGACGTAGGGCGATCTATTCTTGGGAGGGACGTACGCCAAACTACGGCCGCGTGAAATACTTCAGTGTCTATCCAAAATAAGCGGTTGTTCTAGTTCTTTAAAGAATCAAGGGCTTTCAGATAACATTGGGGAGTTTCCTTGCCAGGGCGTTTACTAAACGACACAATCTGTTGCTAATATACGGGACATTGAAAACCCTAAACAGTTCTATCGTGGGGGTAATGTGGTGTGCGCGACAGTTAGCGCCTATACAGTAAAGTCGGGAGAGATGTACTTGGTAATGCTTAAGGAGGTCAAATTAGAATTTAGATACGGGGATGCGGTAGTTGGTGGTTTCGAAAAATTTACAATACATCAGTTTTCCCCACGGGGAAATCAAATTAAGTCTCATGAGGACCAGGAAGTTGCGAGTGAAGGCCATTAGAAATGTTGTAATTCGAGCAAAATTGCATCAGATACACATCACTTACTTTCGATACGGTGAAATCTATAGTAATAACATCCCTAACCATTTTTAATTAGATTTTGAGAAGGGCGCGATATGCTCACCTATATTGCTTGAAATCCGAGGGAAGAAGAGTGATGTGAGGAGGTTGTTTTTTGAAAATGGCGATGGAAGATAACTGTATGAACTATCAACAGTGGCAAGCTCCTCTATTTATACGCTTTCCTCGATCTGTGTGTCATGTTGGATGTGTGACATGTGTTATCCACTATCTATATCTGACGCCTGTGATAAAATGGGCAGCTGAAAGGGTACTGGAACCCACGGATCTAATTGGTCAGTTATCTTACGTGTATCGAGAGTGGATCTTACGTTTCAAAGGTGAGGCCTACGTAAGGTTAAGAAAGTGAAGCCTCTCAGAGAGGAATATTTTATTAGTCTAGTAACCGTGGCCGCGACCACGGATACTAGACAGGGAAACATGATGACGTATAGTATGGACCGTCCGACCCATTACTATTCTTATATGCTTATCTACCCATATTACACACATAGTTGGATAGCCCATTAAGGCCTGACCCATAGTAGACCAAACGCGGTTTATTTGGGTCGCGGTCAGGCCGTACCCGGTGTCACAAGAGTCCAAGTAGTTTGTATTTAGGAAGGAGATAAAATCAAATAAGTGGAAGATATACTTTACTTATTTAGAGGGTTCAGATAAGTACAATTTTCGAGTATTACGGGCCATTACTTGGTCCGAATGATTAGGAAACCTTAAGGGGTATCTCGGATATAAAATGAACGACATAAGCATCACATCAGGTATCTTATAAACCCTAATCATAATCGATTACCTAAAAGCATGCATTTTTACTCTCACGCTGAAGTCTAATCGAATGATACGTTCTCACGATAATATTAACGTTGTTTGTTTCTTATGCAGAATTTCATACGTTCACTTAATATAAGATTCAAGCCATCCAAAATCGAATAGTTTTCTATTCGGGCAGCTAGAGGCCGATCAAACTTTTCTATTAAAAATCATTATAGTTTACGGAAGAATATCATTATAGTTTCAACACAAAATGTCTAAACATAGAGTTAATCCTAAACGATAACGAGCTCTCCGATCTCCACTTTCAGTTTGGAGGTTGAATAGATCAAGTGAAATTATGATTCCTAAAATACTTTAACTTGTAGCATGTATTTTTCTTTCCTTATCTCCTTGCTTTAATCGTTTATAATACAAAAGATGTTTAAAATAAATTAGTAATAACCAACTGTCTTAGAGCAGTTGGCCACCAACTACCGAAAAAGTACGTAGTTGATCAAGTCAAGCGTAAGAGCGGAGGTTCGAATCCGGACTCCGGCTTGGTCAACGAGTGTTGCCTAAATAATTTATTGGGATATGTTTTTCTTGTTGGGTGGGGGCAAAAGTACACAAACTTAATATGGTTCCACCAAATGATATTTTTTTAAAATAAATTAGTATCATGAAGAAAGTATAAAGAAGTTTCCATTAATTACGTTTGAATAATATTGAATTGGTACCTACTAATTTTTTGTATATCTTTTTCTTTCAACTCGTGGTTTAATGTGGGTTTCTTTAATCATTTTATTGGTAATTATTTAAATTGGGTTAAGAAATCTCTTTTATGCTTTACATCGAATGCATCTCCTTCTCTCTTTCCCTTTGGTCGTCCATGTGTTACATTGTATATGATATGATGGAGTAATATATATCTCTCTCGACCATAAAGAGTTAAAGACAACACCAAATCTAATAATAATGGCCACTACTTAAGCAAACGTTGCCTTTCAGAAAGATTTTTTTTTAAATCTAAACACATTTTGTTTGTAGTGCACACAAGTACACAACATATATAAATAGCATAGTTTATAAAAATTGACTTATCTTCGTATAGCCTTTTGGACATAGGAAATCAACGATAGTAGCTAGTACGTAACGAGCGAGTATTGACCACTTTGCACTTTGCAGGAAGGAATGAACGTCCTCTTATCAAATATTCTATTTGTCATTTGTCGTATTAAAAGTGTTCATGTTATTATTTATGTTAGTTATCAATAAAGGTCTCAATTTAATTTTTGAATAATGATTGTGATGATTTTTTTTTACTTTACATTTATCTATGTTTGGTAAGAGTTGTTTGAAAGCTTTTTTTAAAACTGTTAGCTTTTTTGTTAAAAAAATAATCTATTAGCTCTATATGGCACAACAATTTTGTAGAACTGTTAGCATTTTATTTTAAACAAGTAGCTCTCAAATAAAAAGCTGTCTCATACAGCTTTTTAAATTGTGAAGAGCTGTTAAAGCTGTAGATTACTGATATACCCTCCAACCATATTATAATTTATTTAAATATGTCTTTTTAAGTTATTTTACATCTTAATTTTACAGTTAACAGCTAATATACCAAACACTTTTATTAATAATACAGCTTTTTAGTAAACAGCTTACAGCTAACAGCTTACAGCTAACAACTTACAGTTAACAGCTAGTTTTACCAAACATAGCGCTATGTTTGGCAAAACTAGTTGTAAGCTGTTAACTGTAAGTTGTAAGCTGTTAACTGTAAGCTGTAAGCTGTTTGCTAAAAAGCTGTTAATGTTAATAAAAGTGTTTGGTATATTAGCTATAAAGATAAAATGTAAAATGACTTAATAGGACATCTTTTAATAAATTATAATATAGTTGGAGGTTATATCAGTAATTTATAGCTTTAACAGCTCTTAACAATCTAAAAAGCTGTATGGAACAGTTTTTTATTTAAGAGCTATTTGGTTAAAATAAAAAGCTAACCGCTCTAAAAAAATGTTGTGCCAAACAGAGCTATTAAATTAATTTTTTAATAAAAAAACAAACAGTTTTATAAAAGCTTTAGAAAAGCTCTTACCAAAAATAGCCTTAGGCTACTATCATTAATTATATATATTATAATCAAATATTTTTGTTTGCAGATACTTTTTTTTAATTTATATATGTTGCCCACAGTGTTTAAGTATACTTTTCAAAAGCGTTGTATATCCTCGTGCCACGAGGTGTTGTCAAAGTCAAAAAAATAATATCACGTCAAAATATAGTCTTTTGATGTTACTAGACGAGTACTCGCGTATAGCGGCGGAATGTTTAGTAGATATAATTAACGAAATGCTATTTTGTGGTAAGTGTTTCTTAAAATCAAAAGTGAGTTTGATAAAATAAAATTGGAAACAATCAAAAAAACATTTATCATTCTTAACATTTATCAAAAACATATAAAATGTTTAGTGAAACTGGAAGTGAAACATTACATCAATTATGAAATAAAATATAAAAACCTGCGTTACTCGCCACGTAAAACCTCTTGGTACACGAAACTTAAGATGTATACTCTTTCACCAAAATCCTTGATAATATCTTTGTAGTTGTACGCGGTATCTCTTTAGATAACGTAACATAAAGTCGGTCATGCGAGAAAACAAAGTCGGGCAAATAGACAGACACATTTGAAATTGTTGCCTCTCAGCTATATTGATAGTAATCGTAAAGCTAATACGGATAGAAAATTATGTTTTTAGCTTTAAAAGGAACATGTCTTCTTGAGATGCAGTAATAAGAATTCCTAGCAAAACCATTCTAACTTGTGGCTTATCTCCATTCCCGCCTAAAAGCTGTCTGTAAACAAAAAAAAGGTTTATTATAATCATTGCAATGAATAGTGTTATATAATCAGACACGAAGCTAACAAATTTTCCTTTGATTCATAAGACACGACGCCTAGAAAATGAGTGTTTATCATCATTAAGGAAAATCTTTTTTGTGACACGTTGTATTTCTATATCAACATTATATTGTGTGATTTTTTAGTTATTGTCTACTAATGCAAATCTGACTCAACTTGTTAGTCTAAGGGCGGCTCTTGATAAAATAGATCAACTTGTTAATCGTCTAGATTCATAATAAAAGATTATTACTACCATCTATATACTACTAAAACAATTGGTTTTTCACGTTCGATAGCAGCATAAAAACTATCATCAATTAACCCTAACAAATCACAGTTCAGAGACTGAGATATTGAGTCAAAGATATAATATATCTTAGTAAAGCCTAAGGGTGGCTAAATAGGTGGATTAGACGGGTATGGGCAGTGGGTTAAATGGACTTTGGTCCATGGACGTGAACTAAATGGGCAATTTTTAATATTTGGACTAAATGGACTTGGACCAAATGGACAATGGACCAAATAGACATTGGACCAAATGGACTTGGGTTAAATGGACGATATTAAAGGATAAACAAATAGATTCAAGATTAATTTAACCAAATGCTTTTATGTTGTCCAAATAGTCCATAATACCTATTTATTTAACCAAATGATTGTCCAAATAATCCAAATAAAATAAAAGTCAATACTCATTTAGTCCATTAGTTTAAAAAGGGTCCAAATAGCCAAAATTTAAGCATATAGACATGATTTGCCACCTCTAGTAAGACCAAATGTTGCAAAATAAATAATAAAGCAAAAAAGGTAATTAGGTAGTAACTTTATTGTTATGAATAAATGGAGACCAAAATAAGAAGGTTTCAATTGTCATATTTTGCGTAAGGAGCAAACACAATAATTCTGGTTACAAAGAAAAGTGTATACTATAATAACTATTTGTTAGAAAGACCAAACTCGTTCGACACATTCACCATTTTTTTATCTGCATTTTGTTTTTGCTTTTCCACCATCATATAAGTGAGGTTGAAACATTTTTATAACCTCTTCGTATGTCCGTTTTTATTGTCCAACACCTATTATTATTAGATCGATCCATATGTCACATACCATATCTCCAAGCAAAGCAAGTTTTAAAGAAGGCTGACATGTTCGATGACGTCTTGAGGTTTGCCCATTTCCATTTTAAAAAAGTACAGCTCCCAAACATATTCAATTATTGGCGAATGCATAATCCGATTTTAATGGGTCTTTAGAACTTTTTTGAACTGAAAGTTTTGGTTTATCATTAACTTTTGTTTTGACTTTCTAACATAAGTCCAGCCGTGTATATTAAAATTCAATGATTTCCTAACATAGATGTATACAGTTATCATAGGCGATATATTCCTAAGTTAGAGTTGCTATAATTTCTTAAGATAGAGTTGTAGTATAATTACATGTTTTCCACTTAAAACTTAGAAACTTTCTTATATAAAAACTTAATAAGTTCACTTGTGTTAAAGGCACCATTGAAGGACAAAGAAAGTATAGTCAAACCATGAATGAAATGATGCAACCACAACATCAATGAGACCTTGTTTTGATCTATAAAACACTACACGAAAAAGGATTGAATTGATTAATTAGAGCCAAAATGATATAAAACTCAGTAAAGGATTAATGAAGTAGGTAAAGAGATGTAGTTAAGACAAGATGGGTTATACTCTTAGAATCGACCATGTCATTCTTGAAAAAAGATTACAAGAACAAAGTATGATAAAAACCAATATTCCAAGGACGTCAAAACATGAATATAAAAGCACGGACAAAGATGCTTCAAATACAGTTACAAAGATAACCCTCTAACTAAAAATAGTTTCAAAACAAAAAGATAATTAACTCCTGGAACCAACTTAAGCCTCAATCTCTTCAATGTTGCCTTGTCACTTACGTAAATACAATCAAGAAACTTTCTGATAACTTTCTGATATCCTTGTTCTTCAGGTGGCATTTATACACATGCAAAATAGTACGGACAACCATTAAAAAATGCTAAATGGAAAAGATTATATAAAAAGTTATGTTAAATATTAAATACAAGAAAACATAAAGAGATACCTGGTTAATGAGAGCACATGTGAAACGTGTTCAATATCTTTTGTATGAAGAACAAGCTCATCCTTAGCCGTCTCGATCTAATAACAATTGCACCATCAAGCAAATCACCTTGTCACCTGTCTACAAAGAAAAATACAGAGATTATGAGTTACTGTAGATAAGCGAGAATAAAAAGGGTTTGTGGCTGAATATAACCCTATATTATGATGGTTTATATAGGCATTTTCATTAAGGGTTTTAGTTCAAAATTCAAACTGTTTTGAAGAAGTAGTGGTCATTCTTTCCAGGTTGTAAACAGCTAAAAGCGTCTCATTTTACTTGTGGCGTTTCATAAGTTTCATTCAACATTCCATATATGTTTGTTTGAAATAGTATGGTGTGTGAGCTACACAAATATGGAAATGTTTGAAATTTTCAACATTAAACATACACACATTAGATACCCATGAGCGGTTCAACATTGCCATATTTGTTAGTGTTTTCAACAATTTGCATAAACCCTTTATAGGGTATATAGATAAATCTTTTGAAATCATATTTTGTGCTTTTTGAATATTTATTTTCATTTTAAGTTAAAAAGAATTTCTTTAATGAAAAAACACATCACATAAAATAAACAAATTTTAAAGCTAACGGTATAAACAAAATAAGAACTTATAGTGCATAAAAAACGCTATGAAAGACTTGAAGCATTAATGGTAATCAATGTTAAATGTATAATGACTTGAAATATTTAATACAATACTTGCAAGTAGAAAGGCTATTGCTTCAAAGACTTGGCTAGTGCCAAGTTTTTCTTCCAAATTCTTTTAAAAGCTTTCCCCCTCAATGGTAAAAAGCTTTTCAAAAGCTTTTTCAAATAGTAAAAAGCTTTTCATCAAGTCCTCCATTGCACATGCTCTTAATACATAATATAAGTAATAGGAGTATGAAAAATGGTTCTTGATGCTTACAAAAAGTGACGTGTGAAAATGGAAAATAAGAGCGCAAAGACACTAGCTAAACCTAAAACTAAGCCTTCAATACTCAAGATTATGATAACTTAACCTAATAAACTTCTCAAATAAACGATAAAAACTTAAACCCAAGTTTTTTTTTTTCTTGTTTTCTTTAATAGGATTTATTAGAGAGCAAAAAGAGAGTGAGTGTATGGTAAATAAAAGTTAGAGAATGCTAGCTACTTATAAATAGTTTAAGGTAAGACATTTAGTATATAAAATAAGCACTACAGCTAGATTAGTAAAAGAAAAACATTACTATTAACGTGTCTTGCGTTGCTTGTAATCGGAGACAAAAGGAAAAGGAGAGAAACCAAAATATTGATAGCCAGGGCTTATAATCCAAGGGTTTATGTGTCTAAAGTTAGGTAGTGTGGTTTTTTTACAAGTCAAACAAGTTAGATAAGTAGATAGTTAACATCGAGTTGTAATTGAGTTAGGGAAGGAAATTGTTATATTTTTATAGTTTATAAGGGTTTTTTATATCATTTCATGTTAAATGAGAATACATCTTTAATCATCCATATATTGCACAACTTGAAACGCTACCGTCTAATGTAATCTTAGAAGAACAACCTAACGCCAACGAAGCAATGCTATGAGCTACCATATTTCCCTCCCGCTTAACAAAAGACCAACTATAAACGTAGAAAGCCAACGAGTAGGATAGTATATCTGAGAAGAGACTAGCAATTTGTATCAAAATGACATTATTATGAAGCGCATTTATTAAACACAATGAGTCGGTCTCGAAAATAACGCGAGAGTACCCTCTCCTAAGCACGTGATTCATAGCCCAATAAATTACTTTTGCTTCGGCTTCCAAGGGAGAGCTCGCATAACACTCTAACCGAGCACCTGAGAATAAAATATCACCATTGTAGTCGCGAGCTACAAAACTTAACCCTGCCTTTCTCGATTCCTTTTTCATGAAGCGTCACAATTAACTTTTATGAGATCGCCTTCTGGCCTTAACCACATACCTTAATGAGTGTTATGTAGCCTACTAGCATTTTCTCTCTGATTGGCCATGTGATAGTCTGATAACACGGATTTCGCTATAACTTCCACATTCTCCTCCCCACCATTCAATTGGCCATGAAAGTGTTTGTTTCTTTTTGTCCACAATCCCCACAATATCATCATGAATACCTCCCATTCAGATGGATAACTGTTGAGGATTAGCTGACAAAAATCATGAAATGTCACAACTGTGTATCTTGAAAAGAACCAAAGTTACATCGGTTCCATACCTCCTTTACTGATGAATATTTGAACAAGACATGTATTATATCTTCGGTTGTCTCGTCACAATTAGTAGAAGATGATGTTTGATTCAACCCACGAGATTGTAGGTTGTCAATAGTGGGAATATAATTATTCCATGCTCGCCAAACAAATAATTTGACTTTGTTGGGGTCTCTTCCTTTCCACACAGCACGCCAAAAGTCAATCAAGTCATTATAGATAGTAGTGCGAGTCATGTCTACATCTTCTTCAAGTGTTAACAGATAAGCAGATTTGCATGAAAATCGTCCTCCTGGACTATTATGCCAATAAAGCACATCATTCCTCGACTTGCTTACAAAGCAACCTGCAATCTTGGTTGGAATATTATGTAGAAATAATGAAGATAACAACTCATGATTCTAACCATCTTCTTCGGGATTTAATAAATCAGAAACCTGATCAACGTTGCAATTATTAGGTTTTGGACCCAAACTTCTGTGGTCATCGAGCCAAAAATGATTCCATACATTCACGCTACGACCGTTCCCAATGTTCCACTTGCACGCTTTATGAACAATATCTTTAACCGAGAGGAAACTACGCCAAATGTAGCTTGGACGATATCCAATCTTGGCATCAAAGAAACTGGATCTTGGGAAATAACGTGCCTTCATGATTCTAGCTGCCAGTGTTGTTGGAGATGTAACCAAACGCCACACTTGTTTAGCGAGAAGTGATTAATACTCGGTTTTGCAACCAAGTATCAAAATTCGTTATCCCAAGTCTCTTCGAATTGACTAATGGTTAAGAGTGCGACTCAATTGTCTTTTGGTGAGCAAAATGATTTGGTTTGGTTTTGGTTGTCTAATTTAAAAGCATGTATGAAAATTGCCGATGAGTAAAGTAGAAGTTTTGACAAAATTAAACTTAAAGTTAATTAGGAAAATACTTGAAACTTAAAACTTTGAAAAACTTTAAAACTTAGAATCTTAGTTAAATTGAATAATGCAAATCATCTCTGTCGGAATGCACCAAATCATACCCATTGGAATATAACTAAAAATAAGCCATCGGAATAATCAATGTAAAGGTCTATCGGAATATCAATCTTAGTACCCATCGGAATGCAAGTATAAATACCCATCGAAATGCAAAAACCACAAGTCTGTCGCAATGATGCTCGTCGGAATGTTCTTAGATCGCAAAGTTTCCAGATCGAAATGTTGAAAACACCTCAGTCGCAATGCGGTTCAGATCGGAATGTAGTAAAGTAAATTTGGGCAGCGTTTCGTTTTAACAAGAGCCTTAAGACCCGTCGGAATATGCGATCGCAATGAGCGATCGCAATCCAGATCAGAATAAGGGGGAAGTAACCAACCGATCGCAAAGTAGAACCCTAATGGGTTATTGCGATCAAAACACTGAAATCTATCGGAATGTGTAGAAACCCGTCAGAATGTGTGAAGCCCCAAGATTACGATGGGAAGCACTCTTAATCCGAAATTCGTGGCAAGTGTAAAACTCAATAAGCACAATCAATAATCTATTTTATCCAAAACTTAAACAACTCGAAAAGCTTAAATTTGACAACTTGTAAAACATAAAAGATTATCAACTTAATGAAATGAACTTTAAAATGACTAAAACCTTTGTGAAATCCAAAAATCAATAAGCTAAAACTTGTAATAAGCCAATAAGCATTACGAGCTTATAACTTATACGTGTAAGAGCTTAAGTATAACCAAAGAAGATTACTCTTTCAATCACGAAATCATTAAATCATACGCATGAAGTATGCAAATCGGATCAAAGGTAAAGTAAATCAAGAAATGTAGAATGAGATTAAGGATTAAAAGCTTAAATAGAACTTGATAAAATAAGCAATACACAAATGTTTTAATCTTGAAAGATCAAAAGAAAAGATGAAACTTAGTGAGAGAAAGTTTAAGACTTTCTCTCTCTAAAACTAGAAAGAAAAGTGAAAAAATGAAAAACTAAAAATTAAAGACAAACTCCCTCCTAATGACTATTAGGAGGGTATTTACAGGGAAGGTGGAAGGAGTGCATGTGTTGGATCTTCTTTCTTTCTTTCTTTACGTCTTCTCGACTCGACTTTAATTCTTTGTCTTTTGTCGATGTCGTGTCGGGATTTGAACTTGTCTTTTAATTTTCTTCTTCTATTAGACTTAAGTTCTTCGACTTCGTTAAACTTCCGTCTTCAGACTTTTTCTTCGATAAATCTTCAGAATAGGTCTTGGACTTCCGTTCTTTTTGCACTCTTGATCTTTTGACTTCGTTTTTCCCCGTTTTCTTCGATAAAAGCCCGTGAAAGCCCGTGTTTTCTTCCTTTTTCATATTTTGGTCCTAAAACACAATAAAAACACAAACCACGCATAATTCCGACTTTTACGACATAAATCACACGTTTTGGTCTTGTTATTATTGGAAATAAGTGGTAAAAGGATAAGTGTTTTCACACTTATTAAATCCCTTACACTTGACCATTACAATGCCCTCATGTAATGCATTAATTTTAAAGCACATGTTACATTTTCCATCATAAATAACCCACCTTGGCCTTTATTAAATACTAAACATAAAGTGAACGATTTAATCAATAGTTAGCTAAAGGACCAAATCTTTTAAAACTGCTTCTTGGGACCTTGGTTTAAAAATGCGTTTTGCGATCCATTGCGCTAACGGTCCAAAAAGCCATTGCGTGATGCGTGATGCGATTGCGAGCGCAATTTAGACGCGATGCGTTTAGCTTAAAAAAGTAAAAAAATATATTCAAGTACCAAATAAATATAATAAAGTTACAAAATAAGTTAGTAGCATATTAAAATTAGGCCTACAATCCCTTGTAAAACAAATAAATCAAGAGTAAAGCTTGACAAACACACTTAGCAAAATGCAACATACTATATTTTCGTTATTGTGTTTGTTTGAGATCTTTTTCTAACAAATTTTAGTATTAAAAAGCCATTAAAATATGTAGGTCTCTTTTAAATAGTTAAAATTTGACAAAAATGGCCTAAGTACTAGATTGCGACAATTGCTACCGTTGCTAGCAATACACAATTGCGATAAATTGCGGTTTAATGCGAACGCATTTTGGGATGACACTGCATTAGGCACCTTGATGCGAAATTTTGAATGCAACGCATTGATGCATGCAATTTGCGCAATGATGCGCGCATTTTTAAACCAAGCTTGGGACCTCATAAAGTTCATATCTTGGCATAACTCGCTTCACGATTTGAGACCCTTCTCGGACCGATATTTGGCAGCGACTTCATACTTCGAATCTTGAGATACGTTCATGAAATAATGGCCTTCTCTTCATAATAGGAATTTCTTCACTTGAAGTTTTGAGAGATTCTTCATCTTTGGACCACGACTTCTTCATTTTTCTCCAATCTTTATTTTGGACTTTGATATACAACGATCCGCCTCCTTTTAGGACTTGGATCTATTTATCCTCATACCTTGTTAGGGTCTTTTTGGATAGACTTCTCCAATCTTTTGGGGAGTATTTGCTTTTCATCGTGTGTCTCGATCCTTCATATTGATTTTTGATAAATGATTCTTCACATCACTTTTGGATCTTTAGCAACAAAATGTAGCCCTCATGCCTTGTTAGGGCCTTTTCGGACTCGCCAATCTTCGCATCCCGCTTCAATAAGTTATGCCTTGGCTATGAACTCTAATCCGTACCGAGCAACTTTTAAACGATCTGGGGCTAGAAGCTAAGTAACCTTTTAAATCGTACAACCTTATTTATTGCAGATAAATTTATTGACAAGCGGAGGGAGAATAGGCTTATAATTAACTTACATGAACTCACGAAAGAATACCAACTTATAATTGACTCTATCATCTCTCGTTCTCCACAGTTTAAAATATCAAGGAAGAGACTCGTGGATGCTTAGCCTATTAAATCAAAGTTTTGGGTTTTCGAGTCATCTATAGGATCTTGCAAATTCTTGGACTTTTTCAAGTTTAGAAATCGCATTTTAAAGTTCCCTTGATAAACAACTCTCTAGGATCAATTATAGGAACTTGCGAAAAGTTCTTGTTCTTAACCCGTGAGAGTTAAGACTTTCGCGTTTTATAGCTCCCTATATAAAAGCCTAGCAAAACTTGACTTAAACACGTTAAGGATACTAGCTAGAGTAAACTTAGGTAAGTAAACTCGGGTTGAGTCAAAATGTTCACGACTAAGAAAAATTTAAAACCACTTTATTGAAAATTTATTCTAGCAAGGAAAGAAGATAAGCATAATAAAGGAAAATACAACTATACAACTAGGCCAAAATAGATTAAAAATTTTGAAAAATGTCGAAAAACCAAATTTTCCGGTTAAAATGAGGGCAAATTTATGGAAAAGACCACTTACTTCGATAGAAGTCCCCCTACACTTGAGATAAACATTGTCCTCAATGTTTAAGCATGTGGGAGTAAACTCCCCTACACTTATGACATTGTGCACTTTGTTTAAATCTTGCTAAGGAAAGGACAACTAAAGTGAATTCAATGTGAACATATATAAAATATGAAATATTGAATCACAAGAGTTTAGGATAGAACCAGGAAGATGGGAACTCCGTATCACGGTTCGTCAAAAGTCATCAAGGTGGATCTTTGAAGCTTTAATCCCTGCACAGCACAAGAAACAAGACAACAAACACATACGGGGCTCCCCCTACACTTATTATGAAAGCAGTAAAGGATAGATCACGGGTTGCCTCCCGAGAAGCGCTTGTTTTTGTTCACCGAGTCACGAGCCTGACTCGACCCAAATTTAGTTCATGGGGAACGTGGTGAGGGATGGAATCATCTCATGGGAGATTTCCTCACCAAAGTACAGCTTCAAACGCTGGCCATTCACCTTGAAATTGGGCCCATTCGGCTGAGAAAGCTCAATGGTCCCATATGGAAAGACTTTGGCGACGGTGAATGGACCAGACCAGCGGCTCTTCAACTTGCCAGAGAAGATCTTCAACCGAGAGTTAAAAAGTAAGACGTGATCACCAACGTGGAACTCTTGGTTCTTGATTTTTGCGTCATGAATGATCTTCATCTTCTCCTTGTAGATCAGCGATTTCTCATAAGCTTCATTCCTCAGTTCGTTGAGCTCGTTGAGTTGAATCTTGCGATGATCACCGGCTTTGTTGATGTCGAAGTTAGCCCACTTCAAGGCCTAGTGCGCCTTATGTTCCAGCTCGATGGGTAGGTGGCAGGCTTTCTTGTACACAAGACGATAAGGTGTACAACCGATCGGGGTCTTGTAAGCAGTACGGAAAGCCCACAGAGCATCATCTAACTTATCGGCCCACGCGGCGCGATGCTCTCCCACAGTACGCTCCAAAATTCGCTTCAATCCACGGTTGGAAATCTCGGCTTGCCCATTGGTTTGGGGATGATAAGCGGTGGAAAGACGATGATTGACACCATACTTAGCAATGAATCTTGCAAATTGATCATTGAAAAAATGAGTCCCGCGGTCACTGATAATAGCACGAGGAACGCCGAATCGAGCAAAAAGCTGCTTCAAAAAGTTCACAACCACCCTCGCATCGTTCGTAGGGAGAGCCTTGGCTTCAACCCATTTAGAAACGTAGTCGACGGCGACGAGGATGTACTTGTTCCCTTTGGAGGATGGAGATGGCCCCATAAAGTCGATGCCCCATACATCAAAGATTTCACATTCCTGTATGAAATTTTGAGGCATCTGATCCTTATGTGTGATCTTGCCTTGGCGTTGGCAAGCATCACAATGCTTAACCATTTCGTGAGCGTCACGATAAATGGTGGGCCAATAGAATCCAGAATCAAACACTTTTTTAGCGGTGTAGTTGGGACCAAAGTGACCACCGGTGGGTCCTTTGTGGCAAGCTTGGAGAATGTCAAAAGCTGCCGGTCCGTCAACACAACGACGAATGATCAGATCAGCACATTGTTTGAATAGATAAGGGTCATCCCAAAAGTAAGTCTTAACATCATTCAAAAACTTCTTCTTTTGTTGGGATGTTAACCCTTTGATGAGAATACCACCCGCTAAGTAGTTTGCAATTTCCGCAAACCACGGGGTGTCATCAAGATTGAGATTTATAGACATTAAGGTCTCAAGGGGAAAGAGTCATTGATCTCTTTGTTCGGATGACCCCCTTGATATGGATCCTCAAGTCTGCTCAGATGATCCGCGACCAGGTTTTCGGCTCCCTTCTTGTCGCGAATTTCAATGTTGAATTCTTGAAGGAGTAAAACCCAGCGAAGAAGTCTTGGCTTAGAATCATGCTTAGTCATCAAGTACTTCAACGCGGAATGGTACGTGTATACGATGGTGGGGGATAAAACAAGATAGGGGCGAAATTTCTCAAAAGCATAGACAATAGCTAAAAGCTCTTTTTCGGTTGTCGTATAATGCAATTGAGCCCCCGTCATTGTTTTGCTAGCATAGTGGATTGGTTGGAAGTGTTTATTCACTCTTTGGCCCAAAACCGCACCAATAGCAAAGTCGCTAGCATCGCACATCAATTCAAAAGGCAGCTCCCAATTAGGGGTAACCAAGACCGGTGCCTTAGTTAGCTTATCCTTAAGAAGATTGAAGGCTTCGATACACTCTTTAGAAAAGATAAAAGGAGTATCTTTTTCCAAGAGGTGGGTCATCGGGCGAGCGATTTTAGAGAAATCTTGAATGAATCGACGATAGAAGCCCGCATGACCCAGAAAACTTCTCACACCCTTCACGGTTGAAGGTGGAGGTAATTTGGCTATGACATCTACTTTAGCACGGTCGACTTCAAAACCGGCTTTAGAGATTTTGTGTCCTAGCACAATGCCTTCTTTTACCATAAAATGGCATTTTTCCCAATTCATAACAAGGCGAGTGTCTTCGCACCGCTTAAGCATACGTTCCAAATTGTCAAGGCAAGAAGAGAAGGAATCCCCAAAGACCGAGAAATCATCCATGAAGACTTCCATGGTTTGCTCAACCATGTCATGGAAGATAGCCAACATGCACCTTTGGAAAGTCCCGGGGGCATTGCATAAGCCAAAAGGCATTCGTTTGTAAGCAAATGTGCCATAGGGACAAGTGAATGTTGTCTTCTCTTGATCTTAGGGATCGATGGGTATTTGGAAATAACCCGAAAACCATCAAGAAAGCAGTAATATTCATTACCCGCTAAACGTTCAAGCATTTGGTCCATAAAAGGTAGAGGGAAATGATCCTTTCTCGTGGCATCATTGAGTTTGCGGTAGTCTATACAAACTCTCCACCCAGTAACGAGACGGGTAGGAATCAACTCGTTGTTTTGATTTGGCACAACGGTAATTCCGCCTTTCTTAGGCACACAATGGACTGGACTAACCCATGGTGAATCCGAAATAGGGTAAATCATACCCGCATCAAGAAGTTTGATAACCTCTTTTTTGATGACTTCATGGATTTTAGGATTCACCCTTCGTTGGCTTTGAATTGTGGGCTTAAAGTCGTCCTCCATGAGAATTTTATGTGTGCAGAAGTGAGGATCAATTCCGCGAATGTCGGAGATTTTCCAAGCGATAGCTCTTTTATGCTTCTTCAACACGGCGATAAGTCGGGCTTTTTCTTCTTCTTGCAGGTCCTTCGCGATGATGACCGGTAACTTCTCGTCGTCTTCTAGGAAAACGTACTCAAGATGAGGAGGTAGGTCCTTAAGCTCAAGAGTGGGAGGATCCTCAATAGATGGTGAAACTAACGATGGATCATCATTTGTCACCTCTTTAGGAGAAGGAGGAGGAAACGGGTCCTCATTAATAAGTCTCTCAATAGTACGAATGTCTTCATCCCAATTAGTGGACAAATTATCATACTTAATATCAAGAGGACCCAAGCTCGCTTCGAAATCATCCAAGTCACTTTCTCCAAAAGGAGTCAATGCCGGAGCTATTGAGGCAACGGTCTCAACATTGGGTAGAGAAGAAAGAGTACTTTTGCAAGCATCATGAAAATGTTCTTCACAAGCCTTAATACAAGGCTTTTGCCTAGTAAGAAAGTTATCGTTCTAGTGTGTCTAATCGAATTGATCTAGGTTCTCTATGTGACTCAGTTTTATTTTGGTGGAACAAAAATGTTTGTCGTTGTAGTATATTTAAAGTGCAAAACAATTAAAATTAATTGTGCGTTATAATAAAATGGTGTTAGAATTAATCTAAGTCTAATTAAGTGCGATATTTAAAAAACTTCTGAAAAGTAAAATTAATTAAATGACTAAAAATTAAAGCTTGACGAGAATTGAAAATGAACAAAGTATTAAAATGAGAATGTAAAAATTAAACAAGTCAAAACATGAAAATTAATCCACCGTCGGAATATATTCTGATCAGACCTTGATCGGAATGTTAGCTTACCCCCAAATCGGAATATTGATCGGAAACCCAATCGGAATATGTCACTTACCCCAGATCGGAATATCCAGACAAACCCCAATCGGAATATAAACTTACCTTTGATCGGAATACGGGGTAGACCCTGGTCGGAATGCTAATTGGAATTACAATCGGAATATGTCACCTTACCTGATCGGAATCACCAAAAGAGCACCTCGATCAGAATGTCGAATTGACCACCAATCGGAATCATGTCACTAGTCCCAATCGGAAT
The DNA here is from genome assembly GCA_025667525.1 of Glebionis coronaria. Lineage (NCBI taxonomy): Eukaryota > Viridiplantae > Streptophyta > Magnoliopsida > Asterales > Asteraceae > Glebionis > Glebionis coronaria. Next base: position 165,959,271 of record CM046878.1, on the reverse strand, counting down.
ACCCAAAACTCACACTGATCAGAATACCAAAGCCTCCTTCAGATCGGAATATGTAAACCCTTTTCCGACCAAGCAATGTAGTTATGGTCGGAATGTATAAACCTCTTTCCGATTTTACCAAATCGGAATACGGAAGAAAAGTTACAAATTAAGCTAGAAAAATAAGCTATAATCCTAATAAGCACAAGACGAAATTCCTAAAGTAAGCCGTATGAAAATAAGCTATCAAACAGAAATTTAAAGACTTTTAAAACAAGAAAAGGATAAGCTTTAAGAAAAACAACTTTTTATACGAAAATAATTTTATAAAAACTTTATAAACTTGAAAAGAAACAAAATAAGCTATGAAAATAAATGATTTAAAACAATCAAAATCATAAAAATGAAATCTTTAATCAAATAAGTAACACAATAAGCATGTAATCAACAAAATCAAGCAAGAAAGAAAGGTAGAATGAGAGATCAAACAAGTAAAGTAAAGGTGCAATAAAGATAAAAGTAACTTACTTGAAAATTAAAGTACAAGACAAGGTAATTAAAGGTGCAAGATAATTAAATGTGCATAAAAATAAAGGTGGAAGAACTAATTGTCACGATTAGTCAACAAAAACTAGTGAAATGAATAAGAGGGGTATATATAGGAGATTAGGGGAGTGGTTAGAGGAAACTTCCTCCCCTCCTTCCTTTCTTATTAATTGCGCCCTTAAGTCCTTCCTTCTTAATCTTTTTGTTAATCTTGGACTTTGATGACTTTTGGCTCGGGATTTCTTTGGACTCGTCTTTTAATTCTTCGATAAATAAGGCTTGAGTTCCTCGGCTTTAAGTAAACTTCCGTCTTTTGACTTTTTCTTCGATAAATCTTCAGAATTGGTCTTGGACTTCCGTTCTTTTTGCACTCTTGACTTCTTGACTTCGTCTTTCATCTTTTTCTTCAATAAAAGCCCGTAAATGCCCGTGAATTCCCGTGTTTTCTCCACTTTTCACCTTTTCGTCCTAAATCACAACAAAAACACAAACCACGCATAATTCCGACATAAAAGACATAAAATACACGTTTTGGTCCGGTTATTATTGTAATTAAGTGGCAGAAAAGATGTGTGTTTACACACATATCAAATCCCCTACACTTGACCATTGCAATGTCCTCATGCAATGCATTAGTTACAAAGCACGTTTACATTTTTCATCATAGTTAATCCATGTTGTCCTTTATAAAGAGATAGAAACTATAAACATTCAAAGTAAAGGATTCAAAAAGCATACCTTGGGTTTTGGAAATGTCATGAATAATCATCATCCTCAAGTTTTCACTTTCTCCAAACCAAGCTTAAAAACGAGATCATTGTTATTATAAGTTAGTAAACTATCACGAACTCATGTGGGCCAATTACTCACTTAGACTCCCTTATTCCTAGGTGTATCTCTTATATTTTATTTTTGTCTTGAATGATCACGAGGATGCATTTTTGACTTATTTCGATAGTTATTAAGTCTGAAAATAAAGTGAACGATTTAATCAATAGTTAGCTAAAGGACAAAATCTTTTAAAACTGCTTCTCATGACCTCATAAAGTTCATATCTTGGTATAACTCGTTTCGCGATTTGAGACCTTTCTCGGACCGATATTTGGCAGTGACTTCATACTTCAAACCTTGAGAGACGTTCATGAAATTATGGTCTTCTCTTCATATAGGAATTTCTTCACTTGAAGTTTTGAGAGATTCATACTTGGACCACGACTTCTTCATTTTTCTCCAATCTTTATTTTGGACTTTGATATACAACGATCCGCCTCCTTTTATGACTTGGATCTATTTATCCTCAAACCTTGTTAGGGTCTTTTCGGATACACTTCTCCATGACTTTTGGGGAGTTTTTGCTTTACGTCGTGTGTCTCGATCCTTCATATTGATTTTCGATAAATGATTCTTCACATCACTTTTGGATCTTTAGCAACAAAACATAGCCCTCATGCCTTGTTAGGGCCTTTTCGGACTTCGTAAATCTTCGCATCCCACTTCAATAAGTTATGCCTTGGCTATGAACTCTAATCCATACCAAGCAACTTTTAAACGATCTTGGGTTAGAAGCTAAGTAACTTTTCAAATCGTACAACCTTATTTATTAGCAGATAAATTATTTAGCAAGCGATGGGAGAATAGGCTCATAATTAACTCACATAAATTCACGAAAGAATACCGGACTTATAATTGACTCTATCATCTCTCGTTCTCCACAGTTTAAAATCTCAAGTAATGAGACTCGTGGATGCTTAGCCTATTAAATCAAAGTTTTGGGTTTTCGAGTCGCCTATAGGATCTTGCAAATTCTTAGACTTTTTCAAGTTTAGAAATCGCGTTTTAAAGTTCCCTTGATAAACGACTCTCTAGGATCAATTATGGGAACTTGCGAAAAGTTCTTGTTCTTAACCCGTGATAGTTAAGACTTTCGTGTTTTATAGCTCCCTATATAAAATCCTAGCAAAACTTGACTTAAACACGTTAAGGATACTAGCTAGAGTAACTTAGATAAGTAAACTCGGGTTGAGTCAAAAGATTCACAACGTTTGAAAATCAAAACCACTTATTTAAACATTTATTCTAATAAGGAAAAAAATAATTATGCAAAGGGCAAAACTAATAGGCCAAAATAGATCAAAAATTTTGAAAAATGTCGAAAAAATTGATTTTCCGGTTAAAATGAGGACAAATACAAGGAAAAGACCACTTAACTTCGATAGAAGTCCCCCTACACTTAAGATAAACATTGTCCTCAATGTTTAAGCATGTGGGAGTAAACTCCCCTACACTTAGGACATTGTGCACGTTGTTTAAATCTCGCTAAGGAAGAGACAACTAAAGAGATTCCTATTTTAATATTGAGAAAATATAAAATAGTGAATCGAAAAGAGTTTAGGATAGAACCGGGAAGAAGTAGAACACGGAATCACGGGTCGTCAAGAATCATCGAGAGTGGATCATTGAAGCTCGAATCCCTGATTAGTAGAAGAGAGGAGAGAGCAAACACCAAGGGTCTCCCCTACACTTATGATAAAGAAAGCGAAAATATAGATGCATGGGTTGCCTCCCAAGAAGCGCTTGATTTTTGTTAACCGAGTCATTAGCCTGACTCGACCTTGATCATCAACGGAAGAAGCATGAATCATATCCACCAGGATCAAAGACATAGTTTTCGTCCATAAAATAGCAGAGGCTTAAGGCGAACAAGGCAAGCCAAAGAAGAGTAGGCAAGGTTCCCTTAAGCAGTGATGGAGCACGGTGGAAGCAAGGTTGAAGTGGTGCAAGCAGATTTCCATAAGTTCCAAAGATATTTCCTTTTATTTCATCAGGTGGATACTAAGATGGCTTAAAGATTTCAATACCGGGGTCGAACACCTTTTCCTTCAAGGGAAAATAGCACTCAGGCTCAGCAGAATGTGAAGAAGATCCGCGATGAAGCACAACCTCGTCCTCAGAAGTGGGACAAAGAGGTGTCAAATCGTATGTGCTGCGGATATTGGTGTCGACCGGTTTCTTCTCCTTTGAAAGAATGTGCTTCAAATCCAAAGTAGGAACAAGACGATAATCTTCAAAGTCCAAAGGAGGTGCATCACTCTCATGAGGGAAGTAAGTGTTGAGAAACGTAGAGAAGTCTTCCTCAAATGAGTAATCATCCAAAGTAGGATCGAGTGATGGCGGAAGATCTGCATCATGTGAAGAATCGCTCGAAAGAGTATCAGCCTCATCGAAATCATCATACGTGGGCAGATCGGGATACTCAGAAGTAAGGTCATCATAATCATCCGAGTCTGAGCTAGAATCATCATCATCATAAGCATCAAAGACCGGTGGAGAATCATAAATGGGAGAAGCGTCCAAAGTGGAGCGAGAATCATCCACATCATCATGAAAAAGTGGATTATCGATGCATGAGTCGAATAGAGGATTGTCGTAGACGGTAAAGTCATCGAGCACATTAATCATATTCACTGATTCTCGGTCGCCAAAGGTTGTACTTGTAAGCTTCCCCATTTTAAAAACTTGTGCATCATCCCCGACTCTTAAGATTAACTCGCCTTCGGCCACATCAACTAAAGCTCGTCCGGTTCTCAAGAATGGCCGACCAAGTATTAAAGGAATACGAGGGTCCATTTCATAATCAACAACGACAAAATCGACCGGGAAAGTAAATGTGCCAACTTTAATGAACACGTCTTCGGCTATACCAACGGGGTAAGTGAGAGTGCGATTAGCAAGCTCAAGAGTCATCTTTGTTGGAGTGAGGTCGGGCAATGATAGTGTTTTCCAAACACTCAAAGGCATCAGATTAATACTAGCCCCGAGATCAGCAAGGGCAGTAAATTATTCAGTTTTGTTGAACACGCAAGGCAACACAAAACGACCGGGATCTCCAAGCTTTTCCGGAAGTTCTTTAAGCATAACTGCAGAGCAGTTTTCATTTAATCGTGTGTTTGCGAGTTCAATCAGCTTCTCCTTCTTGTTTAGAAATTCCCTAAATGCTTTAACAAATTTGGGCATGTGGACAAGTGCTTCAAGAAAGCTAATGTTGAAGTTCATTTGAGAAATCATCTTCACATAGCGTGTCACTTCGGAGTCCTCCTTAGTTAGCATTTTGGTCTTGCCTAAACGAGAGGGATAAGGGATATTGGGTTTGGGTGGTGAAGGTGCAGGTGTAGGTGTAGGTGGTAAAGGTTGAGATGTTGAAGGGTCCTTCCTAGGTACATCGTCATGAGGAGGCGGAGACGGTAATGGTGCACTAATACTAGGTGTAGGAGGAGTAGGGATAAATGATGGTGGAGGAGGTGTAGATGATGGTGGTGGGATTGGTGGTCCTACGATGGTGACTCCACTACGAGTAGTAATAGCACTCACATTCGCTCGCGGATTGGTGACGGTGTTTGAAGGTAGAGAACTCGAAGAAGAAGGTTGAGCGGCGGGCAAGAAACTAGCAAGCATATTCTTCAAATCATTGGTTTGATTGCTGAAGGAGGATTGAATATCATTTCGAAGCTCGGATCTTATCTCATTTCCTTGCTTTGTGATATCTCCTTTAAGATTGATAATTTGGCTCTGCAGATTCTTGATTTGCTCACCTTGGGTTCTCATGATGGCCTCAACGTCCGGATTACTGGGTGGGGTTTGTTGGGCGAGTGGGTGATAAGGATTAGAAGCTCTTGGTGGGATTTGGTTACTTCTATTGTAGTTGTTGGCGGGGTTTTGGTTTTGAGGAGGAAAACCGGGTAAAAGGTAGTTGTTGGACCGGTAACTCAGCAGATTTCTATCCCCTTGAGGTCGAGCTTGGTAATTTTCCGGTGAATAATTACCATAAGCTGCATACACATTTTCCGGATTTCCTTGTGTCGAAGGACAATCGGTGTATGAGTGAGGACCGCCGCATGTTTCACAAGGAGTAGCAACAACTTTAACTTGTTGTTGTTGTTGGTTTGAAGCCAAGAGTTGCATACTTCTGCTCATTTCAGTCAGCACACGGGTGAGTTCGGTCATATCAGTGTTTGCTGAAGTAGAGGAAACATTGACTCTCGGGTGGTTCCTTGAAGAAGCGGAGGAATCCCAGTTTTTGTGGTGAGTAGTCATGTTCTCAATTAGCTCTCTACACTCCTCGGGTCTCCTTTTCATGAATGTGCCACCGGCGGCTGCATTGATCGTATCACGATCTCGAAAAGTCAAACCGTTGTAGAAAGTATCAATTAAGGTCACAGGGAGCATGTTGTGGTTTGGACATCTATCGATCAAGACATTATATCTCTCCCAAGCATCAAAAAGAGATTCATCAGGGTCTTGCATGAAACCGCTGATTTGATTGCGAAGGCTCGTGACCAAGGATGGTGGAAAGTAGCGCGACAAAAAGCGTTGAGTCATGTCATCCCAAGTGTGAACTGAATTCTTCGGGAGACGATCAAACCATTTCTCGGCATGATGTAATAAAGTATGTGGAAAGAGTTGTAGGCGAAGTTCATCCATTGTGGCACCAGCCAACTTCATGCTTTGGGTGATTGTAATGAACTTGTCGAGGTGTTTGTTGGCATCATCATCAGGCAATCCACGGAATGGGTTAGTTTGCACTTGCTGAATCATGTGGTGCTTCAACGAAAACTCAGGAGCGTTGATTTACATCGACGCAATCGGTCCTCCTCGTCCAAACATTGTAGGTTGACAAAGCTCCTCCATGGTCCGAAGATCGGGCTGTGGAAGAACATTGTTGTTATTATTGAGGTGCGGTGGATTATTGTTGTTTACACCTGACATAGCCAAATCTTCTTGAGTCTCGGGCTCTTGATAATTAGAAGATCTAGTACGCATACACCTGAAAATGCAAAAGAAAACAAAACCAAACACAAAGACAATATATATACACAATAAAGATAAAATCTTTTTGGATTTTTGAAATTTTTAATTTTTATGGATTTTTATCAATTTTTTAATTTTTATGGTTTTTTGAATTTTTTAGGCAAGAAAAATAACGCTCACAAGTGAACGGATCCCAAAAAGCAACGCGTCTCTCACAGAAAACCGTTAATCTTTACGAAAAGAGCCGGCAGCGGCGCCATTTAATACAAGGCTTTTTCCTAGTAAGAAAGTTATCGTTCTAGTGTGTCTAATCGAATTGATCTAGGTTCTCTATGTGACTCAGTTTTATTTTGGTGGAACAAAAATGTTTGTCGTTGTAGTATATTTAAAGTGCAAAACAATTAAAATTAATTGTGCGTTATAATAAAATGGTGTTAAAATTAATTTAAGTCTAATTAAGTGCGATATTTAAAAAACTTCTGAAAAGTAAAATTAATTAAATGACTAAAAATTAAAGCTTGACGAGAATTGAAAATGAACAAAGTATTAAAATGAGAATGTAAAAATTAAACAAGTCAAAACATGAAAATTAATCCACCGTCGGAATATATTCCGATCAGACCTTGATCGGAATGTTAGCTTACCCGCAAATCGGAATATTGATCGGAAACCCAATCGGAATATGTCACTTACCCCAGATCGGAATATCCAGACAAAACCCAATCGGAATATAAACTTACCTTTGATCGGAATACGGGGTAGACCCTGGTCGGAATGCTAATTGGAATTACAATCGGAATATGTCACCTTACCTGATCGGAATCACCAAAAGAGCACCTCGATCGGAATGTCGAACTGACCACCAATCGGAATCCTGTCACTAGTCCCAATCGGAATACCCAAAACTCACACTGATCGGAATACCAAAGCCTCCTTCAGATCGGAATATGTAAACCCTTTTCCGACCAAGCAATGTAGCTATGGTCGGAATGTATAAACCCCTTTCCGATTTTACCAAATCAGAATACGGAAGAAAAGGTACAAATTAAGCTAGAAAAATAAGCTATAATCCTAATAAGCACAAGACGAAATTCCTAAAGTAAGCCGTATGAAAATAAGCTATCAAACAGAAATTTAAAGACTTTTAAAACAAGAAAAGGATAAGCTTTAAGAAAAACAACTTTTTATACGAAAATAATTTTATAAAAACTTTATAAACTTGAAAAGAAACAAAATAAGCTATGAAAATAAATGATTTAAAACAATCAAAAGCATAAAAATGAAATCTTTAATCAAATAAGTAACACAATAAGCATGTAATCAACAAAATCAAGCAAGAAAGAAAGGTAGAATGAGAGATCAAACAAGTAAAGTAAAGGTGCAATAAAGATAAAAGTAACTTACTTGAAAATTAAAGTGCAAGACAAGGTAATTAAAGGTGCAAGTAATTAAAGGTGCAAGATAATTAAATGTGCATAAAAATAAAGGTGGAAGAACTAATTGTCACGATTAGTCAACAAAAACTAGTGAAATGAATAAGAGGGGTATATATAGGAGATTAGGGGAGTGGTTAGAGGAAACTTCCTCCCCTCCTTCCTTTCTTCTTAATTGCGCCCTTAAGTCCTTCCTTCTTAATCTTTTTGTTAATCTTGGACTTTGATGACTTTTGGCTCGGGATTTCTTTGGACTCGTCTTTTAATTCTTCGATAAATAAGGCTTGAGTTCCTCGGCTTTAAGTAAACTTCCGTCTTTTGAATTTTTCTTCGATAAATCTTCAGAATTGGTCTTGGACTTCCGTTCTTTTTGCACTCTTGACTTCTTGACTTCGTCTTTCATCTTTTTCTTCAATAAAAGCCCGTAAATGCCCGTGAATTCCCGTGTTTTCTCCACTTTTCACCTTTTCGTCCTAAATCACAACAAAAACACAAACCACGCATAATTCCGACATAAAAGACATAAAATACACATTTTGGTCCGGTTATTATTGTAATTAAGTGGCAGAAAAGATGTGTGTTTACACACATATCAAGCCTCATCGAGAACATCAATAGCATTAACACTCTCATATGAATAAGGTTGCTTAGAAATCTTACCCATGTTGAAGACAATTTTATCGTCACCAACTCTCATGATTATTTCGCCCGCGGCTACATCAATGAGAGTGCGATCGGTCCTCAGGAAGGGACGTCCAACGATTAATGGAACACGAGGATCCATCTCGTAGTCAACGACAACAAAATCCGCCGGGAAGGTGAATTTGTCAACGCCAACAAAGACATCTTCGGCTATCCCCACTGGATAAGCAACCGTACGGTTGGCTAATTCCAAAGTCATTTTGGTGGGGACTAGCTCGGGGAGAGATAATTGCTTCCAAACACTTAAAGGCATTAAGTTTATACTGGCACCTAGATCGGCTAGGGCCATGCAATTCTCTACTCTCGGGAAGTTGCAAGGAATCAAGAAGCGACCCGGATCACCAAGTTTGGTGGGAAATTTCCTTAAGAGAACGGCGGAGCAATTCTCATTAAGTTGGGTCTGAGTAATGTCAAGAAGCTTTTCCTTATCACTTAGAAGATCTTTAAACATCTTAGCGTATTTAGGCATGTGAGCGAGAGCCTCGGCAAAGGAGATGTTAAAATTCAATTGTTTAAACATTTTTAGAAAGTTTGAAACCTGAATATCATCCTTGCTCTTTTGCTTCTCTTTCCTCAACCTTGAAGGATAAGGTATATTGGATGAAAAAGAAGGCTTTAGGGGAATAGGATCACTCACAACCACGGGTGGTGGGGAAATGGGGATAGAAGGTGAAGGAGGTGAGGAAAGTTGCTCTTTTTCCTTGTTCACAATCACGGGTGGAGGTGTAGGAAGCTCGGGTTCCATATAACCTTTTCCACTACGAGTGGTGATTGCTTTCATCTCCCCTCTTGGATTCGCAACGGTATTACTCGGAAGAGTACCCAAAGAAGAGGGTTGATTACCTTGGATGAGCGAACCAATCATATCACGAATGTTAAGTGCTTGAGTGCTGAAAAAATCTCTAATGTCGGCACGGATCTCATTGCTCTGTTTTGCCATATCATTCCTTAGCTCGGCTTGAATATCGCTCCCTTGTTTCGCTATTTCGCCCTTCAAGTTGATAACTTGACTCTGAAGATTCGTCACCAGCTCCCGATTAGTCTTCATGATCGTCTCGACGTCTTGATTCACTGCCATCGGTTGATTGAGAGGTGGAGCTTGGTAAGCTTGAGAATTTCCTTGAGTTAGGTATGGGTTTCTTTGGGCTTGATATTGATTGTTAGCACGAGGTTGGGATTGGTTGTTTCGGTTATAGCTTTGTTGTTGGTTTTGGTTTGCAGGAGGGAAACCGGGAGGAGCAAGATAATTGTTGGAACGATAACTTAGCAAGCTACGGTCTCCTTGAGGACGAGCTTGATAGCCTCCCGTGGGATAAGTACCGTAAGCTGCGTTAACGTTTTCAGAGAAATTGCCTTGGGTAGAAGGACAATCATTGTAAGAATGAGGACCACCACATGTGTCACAAGAAATAGCAACGGCTTTAGCTTTTTGAAAGTGGTTTGTGGCCATGGTCATGAAATTCTTGTTCATTTCAGCGAGTTGTCGAGAAATTTCAGTCATCTCAGGATTGGAAGTAGTAGAAGAAACATTGACTCTCGAGTTAGATCTTGAGGATGCGGATGAATCCCAATTCTTGTGGTGAGTAGTCATGTTTTCAATCAACTCTCTACACTCCTCCGGTCTCCTTTTCATAAAAGTACCACCGGCGGCGGCATTGATCGTGTCACGATCATGAAAAGTGAGACCATTGTAGAAGGTGTCAATGAGAGTGACGGGGAGCATGTTGTGATTTGGAGAACGGTCGATCATATCATTGTATCGTTCCCAAGCATCGAAGAGCGATTCGTCATTGTCTTGCATGAATCCACTGATTTGGTTACGAAGGCTAGTGACCATGGATGGGGGGAAGTAGCGCGACAAAAAACGTTGAGTCATGTCATTCCACGTATGAATAGAATTCTTAGGAAGACGGTCAAACCATTTTTCGGCATGGTGAGAAAGCGAGTGGGGAAAGAGTTGAAGGCGAAGGTCATCCATAGAAACTCCGGGGCACTTCATGCTTTGGGTTATGGTAATGAATTTGTCGAGGTGTTTGTTGGCATCATCATCCGGAATTCCACGAAATGGGTTAGTTTGCACTTGCTGGATCATGTGATGCTTCAACAAAAACTCCTGAGCCGTGACGTGCATTGGCGCAATCGGGCCTCCGCGTCCGTTCATGGTGGGTTGACACAATTCCTCCATTGTTCGTAAATCAGGTAGGAGGACATTGTTGTTGTTGTTGTTGTTGTTGTTCAAATTGGGTAGAGGTGGGTTATTATTGTTGTTATTAACACCAGCCATATCTAAATCTTCACGAGTCTCGGGCTCAGAATAGTTCGAAGATCTAGTACGCATACACCTGCAGAAGAAAAATGCACAGAGAGAATATCTATATAATCTTTTTGGTGCAAAATCTTTTGGAAAAGAATTGCTTTTTATGATTTTTTTAATGTTTTTGTATTTTTGAAGAGTTTTATATTTTTTTTTTGGATTTTTGAAAATTTTAAAAGCAAGGAAAATAACGTTCAAAGAACGGATCCCAAAATTCAATGCGTCTCTCACTAGAAACCGTTAATCTTAACGAAAAGAGCCGGCAGCGACGCCATTTAATACTTGGTTTTGCAACCAAGTATCAAAATTCGTTATCCCAAGTCTCTTCGAATTGACTAATGGTTAAGAGTGCGACTCAATTGTCTTTTGGTGAGCAAAATGATTTGGTTTGGTTTGGTTGTCTAATTTAAAAGCATGTATGAAAATTGTCGATGAGTAAAGTAGAAGTTTTGACAAAATTAAACTTAAAGTTAATTAGGAAAATACTTGAAACTTAAAACTCTGAAAAACTTTAAAACTTAGAATCTTAGTTAAATTGAATAATGCAAATCATCTCTGTCGGAATGCACCAAATCATACCCATTGGAATATAACTAAAAATGTAAAACCCGCATGCTTTTACCATGAATAGTGCCCTTAAGATCGTACGTTCTAGATTAAAACTTCCCTCATGTAGTATTGATCACATTCATGTGCTAATAATCAAGCAAGTGCATACGTGTATGTCATGACAAGTATCGATTACGTACGAACCCATGATAAACAGTTAATAATATATCACGTGAACATAATTAAATCATGAACACCATTTAAAATACTAACTAAAATAATTACGTAAATACTTATAATATATTTACGAGCGTTAAGTTTACGATAAACGACACGTTAAAAGAAACAGAAACACGTTAAACACGAGCACGTTTAACCACGAACGAACACGAAACATCGGGACACGAGAAAGGTACGGGTACCCCATGTGGGGCCCCCATACCCACGGCACACATGCATGAAATGGGCTTAGCCCATGGACTTTTCAAGTTAAGGGGGGTAAAGTGTTAAACATGTTTTCACTTTCATTTTTCAAGGAAATAAACAAAAACCCTAAAAAGAGTTTTCTCCTCTCCTTTTTCTCCTTATTGTGCCGCCACCTTCACACCACCATAAGGGGGTGTTTGATTGATTTTGATCTTAAAAACAAGTGTTAGAATACATGTTTGTTCATCCTTTTTCCAAGCTACATAGTGGTATACCTTTCTAACCCTTCTTTTTAATTCTTTTTAGTTCTTTTGATCTTTGATTATTTTCATGAACATGTTATTATTTTTCTTATGAAAACAAGATAATTAATCATTGATCTAACATGTTTTGGTATCAAATAAAATCAAGGAATGATTTAAAGGGGTGTTTGTTTCTAGCCGCCTAGCAAAACAAACCCGAGGGGGGTTTGGTTTGCTATTGCCGCCACCACCAAGACCACAATTGGTCTTGGTTGGCTCATGTGGGACCCACGGCAGCAAGGGGACACGTGTGCCCCGGGTTTGGCCCGGGGTACGGTGTCGAATTCATACCCGATTCATGGTTCGTTGGTTAAAATCATGATCTATGTTACATGTAATTTTTATGAATCATGAACTTAGGATATAATTAATTAATAACATGAAATATTAATTAAATCATGACTTAGGTTATTTTAATTATTAGTTTATCATGACATTAATTTAACCTAAGTATTTTTATGTTATAAGTTATAATTAATTAATTATTAAAACATGCCTATAATTAATTAATTTAGACATGACTTAGGTTATTTTATTATTAATAATAATACACATTTTAACCTAAGTATTTTCATTTCATTTTAATTAATACATGTTACACTTTAATTAAAATGCTTAACCTATAGTTTAATTAAAATACATGAAATAATAATTAAACTATACACTATATCATATGACTTAAGAAATAAGCTTAGACACTTAGACTTATATGTTAGCTTATGAAATCAGCTTAATTCTAATTATGGAAACTTCTATTTATAGAAACTTAATTAAATAAGGCAACTAATCTAATTATGGAAACCTTCTATATATGGAAATCAATCCATTTCAGGCAGCTAATCTAATCATGGAAACTTTCTATATATGGAAACTTATTTAATTAAGGCAGCTGATCTATTTTTGGAAACTTTCTATTTTTAGAAACTAATCTATTTTAGGCAGTAAATTCTATTTTTGGAAACTTTCTATTTTTGGAAACTTTCTATTTTTGGAAACTTTCTATTTTTGGTAACTTTCTATTTTTGGTAACTTTCTATTTTTGGAAACTTTCTATTTTTGGAAACCTGCTATTTTTGGAAAGTTACTTATTATTACACAGTAAGTATAATAATACATGAAACAACAGTAATACTTAATCAGATTAATCAGAATACAAGATAAACACAGTTTAAGGCTTTAAACAGTGAACCATGACCTAAAACATACCAAATCAGCTATAACAAGACACAGAACCCAGTACGTAATCAGTGAATCGATACTTATACACGTGTGTATTCATGTAGCATTAGTGATCCAGAAGTAGGAGTCTTTCTTCCGTTCATTTCACTGGACTTGAGGTACGGATTCCCGTCCTTTCAGTATGGACATTCCTTCCTTATTAGGATTTCCCCGTATGCAGCCATCTGTTTTCCCCAGCATTTGTTTTATTGTTTTGAACTGCTTATGTTAATTTAGCATAAACTATAGCCATATACAAGCATGACCAGTTTCACCTAGTTATGGAGGTACCATAACCATAGCATTGGAGGCACCGATGTTATGACTTCCCCACGGCGGAGTGATTGCTCGTGGCGTCCCTTTTCAGTTTGGCCATATTATTATATCAGTCGGGGCGTATGGGTGCATCCTAGTTACATGTTTTATTCAGTTTATCATGGTGAATGTGGTGTGTGCCTTGCACCCTTCACAAGGAGCTGATCCCTCCTACCCAAATCAGTATATTGATTAGAGGCAACCCCTCTAATCAGCATGATGAGGTCACCCCTCCAAGTATTCATGCACGTGACCTTTTCATGACCTATATGGGCTATGGTATATATATGTTAAAACAGTTTTCACAGGTTAAACATAAGGCTTTTCAAACTATAAAACCAGTTTTCATGTTACTTAACCAGTTTACCCAGTACTTAGTCTTCCGCTGTTATATGTTACATGCTTATCCTATATCATGCTTTATTGTACATCCGTGCACTGAGCGTCTTGCTCAGCCGTTTTCCTTTTCATGTTCCCAAAACGGCAGGTACTCAGGGACGCTCGTAGATCTGAAACGTAGGTGCATATGGACTGGAAGCTTTACTGTCTTTCTTTACTTTATGCATTTCCTTTACTTTGATACAGTTGCTTTGGACATTGTTTCGTCCTTCCTTTTTCAGTATTTATGTTTGTGTGTGATGAGCTTTACTTTGGGATACCGATGTTTGATTCCGGTATTTCCTTTTATGGTTGAATAATGCTTAAGACATTTATCCTTGTATGCTTTGATGACACGCCATGATATGCGTAATATTCCATTTCCAAAATGGGGTGTTACAATTATGGTATCAGAGCCAAGGCTTCGACCTGTAGGCTCTCAAATATGACCTGTGATTAGTGGGTAGTCACTACGGTCTTCCTAGAACTGACAGTTGTTTTCATGCATTCATCATTTTTAAGCATACATATACATGTCATTGTTACAGGGTTTTTGACTAAGTAATGGTTGGTACAGGACTGGCCCTATTTAGTCGCATGTGTTTTATCGAAACTTTTAGATTTGGGACCGACCCATAGGCGTCCCCTCGATATGTCTTTTATTTTGAGTGAACTGACCGAAGGCGTTCACTCTCGAGCATCAAAAGTTTTCATAAAACTGCATCATGCATTCATACAAAGATTTTCTTGCATAAAATTTTTCTCGTGAAATTTTGGCATAAAATTTTTCTTTTTATATAGTTTATGTTTGAACTGTTAATCATATGTTTTATGTTATACTGTCAGATGGTTCTCACACGCGAGCAAGAGCAGCTCAATGCTGCGATTCAGGCTGCCATGCAAGCCCTACTTCCTCAACTGAGAAATGACATTCGTGCTGAAGTCCAAGCTGCGAATAATCAGCAGCCGCAGAATCAGGCACCTCCTCCTCCTCCTCCCCCAGTGACTCTAGCGGTATGGTTGGAACGATTTAACAAGCTCCGTCCGAGAGCTTTTGAAAAGACTGATAGCCCCAGCGATGCTGAAAGCTGGCTGACTCACATTAAGAAAATCTTCAATGCTATGGGATGTGACCCCGCCTTCAAGGCAAGATTGGCGTGCTACAGGTTTGAAGGCGATGTACTCAACTGGTGGCTAGCTTTGACGCAGTCAGAAGGAGGTGATGAATGGGTCGCTGGTTTGACATGGGCCCAATTCAAGGAGAGAGTGATGGAACAGTTCTTTCCTAAAGCAGAGCAGGACAAACTCAAGCGTGAATACCACGGGATACGTCAGAGACAGGGCGAGAATAGCAACGAATTCATGCAGCGCTTTCTTCGCCTTGCTGGTTTTCTAGGAGCAGCGGCTGGTACTCCTGAGGAGCAGGCACACCATTTTAGGTGGGCACTTCGCACCTCGGTTGCGAACAATCTAGTATGTGCTACGTTCAATACGGTAGCACAAGTGGCTGACGCAGCAAGAAAGCTCGAGATGTTGCAGGAACGTGATGAGTTCGGGGAAGCAGAAAGACCCGACAAGAGGTAAAACATTTCGTGTTCTAGCGTTAACCAGACCGCATCCTATCGTTATATGTTCTATAATCATCTATTAAACTGTATCTTCCAGGCAGAAAACTGGGGACCGGTCTCAGCCGGCTACTCAGCAGCAGCCCAATCAGCCCAAAGGAAACGGTCACTCTAACGACCGTTCTGTTGTGGAAAGGCGCAGCGGTAATGACAATTACCGTAACAATGCGGGACAGTCCAACAACAGCAGGTCCTACTATTTACGTATCTTCTTATGATTTCATGTTATATCTCTCATGCTGACACTAGGTTAATCTCTACCAGGAACCACGGTAACGGAAGGGACCAGAACCACAGGGGTTCTCAGCCCAACCGTTCAGCTAACACTGGTAAGCATCTTACGACGTTTACGTCCTATACTCGTGCATATACCTTATTCTTAACACGTTCTGTCATCAGCAGGCCCTCAGCAAGCAAGAACTCCTGCTGGAGGATTCACTCATCCTCTTTGCAGCACCTGCCATCGCAGACACCCTGGCCCATGTCGTCGTGACTCCGACGCGTGCTACAAGTGCGGCCTCCCTGGCCATCGTATGAGAGATTGCCGTAAGGGTGAAATGGAGGGTACTTCGGGTCATGCTGATACTAAACCGCCTCCTACCACTGGGCGTGTCTACACGACATCGCGCGATCAGGCAAACAAATCTACAGGTACCATTACTGGAATTTTGTATATGTACGGCCAGGCTGCATGTGTTCTTTTCGACACGGGTGCCACTCATTCAGTTGTTTCCACCACTTATGCTAAGAACATCAGGACACTTCCCTTGCCATTAGAAACTAAGCTTACCATTTTCACGCCTCTGAGGGACTCTGTATTAATAACTCATGTATACAAGAGTCTTCCCCTAGAGTTTGACGATAAAGTTCGTGCAGTAGATGCACTTCCTCTAGACATGATTGAGTTTGATATGATTCTCGGCATGGATTGGCTATCCAAGCACCATGCTACCATAGACTGCCACTCTTATCGAGTGATCTTCGGCGACATTAATGCACCAGAGTACATCCATAACGGGTTCATACCCGGACGGTCTGTACAAGTCATATCTACCTTGCAAGCACGTGCATTACTGTCACATGGCTGCGAAGGTTATCTCGCTACGGTTCATGACATGGATGCTGAATCCCCATCGATTCAGGATCAACCAGTAGTTTCGGAATTTCAAGACGTCTTTCCAGATGAACTTCCAGGAATACCACCTGCAAGAGAAGTGGAGTTCAACATCGACCTTGTTCCAGGAGCTGAGCCAATCTCTAAGGCTCCGTATCGTATGGCTCCCATAGAGCTAAAAGAACTGAAGGACCAATTGCAGGAACTTCTTGAACGAAGGTTCATTAGACCGAGCGCATCTCCATGGGGCGCACCGGTCTTGTTCGTTAAGAAGAAGGACGGCAGCATGCGACTTTGCATTGACTACCGTGAACTTAATAAGATTACCATCCGCAACAGATATCCACTGCCACGTATAGACGATCTGTTTGACCAACTTCAAGGAGCCAAACACTTCTCAAAGATCGATCTAAGGTCAGGCTACCATCAGCTAAGGGTTAAAGAGCAGGATATTGCCAAGACTGCTTTTCGTACCCGCTATGGCCATTATGAGTTTGTAGTCATGCCATTCGGCCTGACTAACGCTCCAGCAGTATTCATGGATCTGATGAACAGAATCTTCCATGAATTCCTTGATAAATTTGTCATTGTATTCATCGATGACATCTTAATATTCTCAAAGTCCACGGAGGAACACGAAGATCATCTCCGTACTGTACTACAGATTCTTCGTCAGAAGCAGCTGTATGCGAAATTCTCCAAGTGTGAGTTCTGGTTAAACAAGGTGGCGTTCTTAGGTCACATTGTATCAGCAGAAGGGATCACTATGGACCCAGCGAAGGTTGAGGCTATCACTAAATGGCCAAGACCAACATCAGCGACAGAAGTCCGCAGTTTCTTAGGCTTAGCTGGATATTATCGAAGATTCGTGGAGAACTTTTCTCGGCTGGCATTGCCTCTCACCAAACTGATGCGAAAAGGAGAGAAATTCGTCTGGACGGAAGATCGAGAGAAGAGCTTCGAAGACCTAAAGCAGAAGTTAGTATCTGCACCTATTCTTACTCTCCCATCTGGTACAGGTGGATTTCAGATCTATAGCGATGCATCGGGGAAGGGACTGGGCTGTGTTCTCATGCAACATGGGAAAGTGATCGCGTATGCTTCACGGCAGCTTAAGCCCTATGAAGGAAACTACCCTACACATGACCTGGAACTTGCTGCAGTGGTGTTCGCATTGAAGATATGGAGGCATTACTTATACGGAGAATCATGCGACATTTTCACGGATCACAAGAGCTTGAAGTATATCTTCACACAGCGAGAATTGAACATGAGACAAAGGAGATGGTTGGAACTATTGAAGGTTTATGATATTAACCTACAGTATCATCCCGGGAAAGCTAATGTAGTAGCAGATGCACTCAGCAGAAAGTCCGGAATGATAAACGGCATGAAGATCAAGGAACAAAACATAAGGGACTTGGAGCGGCTTGACATTGAAATCATGGTACGTGGGCAGCACGGATACTGGGCGAATCTTACAGTAGAACCTGAGTTACTGACGAGGATCAAGGAAGCGCAGAAGGATGATGGAGAGATTTGGGCGATAATTCAGAATTTGGAGAAGCAGACAGAATTCAGAATGGACGCAGACGGTATCGTTTGGCAGGGCACGAGACTTTGTGTTCCTGACAATCCAGAACTCCGGGAAGCATTGTTAGCTGAAGCTCACAGCTCCCCATTTTCTATACATCCTGGGTCGACAAAAATGTACCATGACATCAGACAGCACTTTTGGTGGAGTGGTATGAAACAGGATGTAGCCACGTATGTCTCCAAATGTCTTACCTGTCAGCAGGTTAAGATTGAACATCAGCGATCTGGCGGTCTCCTTCAACCGTTGGATATTCCAGAGTGGAAGTGGGACAAAATCACCATGGATTTTGTTACCGGTCTTCCGCCTACCAAGAGAAAGCACGATGCTATTTGGGTCATTGTTGATCGACTCACCAAATCAGCTCATTTCTTACCAATACGCAAGGAAGATTCGGTAAGTAAACTCGCAGATACGTACAGAAGGGAGATCATGAGACTCCACGGCACTCCCTCCAGCATCGTCTCAGACAGAGATCCTCGTTTCACGTCGCGATTCTGGAAAGGTCTGCAAAAAGCTTGGGGTACACAACTTAAGCTGAGCACAGCCTTTCATCCTCAAACGGACGGACAATCGGAGCGAACAATTCAGACATTGGAAGATATGTTAAGGTCGTGTGCGTTGGAATGGACAGGTGATTGGGACGATTACATCTGTTTAGTCGAGTTTGCATACAACAACAGCTGGCACGCAAGTATCAAATGTGCTCCTTTCGAAATGTTGTATGGCAGAAAGTGTCGCGCTCCAACTTGCTGGGATCAAGTGGGAGAGCGAACACTCGAAGGACCAGAGATTATAGAAATGACCAATGAGAAGATTGAGGTAGCTAAACATAAACTGCAAGAAGCACGATCACGTCAGAAGAGTTACGCCGATAAGCATCGTAGGGACATACATTTTAATGTGGGAGATCACGTTTTCCTCAAGGTTTCGCCGGCACGTGGTGTTAAACGCTTCGGGATCAAAGGAAAACTCAGTCCTCGGTTCATCGGACCATTTGATATCGTTGAACGAATCGGCGAAGTATCTTACCGATTGGCGTTACCTCCTCAGCTTTCGCACGTGCATAACGTGTTCCATGTGTCGTTACTCAGAGGGTACAATTATCATCCCCTTCACATGGTTCAGTATCCACTGGAACAGATACGTGAAGATCTCACGTTTATAGAAGAACCCGAACGAGTACTCGACAGGCAAGAACGAGTCATGAGAAGGAAGACGATTCCTTTCGTCAAAATCCTTTGGAGGGACCATACCGAGCGGGAAGCCACTTGGGAAACAGAGGAGTCTATCCGGGCTTCTTACCCTCACTTCATATTTTGAGTTCGGGTATGTCACTTCTTTTCAGCTTACTTTATCTATAATTCGGGGACGAATTATTCTTTTTAGGGGGGAAGAATTGTAAAACCCGCATGCTTTTACCATGAATAGTGCCCTTAAGATCGTACGTTCTAGATTAAAACTTACCTCATGTAGTATTGATCACATTCATGTGCTAATAATCAAGCAAGTGCATACGTGTATGTCATGACAAGTATCGATTACGTACGAACCCATGATAAACAGTTAATAATATATCACGTGAACATAATTAAATCATGAACACCATTTAAAATACTAACTAAAATAATTACGTAAATACTTATAATATATTTACGAGCGTTAAGTTTACGATAAACGACACGTTAAAAGAAACAGAAACACGTTAAACACGAGCACGTTTAACCACGAACGAACACGAAACATCGGGACACGAGAAAGGTACGGGTACCCCATGTGGGGCCCCCATACCCACGGCACACATGCATGAAATGGGCTTAGCCCATGGACTTTTCAAGTTAAGGGGGGTAAAGTGTTAAACATGTTTTCACTTTCATTTTTCAAGGAAATAAACAAAAACCCTAAAAAGAGTTTTCTCCTCTCCTTTTTCTCCTTATTGTGCCGCCACCTTCACACCACCATAAGGGGGTGTTTGATTGATTTTGATCTTAAAAACAAGTGTTAGAATACGTGTTTGTTCATCCTTTTTCCAAGCTACATAGTGGTATACCTTTCTAACCCTTCTTTTTAATTCTTTTTAATTCTTTTGATCTTTGATTATTTTCATGAACATGTTATTATTTTTCTTATGAAAACAAGATAATTAATCATTGATCTAACATGTTTTGGTATTAAATAAAATCAAGGAATGATTTAAAGGGGTGTTTGTTTCTAGCCGCCTAGCAAAACAAACCCGAGGGGGGTTTGGTTTGCTATTGCCGCCACCACCAAGACCACAATTGGTCTTGGTTGGCTCATGTGGGACCCACGGCAGCAAGGGGACACGTGTGCCCCGGGTTTGGCCCGGGGTACGGTGTCGAATTCATACCCGATTCATGGTTCGTTGGTTAAAATCATGATCTATGTTACATGTAATTTTTATGAATCATGAACTTAGGATATAATTAATTAATAACATGAAATATTAATTAAATCATGACTTAGGTTATTTTAATTATTAGTTTATCATGACATTAATTTAACCTAAGTATTTTTATGTTATAAGTTATAATTAATTAATTATTAAAACATGCCTATAATTAATTAATTTAGACATGACTTAGGTTATTTTATTATTAATAATAATACACATTTTAACCTAAGTATTTTCATTTCATTTTAATTAATACATGTTACACTTTAATTAAAATGCTTAACCTATAGTTTAATTAAAATACATGAAATAATAATTAAACTATACACTATATCATATGACTTAAGAAATAAGCTTAGACACTTAGACTTATATGTTAGCTTATGAAATCAGCTTAATTCTAATTATGGAAACTTCTATTTATAGAAACTTAATTAAATAAGGCAACTAATCTAATTATGGAAACCTTCTATATATGGAAATCAATCTATTTCAGGCAGCTAATCTAATCATGGAAACTTTCTATATATGGAAACTTATTTAATTAAGGCAGCTGATCTATTTTTGGAAACTTTCTATTTTTAGAAACTAATCTATTTTAGGCAGTAAATTCTATTTTTGGAAACTTTCTATTTTTGGAAACTTTCTATTTTTGGAAACTTTCTATTTTTGGTAACTTTCTATTTTTGGTAACTTTCTATTTTTGGAAACTTTCTATTTTTGGAAACCTGCTATTTTTGGAAAGTTACTTATTATTACACAGTAAGTATAATAATACATGAAACAACAGTAATACTTAATCAGATTAATCAGAATACAAGATAAACACAGTTTAAGGCTTTAAACAGTGAACCATGACCTAAAACATACCAAATCAGCTATAACAAGACACAGAACCCAGTACGTAATCAGTGAATCGATACTTATACACGTGTGTATTCATGTAGCATTAGTGATCCAGAAGTAGGAGTCTTTCTTCCGTTCATTTCACTGGACTTGAGGTACGGATTCCCGTCCTTTCAGTATGGACATTCCTTCCTTATTAGGATTTCCCCGTATGCAGCCATCTGTTTTCCCCAGCATTTGTTTTATTGTTTTGAACTGCTTATGTTAATTTAGCATAAACTATAGCCATATACAAGCATGACCAGTTTCACCTAGTTATGGAGGTACCATAACCATAGCATTGGAGGCACCGATGTTATGACTTCCCCACGGCGGAGTGATTGCTCGTGGCGTCCCTTTTCAGTTTGGCCATATTATTATATCAGTCGGGGCGTATGGGTGCATCCTAGTTACATGTTTTATTCAGTTTATCATGGTGAATGTGGTGTGTGCCTTGCACCCTTCACAAGGAGCTGATCCCTCCTACCCAAATCAGTATATTGATTAGAGGCATCCCCTCTAATCAGCATGATGAGGTCACCCCTCCAAGTATTCATGCACGTGACCTTTTCATGACCTATATGGGCTATGGTATATATATGTTAAAACAGTTTTCACAGGTTAAACATAAGGCTTTTCAAACTATAAAACCAGTTTTCATGTTACTTAACCAGTTTACTCAGTACTTAGTCTTCCGCTGTTATATGTTACATGCTTATCCTATATCATGCTTTATTGTACATCCGTGCACTGAGCGTCTTGCTCAGCCGTTTTCCTTTTCATGTTCCCAAAACGGCAGGTACTCAGGGACGCTCGTAGATCTGAAACGTAGGTGCATATGGACTGGAAGCTTTACTGTCTTTCTTTACTTTATGCATTTCCTTTACTTTGATACAGTTGCTTTGGACATTGTTTCGTCCTTCCTTTTTCAGTATTTATGTTTGTGTGTGATGAGCTTTACTTTGGGATACCGATGTTTGATTCCGGTATTTCCTTTTATGGTTGAATAATGCTTAAGACATTTATCCTTGTATGCTTTGATGACACGCCATGATATGCGTAATATTCCATTTCCAAAATGGGGTGTTACAAAAAATAAGCCATCGGAATAATCAATGCAAAGGTCTATCGGAATATCAATCTTAGTACCCATCGGAATGCAAGTATAAATACCCATCGGAATGCAAAACCACAAGTCTGTCGCAATGATGCTCGTCGGAATGTTCTTAGATCGCAAAGTTTCCAGATCGAAATGTTGAAAACACCTCAGTCGCAATGCGGTTCAGATCGAAATGTAGTAAAGTAAATTTGGGCAGCGTTTCATTTTAACAAGAGCCTTAAGACCCGTCGGAATATGCGATCGCAATGAGCGATCGCAATCCAGATCGGAATAAGGGGGAAGTAACCAACCGATCGTAAAGTAGAACCCTAATGGGTTACTGCGATCAAAACACTGAAATCTATCGGAATGTGTAGAAACCCGTCGGAATGTGTGAAGCCCCAAGATTACGATGGGAAGCACTCTTAATCCGAAATTCGTGGCAAGTGTAAAACTGAATTAGCACAATCAATAATCTATTTTATCCAAAACTTAAACAACTCGAAATGCTTAAATTTGACAACTTGTAAAACATAAAAGATTGTCAACTTAATGAAATGAACTTTAAAATGACTAAAACCTTTGTGAAATCCGAAAATCAATAAGCTAAAACTTGTAATAAGCCAATAAGCATTACGAGCTTATAACTTATACGTGTAAGAGCTTAAGTATAACCAATGAAGATTACTCTTTCAATCACGAAATCATTAAATCATACGCATGAAGTATGCAAATCGGATCAAAGGTAAAGTAAATCAAGAAATGTAGAATGAGATTAAGGATTAAAAGCTTAAATAGAACTTGATAAAATAAGCAATACACAAATGTTTTAATCTTGAAAGATCAAAAGAAAAGATGAAACTTAGTGAGAGAAAGTTTAAGACTTTCTCTCTCTAAAACTAGAAAGAAAAGTGAAAAAATGAAAAACTAAAAATTAAAGACTAACTCCCTCCTAATGACTATTAGGAGGGTATTTATAGGGAAGGTGGAAGGAGTGCATGTGTTGCATCTTCTTTCTTTCTTTCTTTACGTCTTCTCGACTTGACTTTAATTCTTTGTCTTTTGTCGATGTCGTGTCGGGATTTGAACTTGTCTTTTAATTTTCTTCTTCTATTAGACTTAAGTTCTTCGACTTCGTTAAACTTCCGTCTTTAGACTTTTTCTTCGATAAATCTTCAGAATAGGTCTTGGACTTCCGTTCTTTTTGCACTCTTGATCTTTTGACTTCGTTTTTTCCCGTTTTCTTCGATAAAAGCCCGTGAAAGCCCGTGTTTTCTTCCTTTTTCATATTTTGGTCCTAAAACACAATAAAAACACAAATCACGCATAATTCCGACTTTTACGACATAAATCACACGTTTTGGTCTTGTTATTATTGGAAATAAGTGGTAAAAGGATAAGTGTTTTCACACTTATTAGTGATCTGTTGAATAATCCAAAGTGACGAAAACCTAGGCCTTCGCTGAACTTTGACACACACATCCTTTCCCTTGTGCACCATCGAATTGGGTTGTGTTTAACCCCGTCCTCCACCAATAAAGGTTTAGAGACTTATGAATGTCATCAATCAAGTTCCCTGGAAGTAATAAAACATTCATAATATACATAGGCATCGCTTGCGCTATGGATTTTATAAGAACCTCTTTTCCTGCTATCGATAAAGTTTTCTCCTTCCAGCCCCAGGTTTCTTTTTTATCTTATCTAAAACAGCTTGAAAGACTACTTTCTTAGATCTCCCGATGACTGAAGGCAATCCTAAATATTTAGTTTGATGAGAAACTTAACATACATTTAAGCATTCAGTTATACGAATTCGCACATGTATATCAACATGGGCACTAAAGGATATTTCGGATTTTTCGTAATTAATAACCTGTCCAGAAGCTTGGCAATATCGTGTGAGTATACTTTTCAGCCTGCAAACTTCCTCGACCGTAGATCTTGTAAAAAATATGCTGTCATCGACAAAGAACAGATGAGAGATTTCAGGAGCTCCACGACAAACTTTAATTCCATGAATATGACCTTCCATGATGGATTTACTTATCATAGATGATAACGCTTCTACACACATAACAAATATATAGGGCGAGATTGGGTCTCCTTGACAAAGACCTCTAGCAGGGGTTACATGAGCCCGAGACTTTCCCGTTAATATTGAAGGAGAAGGAAACCGACGAGACACATTCCATAATCATGTTAGAAAAATGGGATGGAAAGCCAAACCTGCTAAGAACAGCTCGAATGAAGGGCCATTCAACTCTATCATAAGCCTTGCTCATGTCCATCTTCAATGCTAAAGCGCCTTTTCTGCCATCATTTTTTTTTCTTAAGCCAATGGAAAACTTCAAAAGCTACTATTGCATTATCAGTGATAACACGATCCGAAACAAAATCTGATTGGTTTCTTGAATTATGTTTGGCAAAATTGGTTTCATTCTATTAACTAGCACTTTTGCAATAATCTTGTATAATACATTACATAAACTAATAGGACGAAGATCTTTAAGAGACTAGGTTTTTTAACTTTGGGAATCAAAGTTACAAGAGTTCTGTTAATGTTGCGAGGTAATACTCCTGACTCGAAAAAAGAAGAAACCATATTGACTATTGTATTACCCTTGAAACGCCAAAATTTTTGGTAAAACAATGCACTCATTGCATCAGGTCCTGGAGCTTTATTCGGGTGCATTTGCATTAGGGCTCCATAGACCTCTGATGATGTAACCCGCCTCTCGAGTGCTTGTCTATCATTATCTGTCAAGCTACGATCAATATCGTTCACAACAGAGTCGTAGTCTTGAGGTGACGAGCTTGAAAAAAGTTCAGAAAAGTAACCTGAAACCAAATGACACACTTCATCATGATCTTTAACCCACCTTCCGTCAATGTCCTTTAGTCTCAAAATGCTATTTCGCCTACGTCGGTTACTTGCACAGGTGTGGAAGAAGCGTGTATTCTTGTCACCCTCACGTAGCCGTTGAACACAGATACGTTGTTTCCACAAAAACTATTCATGTGTAAGAAGCTCTTTAATTTGCTCTCTTAAGACTCGTTATTCATCACATTTTGATCAATCAAAGCGGTTTTGCAATATTTGAAGAGCCTTTTGTTTTGATTAAATAGATCGTTGTACATGACTGAAGCTCCTTTTGTTCCAATCAGACAACCTGTTAGCACATTCACTTACAATACCACAAGGATCATGTTGCATACCAGCAGCCAAGCCATACGCCCACCCATCTTTAACCACATCGTGGATAATCTCATCACGTAACCACATGCTTTCACAACGGAAGATTCTGCTTTTTTCTTCACCACTGGAGATATACGAAAAATTATTGGGGAGTGATCAGAAGCGATTCTTGCTAAGTTCTCAAGTGAAGTGTTTGGGTGCCAGTCAAACCAATGTGAGCTTATTAGAAACCTATCAAGTCTTTTTTTAACATTTTCCTCGCCTCTTCCAAGATTACTCCAAGTAAATTTGACCCCACTAGCACGCATATCCTGCAAATGGCACAAGTTACAAGCCTCGCGAAAGGCCAACATCTCTGTGTTATTACATCCTCTCTGTCCCTCCTTTTCAAAGGCGTACATAATTTCATTAAAATCACCAAAGCAAACCCACGGTTGTTCTTGATATATCCTTAGGGAACGTAGTAATGCCCATGTTCGATGCTTTTCTTCACGTCTAGGCCATCCATAAATTCTAGTACCCCTCCAAGTATTACCGTTTTCTTCTTTTACAACAAAATCTATATGGTTTTGTGAGAAACTTTTATGAGATGCTAAGAGCCATAATTTGTCATTACTATAGGCGATTCTTCTGAACCTTTATCTTTGTGCTTATCGATCCAATTCTGTTAGACATCATGCATCGATTAACGACTATGTATTGTGATCCATCTTTGCTTATATCTGATCGTGCTGCTGTTAATTGTAAGGAGGGTAGGCCTGCGATTTTATCGCTCCTTATTCGTTCTGTGATCAATTGATTTACCGAAGATTGGATTGGATTTTTTGATTGATATCTATATACATCTTTTTTAATTGATTCGACGTGTTCTTTATATTGTTTCGATTAGCACTTTATGGTTCTTTCCAAATCCCATTTTTTAGTAGTTGGTTTTGGTTTTTAGATCTCCCTTCAATCCAAAGTATTTGTTTTTTAGTAGTTGTTTTTGTTAAAGATTTCCTATTAGGGTTTATTTCTGTCACGACGATTGTGGCAAATAATCGGTCTTATGCGGATTCTATTAGGTCGATTTCCAAATCGATCTTTGTGACCAATTTTCTGGATGTTACATCGGATAAAGAATTATGAAGGGTTTGCAATCTTACGGGACTGTGATCGATGTTTTCATTCCTAATCGTCTATCTAGAGCTGATAAACGTTTTGTGTTTGTTCGATTTATTAGGGTGGAAATGTTGACAAATTAGTGGGGAATCTTTGTACTTTATGGGTAGGACGTATGCATTTGCAAGCTAATGTAGCCCGTTTTGAGCATCCGTCTGCTGACTCTCCTCGAGATCACACTCCCGTTGTTAGGGTCTCTCGCCCTATGCAATCCAAGCCATCTAGTTCGGCGTCTTTTGATTTTGCGTTGCAAGGTAATAGGGATCCTCCCTGTTATATTTCTCATTTGCCTAATATGGTGCTCGATGGTTCGTGTCTGGTGAACGTGACCTGGATAATTTCGTTATGGGTGAATTGAAGTCATTTTCCTTAATTCCAAATATTCAGATTCTTTTACTGAAAGAAGGTTTCGAGGTGGTAAGTTTGTCTTATTTAGGTGGTTTGTGGGTTATGTTCGAGTTGAAATCTAAGGCGTCTAAAGAGAATCTATTGAACTATGTGGGGGTCTCCTCGTGGTTTCACCTGCTTTGTTTTGCGCAGCTTGAATTTGTAGCTAAAGAAATGATCGTGTGGATTGTATCGAAGGGGTTCCTCTCCATGCTTGATCACGAGCTACTTTCACTAAAATTTGTTCTAGGTGGCGTGATGTAATGGAGTTAGAAAAGAATAAGATTGGTATCGAATGGGTTCCTCTCCATGCTTAGTCACAGTTATCCCACGCAATTGCGACACGTGTAACCCACTAATGCTATGGGCGGTCAAGATTGGGATAACCAAAATACACAACAAAACAAGTGGTACAATGTACCTGACACACAGTACCCAACAGTAAAAAAGGAAGTAAAAAAGACAGACATGCCACGCGCCTCAACTACCGACCGATAAGGACCGAATAAAGCTTGCAGATGAAGACAGTAGTAAAAACTACAACAGTCCATCCGCACTATGCAAGAACCACTGGACTGGGGGGACTTGTTGGCGTATAGCATGGATACAGTCTACTGGGCCTAAAACCAAACACCAAACCTTGAGCCCAGATCCAAGTACATGAAAGCCTACCACGGTGGCAAAGCGCTAAGCGGATCAGTTTCCTGCGAGCGGATCCGCAACGTAATACAAGCATCGGACACGCTTTCCTTGAAACACGTCCAAGACCCCTATAGATAAGTTCCCAAGAACGGATCTGCATGTCACGACTAGACAACAAAGGACAAATGGGCTTTTGGACCACAAAGGCCCACTCCAAAAGTACTATCCAGGATACAAGGAAAGGCCCAATACTTTCCTCTATAAATAGTACTCATTTGCACTCCAAACGAGGTGCGATTTTCTCACTTATCTTTACACACACATATATCTATGACGATATGAATACTTACTTTCACGCCGGAGTCTAATCGTGGGGTCCGTTCCCACGGTAAAGACTAACGATATACTTTACTTGTACAGGAAATCGTCAACTACATCTTTTGATAGTACAAGATCCATCACAACCCAAGACATATAAGTACCTCCCGCTAGGGACTTATATTCGTACTCGACCCCGACCGATTGTTGTACTAACAAGTGGCACCATCCGTGAGTCCCGGTACGTAACTAAGTTCTAAAGATCTCATCCTAAACATGAGCTCACCGGCCCGAGATCCTCCGGCACCAGCCACGTCTACCGTGCGAAACACGGGTGTCAGAGAAACAAAGAAGATCGTAGAAAACCATAAAGTGCGGGTGTCTGACGCTACTATTAGGGAATTTTTCAATGAACATTACGACCAGCTATTACCCCTAATAGCCGAAAAGTTCCGTGAAGAAGAATTGCACAAAAAAGTAGATGAAATATGTAAAGGCTCGTCCAACTTACGAAGGAAGCTCAAAGAAAAGCCAGAGAGAGGATGAACTCTCGGACTTCTCCGAGTCCGCCACTCCCAGGCCAACTAGGGACTGGACACGCAAGAGGCACATATCTCTGGACAGATGCGAGAGTCGATGGCAGAGCCAGCGCACACCTTCACAAACTAGATATGAGTTGACTGTCCCAAGAAGTCATGACAAAGGGACAATTTTCACAAGGCTAGATCCACAAGATGGGGGAGTGTTCGATAGACTAGGCGAAGGAAGAGGAGACCAACGACGAGCACACAAAAGGAGACACCCCACAAACCATCAAAACTGGAATGATGAAGCCACCTTCACGCGGTACTCATAGATCGACGAGAGTGATGGCGGATAAGAGAGATAAAAGAGGCAAAAATCAAAAGGGAATAGTGATGATTTATCCCGGCCTTGGTTGTACGAGGACGTTGACCCATTCACACCTCGCATCAGAAACTTCGATTTTCCGAAGAAGATCGAATGCCAAGCCAAGTAAAGACATATGACGGGTCCGGAGGTCTGGAATATCATGTGATAGTCTTCCAAGCGTCAGCTAAAGTGGAAAAATAGGCCATGCCTACATGATGTCACATGTTTAACTCCACACTTATTGGAAACACCCGAATATGGCTTGACGATGTAGGTCTACGTAATCCAATCCTTGGATTATCTAACTATAGGAATGATTAAGAAATAGGGAGAGAGATGAGGATCTTAGAGAGAGAAGCTAGAGAGAGAAAGGAGAGAATGAGAGAAAGTAATATTAGATTGAATAGAAAAATGAGAACCAACCCCTTCTAACATGCTAGGAGGGGGTATATATAGCCCATCCTACATGTGGGCTTTGTGGATTATACTATTACATACTAGATCACGAGCCCATACTAGATGTATCTCGTTGGAGTGACCGATCCTTACTAAATACGTAAAAAGGTATTTCCAACAATCTCCCCCTAAGGGAGGTCACTCCAAGTTACAAAGTCCTAAATAGTCTATAGCTCGTGGTTTATGCTAACAATGATGTGACTGAGACTTTCTTTGGAAAAACGTATTTCTAACAATCTCCCCCTAAGGGAGGTCACACCATTTTACAAAATCTTAAACCTAGCATACTATGCTTGAGTCTTCGATCTTGTTCTTGTGAATATGCTGATGCGATCTTTGACTTTAGTCTTGAGCATGTTTTCTTGCCTACACCTTGTGCATTCTTCACTTGTGATATTCGCCTCTTCGTGACTTCATGTTCCATATACTTATACATTTGTAAATTCTTGAAAGCTTCAGAGTTTGATACAACGAAAGACTTGACTTTTAGACTTTCTTGAATTTGTTGAAGTATTAAGTGCAGAAAGTATAAGCATGCAGGGACGACTTGTTTTTGGACACCGTAATTCCACCGTCTTGTTACGCTGCATAAGACAGTTAGCAACAAAACATATACACGGATGAAATGGCTTTGAACATTTCATCGTAATTAGGTAGCATTTTACCTCCGGTCGATGAAGACCGTTGGACGATATTAACTATTGTACTTGTGGCAGGTAGTTTCAATTAAGAACATCGTTTACAATATTTCGCGGGTAAACCCGTTCTCTTTACTCGACCATCCAAAGCTGTCTGCGAACGTAAAGAGTGAATCATTTGGATAACATGATCCGCATGATTGAAGCCGTCAATTCATGTTCCTGGAACAAGTGAAACCTAATTAAGAACTGCACCATCGTTGCTTTCCTGTTGTCACGAGCTTGATTCATATGGAATCTTGCAAGTTACCTACCAAGTGCTGTTTGATGTTAACACTAGAAGGATTTCCACTCATTACTGTGAACACTAAAGAGTGTCACTCTGAGTGTTCTGGCAAGATCACTGAGATTTTGCGTAGAGGCCTGGAACGAGTTTGAATTCATTTAAGAATTAAACCACTGTTGCTTTCTAATTATCACAAGTTTGATTCATAAAGAATCGCACAAGTCACCTACCATGAGCTTTTTGATGTTCGCTCAAGAAGGATTTCCATCTTCATTGTAAATACCTTCGTATTACTCGGATGTTCAGACAAGATCATGAAGATTTTGCGTAGGAATCTTAAGATCTTTCTTACTTTTCATAGTGTGTGAAGAAGTAAGTAAACATGGAAATGTGTCCTAATGAGATTATTGATGATCTCAAATGGCTCTAGACTCGATCGTGCATTTTGGATTTTTAGTGATCGAAGGCTGGAGAAGAGTGCTACCATTTCAATACCAATATATCCGGAGTGAATAAACTGATAGACAATGCGTTGTCTCCGTGTGATTAAAACAAATACCTTTTAAGAGATATCCGAGTTAGCTGGGGTGGGTTGTGCATTGCATCACTGGGTCCATGATGTCTTTCTTCAGTATCGAGCATCATTAAAATGATCTCAATAGCATATGTGTTGACTCGGTTTCTGCTTAAGGTTTTAAGGAGGGATTCTTTCTTTTCACCCTTTATCATTACAATTCTTTTTCATTCTTTAACCCCTTCAATGCTTACTAATACGTCATAACTAGCACCTTATTGTGATTATTCCAGTGCTAACTTAAGTACGTGGTCAGCATTCAACTACGTTCACAATCTTTCTCCATCTTTCCTAAGGAATACTATTTCTAGCTATGGAATGTCCTTGGGAAGATTCCTCCGGTTCTAGAAGAATCATTGGACTTTAACCTATCCTACCTATGTCACCACAATCTTCACCGTCGTGAATAGAGATGTTTTGGGTAAGTGTATGTCACCATGAAATCCATTTTGATATCCAAATCCATTTTGC
Organism: Glebionis coronaria; assembly: GCA_025667525.1. Classification (NCBI taxonomy): domain Eukaryota; kingdom Viridiplantae; phylum Streptophyta; class Magnoliopsida; order Asterales; family Asteraceae; genus Glebionis; species Glebionis coronaria. The sequence goes on along the minus strand of CM046878.1, from coordinate 165,927,554 downwards.
TCCCCCTTAACATATGCCACGATATCTGAAACATTTCGCACATGTTGGGATGAGCTATTACGTTAAGTCAAGCCATTTGTTATTAATCATTTCCCATATTAAATCACATTTTCTCCCCCAAAAATATTAACCCAATCGATGTTTTTAATATCAATTAATTTAATAACATTTTAAGAAAATTTGGGAAGAAAAATGCAAATCCAATTATCTTCATGATTTACACAAGCTCTCCTTCAAATTAATGAGGTTGTACTTGATACGTAAATTAAATACCTTTTAAACACAATTGTAAGGTACTTATCACGTGCAAAGATCATATACGATAATGTATTCACAAGATTGATAATTTATGAGGTTGGACCTAAATGATGAGAACATCATATGATAGAATCATATGGTTCTTGTTCACGAATGTTGGTTTCCCCCGTAATGTCTGAAATTATCTCCTCCTTTTTGAAAAACCGTAATCTTTCATGGCACCACATGTATAATTGATATCGTTGTCTTGACACCACTTTGTGAACTTGTCACTTTCGGCATTGAAGATTCTGAACGCTTGACAATTGCTCCCCCTCAATTGTTGACCCGTTTTCTATCTAAAGAGCTGTAGTCGTTGCTTGAGTAGTCGCATTGTCGAGTATGTAGATATCAATTTTAAATTTGCTACGGTTTATGGAGATGATAACTTCATAAAAACAAGATTTCTCTTGTTATAACAAATAAATTCATTGATGCGTACATATATTCATGTTAGATTGTGTTATTATGTAAACACAATCCCTTAGATGGTTATAAATTAAACCATTCCCGTGAAAATTAATTCCCGTTGTTGAGTCAAAGCTTTCCGGTGAAATGCTTGACTTGAATATTAAAGGCGGGTTACTATCTGAAATAATAGCAAGCCATTTAGTGCATGTTTTAAATCATTTAAACTTCTACTTGAACTTTATTTACAATCCCGTGTCATTATTGAACGACATTTCTAGGATCGTAAATATTATCGATTCCAGAAGACATGCTATTTTTATCAAAACATTGTTGAACACGTAATTTTGAAAGATTTAGAAAAACATTTTTAAAAATTCTTGAAAAATTGTGTTCAACGGTTTTAATAAACCAATTATTTGAGCTTAAGATTTTGAATATCTTACTAAACGAGCTCAAGTCCGAGAAGTTGTAAACTTCCCGTTGTAAGGATAGGTTTATCATCGACGATAAACTTTCCTTTTAACTGAAGAACAAGTCCTAAGTTGACATTTACTTAGAATTCGTTTTCATGAGCTTGAAAAACTTTTGAATGTTTTAACATAAAGCTCATAACCGAGAAAGATGAATTTCTCGTTATAAGGAAAAGTTCTCTTATTTAAAAGATACATTTTCCTTTCTGAGCTTAAAAGATCGAATGTTTTAATACAAGCTCATGACCGAGAAAAATTAATTTCCCGTTACGAGGATATGTTATCATTAAAGATAAGCTTTCCTAAAATTAGTCCGAGTTACAGTCCGATATTTAACTGTAAGTCATTGTGCATGAGCTTAAAAACGTTGAATTTTTTAATATAAGCTCATGCCCAAGAAAAATTAATTTCTCGTTGTGAGGATAAGTTTATCATCGATGATAAACTTTCCTTTATTTGATGCACGGGTTACAATCTGTGATCCAACTGTAAGCCATATACATGATCTTAAAACCTTTGAATAGTTTTAATGTAAGCTCGTGTCCAAGAAAATTTAATTTCTCGTTTGGAGGGTAAGTAGTTGTTGCATAGATAAACTTCCCTTTATTTTACGTCCGGGTCATCGTCTGTCATTTAACAATGAACCATAAATTTTAAGCTTATCTGCAAATCCCCTGAGACACTTGTTTCTCTGATATCTACTTCTTCAGTAACCAAACTCTGAGAGTGTCTTATTTGAACGGTAAACAAAGATCGGACCGGTTTATTTTTGTTGATCCTTGACTTTGGTACCTGCATTCTCATTTGGAGTTTGTATGCTTTTATATGGGTTAGCGATATCTATCTCAGAACCATGCGGGGAATTACAGTTTTCTTTTCTTGTGCCAGAGGTGACCTGAGGAGATGGATCACTAGGCTTAAGTGATTGATCAACCTTTTGAATTTCCTCCCTATTTGTCTTATTAGTAATGGAGGTTATCCTAGTTAAAGGGCACTTGTTTCCTACAAGAGTGAAAGTACAACCAGTGGGGCGCCAAACTTTACCAATGGGTTTGATTCTAACTAAACATTGAGATTTAACTCTAGCACGGGAGTTCACCTCATTAAGGAATTTCTTGACACAAGAGTCATGATTTGCCTTAAAGGCACATTTCCTATATGTTTTACAAGTAGCATGTTTAAAGTCCGAGTAAGATCTAGAATTCCTAGATGATTCATTGATGCTCCTAGGATATGACATGCTACGGTTAGCAGTGTTGGGTAATCTAGAAGGCATCCAAATAGGTTTGAAATTTCTATTTCTTACTTGTGTCTTTTGCTTAGCTTCCCTTAGACCAAATTTATGGTGAACATCATTTGAACTAGTTTGAGACGTGTTTTTTGAAATATGTATAAGGAGGCTAGATGTAATCATGTGATTAGGTTTTGCAAAAACTGTTTTAGTCACATTGGGCCTAGTTGGTGGAGTGACTAGTCTAGAAAGATGAACCAAATCAACTTGGGAGGCAAACCGCGGTCTCGATGATTTTTGTCGCTCGGATCAAAATACAGTCGGTTGTCTAACAGACTGATTTTGAGGCGGTTTCCCCAAAACTGATGGTTTTTCAAGCTTAGTTTCCACACTAGTTCCTTTGGTTTTCCTCAACTCGTTTTTCAGAGCTGCTATTGCAAAAACCTTTTCCTGAACTTGAGCCTTTAAAGTCTCATTTTCTTTAAGAAATTTATCTTGGGATGCCAACTTAGATTCTAGCAACTTAATTTGTTTCAAAAGATTATCCTTTTCAGCTTAGAATCTAGAACTTTTTGATCCAATTTTCGTTCAAGAACAACGTTTGACTTTTCAAGTTTTTCAAAATATGTTTCAAATTTGTCCGTTTTCTTAGAAAATTCTAGTTTGGCATCCTCAAGATCTTTTGATTGTTCAGCTACGATCGTTTCAAGCTCTTCAATCCTAGAATCAGAATTGGTTAAAGAAGCAGTCATAAGGCAATTATCCTGATTGTTAACATTTTGAACACTTTCTCCCCCATTATGACGCACATCGGATGAATCAGAAATGGTATTGCTATCACTCTTTTCCATCCCATGTTTGTCATAATTAGGTTTGAAATGCTCAGTATGCTGCATTGCATAAGCATATACATCATATACAACATTACATTGTACCATATTTGTAGGCTCTTCGTCATAAACGGGTATGGTGTCATCATAAGAGATGTTTGGAACATTCCCTGACATGCTGCTAATATCATGTTGTGCTGTTATTTCCATGCCCTTGCAATCAGTGTTAACCAAATAGGTCTCCTTTGTGTCATCCGTATCACCATTATCCTTGTGCATCTGCATCTGATTTTCTTGAAGTCGTGATCTTTCTTGAAAGAACTGCGTAAGAGAGTTCACGTATTTGAACACGGTTCCTTGGAAGCCTTGAATCTCAGTATGCATATCTTCAAGGAATGACTTGCAGAGCACTGAATTTTCTTTCTTGGCAACATCAAATTGAAGAAAAATCGATAATTTTTTTAGAAGAACTTGAAGTGTAGATACGGATTTAATGTGATTAAAGTCTTCTTTGTCAATTTTCTGCTGAAGAATATCCAAGTTTATCATCAAGGCAGCAATGAATAAAGGAGCATCTTGACCAAAGACTGCCACAAAGGGTGGTCCATACGTGAGCTTTGTCAGCTCGTCGGGATGACATTCAAATTGTCTAAATAAGACTTGACATCTTTTTCTTGCTTCGTGTCGCATCGTCTGCAATTCTCCCTCTTGAGATGTCGAATTCAACCAATCCATTGAAATTCGATGACAAATAAAGGTAAGGATTACTTATCGATCGAGCAATGAAAGAAGTAATTGTGTTTGTTGTTGTCGAAAGTACGGAGTTTTACTAATCATGGAGAAACCGAGAAATAAATTCGGTGGATTTTACAAACCACCAATTAAACCGTAAATTATCCAAAGTTCTTGATTCCTTGATTTGTGAAGAAAAATTGATTAAATCCCCTAAGTATATGTTCTCGAGAAACCAAAAAAATTCCAAGACAAAATAACTCACGAGTTTGTTAAAAAATTTCAAAATGACGTTTTTGAAAATTTTCTAACACATACTTTTGGAATGGAGTAAAATTCGGAATCACAAATACCTAAGTAGAATCGGAATCACAAATACCCAAGTAAAATTCGGAATCACGAATACCCAAGTAGAATTCGGAATCACAAATACCCAAGTAGAATTCGAAATCCTAAATAAAAAAGTAAATGTAGAAATATTGAACCAGATCCCAACGAAATTTCGGAATGTGGAACACCTGAATGAATGTTGGAATGTGGACACCTGAATGAAAGTCAGAATGTGGATAACTAGATAGAATTCGGAGTAAGGTTTGCTGAAGAAGAATTCGGAATCAAGTTTTTAAAAGTCGGAATCCACAAGTTTTAAAAGTCGGAATCCACAAGTTAAAAAAGTCAGAATCCACAAATTCAAAAAGTCAGAATCCACAAGTTTTAGAAGTCGAAATCCATGTTTAAAAAAATTCGGAATCTTCACTCCTTTATAGAATTCGGAATATTAGACAAAACGAAAGTCGGAATATGTTATTTTTTTTATAGATTTCGGAATCTACACCCAAATTACAGAATTCAGAATAACATGTCATGTTTAGAATTTGGAATAGCTGCTATAATAAAGATGTCGGAATATGGTTTGTAGTTTAAAATTCGGAATAATTGACACAACATTCAATGTCGGAATAACACCCCAACTTAATATCGGAATGTATGAATTATTACTTGATTGAATTTCGGAATAACACCTCAACTTAATGTCAGAATAACACCTAACTTAATGTCGGAATGTATAACTCTCTAAAAGTCGGAATGCTAAACCCTAAGATTTTGACATTTAACAAGAAAGTATCAACACTTGTAATTCATGTTTTTACCCAATAATCAAGCCAAAACTACCAACTTTTTCGTGTTTTTTGACCAAAACAAATACCCGAAATCACTACCACAACTATGTAGATGATTTCTAGGAAGATTAAACCACAAAAAAGCACAAAAAAATGGATCGAGTGATTTTAAATCAAAACCCACGAAAATAAAGAAACAAACACAAAAACAAACCAATCATCCCATGGTTCTTGATACCAATTATAGGTCTACGTAATCCTTGGATTATCTAACTATAGGAATGATTAAGAAATAGGGAGAGAGATGAGCATCTTAGAGAGATAAGCTAGAGAGAGAAAGGAGAGAATGAGAGAAAGTAATATTAGATTGAATAGAAAAATGAGAACCAACCCCTCCTAACATGCTAGGAGCGGGTATATATTACCCGCCCTACATGTGGGCTTTGTGGGTTATACTATTACATACTAGATCACGAGACCATACTATATGTATCTCGTTGGAGTGACCGATCCTTCCTAAATACGTAAAAATGTATTTCCAACAGACGATCTCCTAGCGGAGACGATCGACAGTTACGACGATTTGAAAGTAGCTTTCTTGGCCAATTATCTTCAGGAGAAAACATGTATTAAGGATCTTGTGGAACTCCACCATATCAAGCAAAAAGATGGTGAATCTACTGAGGACTTCATGAAACATTTCTAGAATCATAGCCGACACGTGAAGGAAGCCCTAGAATGCATGAAAATCTTCGGATTTATGCACGGGATCACACACTCTGGGTTGATCAAGCGTCTACATGACAACATACCCAAACAATGGATGAGATTATGAGGGAAACTGTAGCCTTCTTCAAAGGATAGGTCGTGGTAGCAAACCAATCTAAGAAGAATGGACTATCCACATGGAAGCAAGAGGGAAACATGAGGCCACACTTTGATAGGAGACCAAATTTTCATAACAATCAAAGGCTAGACAGGAGGAATGACACGTTCACACTTTTGAAAACCCCAAAGGAAATATTGACACTTGAAATAGGAAAATTTTAGAACACCGTCTCCCATGACCACTCCGGTAGAAAAACGAGATCCGAGCCAATATTGTGAAAACCACGGGGATATAGGGCACAACACAGATGAATGCCAGCATCTGAAAAGGCAGATCGATGAATTGGCCAGAAACATATTACTGACATAATGGATAAAAGATGTAAAAAATAGTGGCGGAAGAGATCAACAAAAAATGGTGAAAAGCCGAAACGCCAGCAAAGGATAAAGCCCCGACAATCCTCATGGTGCATTCCTGGCAAAGAACCATGAAAAGAAAAGTAGTAAAAAACTTTTCCTCAAGACTTGAAATATCTTTCCCACCACTCTATGAAGCAGAAGCCGAAGAAGCACCCCTAGTGATATAAGCGGAGGTAGAAAGACACTGTTAGTTTTGTGGGTGGTAATAATCAACATTCTTGATATATTCTCTAAATCGTGTAGAGATCACTTTCAGATTGAAGTAGTTCGACCCTATATGCCTCGGGTATCACGAAATCCTTAATTGGATAAGACAGAGAATAACACTTAGTCTCTAAGGCACGATAGATCTAAGCAATACACAGAAAGTTGTGATGTTTGTTCTATCCTGGAAGAGATCAATATTCTGTTTCTATAAACCAAACCAAATGACAGTTACATTTGGTTAATGACAATTGCAGGGAAAAGACATGACTGTTCCAAAATATTATGTCTGTTGGGAAGGGGAATAAACCAGATTTTATGTAGCAACTGTAAATACAGTATGATAAAAATCGTTTAGGTTTTAGGGCGCTGCCCCAAACCCTGCGAGGGGCGCTGCCCCCTCAACCCGTGCTCGCTGACCTAGCAGCGGGGCCCCAGCAAGGGGCTCTACCCCTTGATCCCGCAAGGGGAGCGACCCTTTGACCCTGCAAGGGGGCGCGACCCCTTTGACCCCTGCATTTGTTCGTGGCGACATCAAGTTAGCTAAAACGAGCGTGCACTACGCACCATCTGACTCGCCTGTAAGCTATACTTGATTAAGCCCTTGATCTCAGGTATATCACAATTACACAAAGTATATGTGTTGACACTAAAATCACCAACAGACACTACCTCCACAGAGTATACGTGGATAGAGGATCAGACTTCGAAATTATGTATGAACATTACTTCAACCGTCTCTGACCTAAAATCAAAGGAATGATGATTCCCCCGCTACAACTTCTCTAGTAGGATTCAATGGAGAAGTCATATGGCCTATAGGACAAACAGAACTTTAGGTAATCATTATAGACGAGGATCACTTGGCGAAAACAAAAATGAACTTCATGGTCATACGGTCAAACTCACCATATAACATTATCATCGGAAGGCCCGACATCCTCCAAACAAAAGCAGTACCATCCACAACGCACAGAATGATCAAATTTCCAGTAAGAGGAGGGATACTCACGCTCCAGAGCGTCATAGCCATACCACTTGAGTGTACAATGATAAGTGAACCGTCTGCAACTCCAGAAGCAACCCTGTTTGTGGAGGATAGGTTGAAGATAGCAATCCACCCTCAATACCCAGAGCAAACAGCAACAATAGGGGAAGGCTATTGGATCAAGGAAAAGAAGATCCGGTGCAACCTACTAAAGCAAAACCTTGATGATTCACATGGGAACCAAAAGATATGAAAGGTTTCCCAAGGCAGATAGCGAAGCATAACTTGAATATCAGAGAAGGCTAGCCACCAGTGAGGCAAAAAAGAAGGGGCCAAGCCTCGGAAAAAAGCAAGGCAATACTGGAGGAAGTGACAAAGCTGGTGGAAGCTAGGATAATGAGAGAAGTCTACTGCCACAGCTGGTTAGCCAACCCTGTGATGGTAAGAAAACACAAAGAAAGATGGAGAATGTGCGTAGACTTTCACATACCTCAACAAAGCATGCCCCCAAGACTGCTATCCACTACCTGAAATTGATTGGAAAATATAATCCCTATGTAGATATCCGTTCAAATGCTTCCTAGATGCTTACAAGGGATATCACCAAATAAAGATGGCCGATGAGGATGAGTAAAAAACGGCATTCGTCACAAGCCAATGCACTTTTTGCTACAAAAAGATGCCACTGGGGCTAACGAACGTTGGGGCAACATACCAGTGGCTAGCTGAAAAAGCGCTTGAAATGCAAGTAGGCCACTGGAAGTTTACGTAGACGACCTGGTAATAAAAAGCTACACTGAGAAAGAAATCCTCAAAGACATCAAAGAAACATTCAAAACATTGAGAAGGATAAACATAAGCTCAACCTAAAAAAGTGTACATTTGGTGTAGAAGAAGGCGAGTTTCAGGGTCACATAATAAACACAAGAGGCATAAAAGCGTGCCAAGAAAAAATAGCAGTCGTTCTAAACTTGCCCCCGCCCCAAAGCCTTAAAGATGTTCAAAGATTGAACGGAAAGCTAGCAAGCCTGAGCAAGTTTATGTCTAATCAATAGAAAGTACTTTACCGCTCTTTAAAAACACTCAAAGGGTGCGTAAAGAAAAGTGATTTCTTATGGACAAAGGCTGTGGGTAAAGCATTCCAAGAGATTAAAGAGCAAGTGGAAAAACTACTAATGTTTATAGCTCCAATCCCTAAGGAAGAACTCACCATGTACCTATCTGCCTCCGCAGAAGCAATAAGTGTGGTGCTCCTGACTGAAAGAGAACCGAAGCGAGTGACAATCTACTTCATTAGCCAAGCACTCCGAGGACCATAAGTGAACTACACACCAATTGAAAAATTAGTGCTAATGTTGATCCATGCGACCAAGAGACTAAAAAGATACTTTTAAGCACACCCCATCGTAGTAATCACACATCAGCCAATCGAACAAATGTTATCAAACCCAGAAGCAAGAGGACAAATGCAAAAAATGAAATGTGGCCTTAGGCGCGTACGGTATTTGCTACAGACCCCGAACAACCATAAAAGGACAGTTCCCAACAGACTTTGTAAATGAAAAGCCGGAACAAGATGTCCTCATTAAAGAAGGACAAAGCCAACCAACAGAACAATGGACGCTCTTTCCAGATGGATCATCACGTGTTGAAGGCTCAGGAGTGGGCCTCATACTCACAAGCCCGGAAGGAAATAAACAAAATTTACCTACGCTTTGAGGTTCGAGTTACGAACATCAAATAACGAAGCTGAGTATGAGGCACTGATAGCCGGATTAAAGATTGCAAAAGATATTGGAGTCTAATTTTTACAAGCAAGCGTAGACTTAAGGCTGGTAGCAAACCAAATCAATGGATCCTACACGACCAAAGGAAAAAACTTGAAGCAGTACTTACAAAAAGTAAGAGCAATAGCTAAAGACTTCCAAACAGCAAGTTCCAAGGTCTGAGAACAAAAAGGCGGACATGCTAGGCAAGATCGCTGCAACAAGCTTTCCCCACCTTGACAAGCAAGTGTTAATTGAAGTAGTAACGAGGAGATCTTTGGAAGAAGCATAAATCGTATTGGTTGCTGAGGAAGAAGGCAACAACTGGATGACTTAATATACAACTTCCTATCTAGGAACATGCTCCCAACAGATAAAGAAGAAGCAAGAGAAGTGAAAATCAAGGCACGACAATACGCCATTATGGACATAACCTTATACAGAAAGTCGTTCCTTGAACAATGGCTACCATGTATTGGTCCAACACATGCCAACAATATACTAAGAGAAATCCATGAAGGAACATGGAACAAGCATTCAGGAACCAGATATATAGTGACAAAAGCAATACGGACTAGGAACTATTGACCGACAATGCACAAAGATGCAAGAGAAGTTATAGCGGATGCCAAGAGTGCCAGACGCACAAGCCGGCTGTGACATTCGTCAAATTTCCATCATTTAATTATTCATGTAGTACGAGTATTTTAACTGTTTATCGACGAGTTGTCGACATGAACGTGTTAATCATTTTGCTTTGCGGACAAAGCCCTTTTTAGGGAGAGCATATGTAACATCTCAATGTTTCGCGACTACTTAGTTGAATGCAATACACAAGTTGTGAGCGTCTTATGTTTTTGCCGTACGTTTTATTTGTTCTAGTTATTAAGTTTTTCGTGACGTCTCGCACAATTGTCTTTTGTTTTGGGATCGTACGCTAAACGGTTTTGCTGTCGTGTTATTTCAGTCGCGTCTAAATCTAAACATATTGAACCCGAGTCGAGTTTATAGCTATCACAGCAAGTGTACACATAACTGAATATATAAACCTTCAATTTCATTGCCAAGCTTGTCATACAAGGGTCTCAAATCAGTCATAAGTCTACATTACACATATAAACTTTATAGTTATTTTTCCCACTAAAGGACAGCACATTTGCCTAGTTTACCCCTTTTGGGTATATCACAAGCAAACATTTCCAGATTTACACTAACCCTAGACTAATTATACAAGCTTATATACAAATCCAAAGTAATATCCAATGTCCAAATACAAGTTATCACAAGTTATCACAGTCCAAAATACAAACATCAAAATCTGCACAAGTCTTCACAATACAACTCCTGGGTAGAAGTTTTGGTCCAGCCAACCTACACGTCTCGTCCGAACCTGCACAACCAAGGGTCTTCATCCCGTCCGAACCTGCAAAACCGAACGTAGCATCCCCATTGTGAGTCTTTTGTCCTTTCGTCTTTCCTTTCGAAGTCTAGATGTGCTTGTTGTGTACGAACCTACGAATAAACGAAACCGTGGTTAGTCATTGAAATGAACTTATACATTTATACTAAAAACTGAAAAATTGTTAAACTTTTTAATACAAACATGTTTATGTTATTATTTTTCTGTCAACCAAACCGAGACCCAATTTAGACCAAACCGAGACTCGATTGAAACCAAACCGAGACCCAACTTAGAACCAAACCGAGACCATGTCCAACTCAAATCAAAACCCTAATCATGTAAAACCTTTTTAAACATCATATAGACACGAGTAACATTCGAATATATAAAAACCCCCAATTTTTATAAAACCCTAGATTTACTTTTTATTAATTAAAATGCTAATTAAACCTAATCTAAACCCAAACCCCTTAATTAATTCGATTGAAAGTGAATTATACAAAAACCCCCAAATTAACCGAAACCCTAATTTTTATAAATCGATTTTATATTAAAATTAGTTTGATTTTATAAATGAAAACGTCAATTAATTATGTTTAAACCCGATATTAATGAAAACCCCCAAATATTTCAAAACCCTAATTTTGTTTATCTTCAATCCGAGCACCATATGATTTACAACAAGTATTTACGAATCAATTGAACCCACTGATATATATTAAATCGAAAATCAATTAAAAGCTTTTAAAAGAAATAAAGGAGAATGAACTTATCTTTGATTTTGGTATTTGATTCACGAACCGCAAGGAAGAACACCATCAGAAAAACCCAAACGGTTTGATGTGGGGATTAAACCACATCTCACGTAATATAGAACCTCAGACCACCCATATTTGATTTTATAACACAAACTGATTAGATGATAACCATAGAAGAGGATAGAACCGATCTAGGTTTAGAGAGAGAGAGTTGTTGGGACGGTGGAGGTAATATCGAGAGAGGAGAGAGAGAGTTATCTCTCAGTCATGGGAAGTTGTGTGTGATAAACACACATACATACTCCTCTCGTCCTTGTTTAATCCGCCAGTGGACCGGGCCGGGTCAATGACCCTTGGGCCGGTTGCTGGGTAAATGTTTTGGACCCCCAATTTGGGACTCACATGTTTAAATTAGTTTGGTTAAAGCCCAAACGAAATTTGGTAAATTTAAGTTATGTTTTGACCCGTAAAACCCGACCCGTTAATAAACCGATTTCATTTATCGTACTTTTCCGTAAAATCGTATTTTTCATAAACGTATGGTTTCGTCAAGCACAACTAGGGTGTCGAGTCATTTAATCATACAATTATTCGTATCGTAACTCGATTCTTAAATTAATTAGGTCGCGGCTAGCGTAACCGTACTCTCGAGCTATTTTATCTTCGTTCTCTTTGCTGAATTTACGAGGTGAGTTTATAGCCCCATACTTTACTATTTTCACTGCTTTTTGGGGTGAGACATTGCTTGATTTTAACGTTTGAACACAAGTGCATTTACTGATTTATCTATTAGTCTAAGTCCCACTAAAAACCCAGTTGCTTTGGCCCGTGAATCGTGAACCGTTAATTACTTTGTGTAAGCGCGAATGTAATGGATAGATCTATCGGGATTGACGTCCCTGTCTGTCTTGTCCAACAAGGGGACAAGCGGGCACAGTTTCATTTGAATCTGATATAGGATGTCGTGGGTTTAGGCATCTAGTTTGGGCTACATTTATATGATTATACTGCCGGTGTTGTTAACGCTTCGGTGTCACGAGCTTAGACTGTAATAAATACTTCTGGGATGACTTTGTATCTGTTATATTGTCATCACATTTGGGAAAATCTTGTGGTTCATTAAACATTTCAAACTAACTAAACCTATGAACTCACCAACTTTATGTTGACACTTTAGCAATGTTTTTCTCAGGTATTAAGAAGGAAGATGCTAAATGAGGTCTCATGCATTGCCGTCATTTCTTTGAAACAACGATCATTTGTACCATTTGAGAAAACTATGTTTTGTAACCGTATTCAATTTATGCTTCCGCACTTTGTTAAAACAATTTATTTTATTAATTACAAGTGATCTATTTTCCGAACGTCCCATTTAGAGGTCGTTCTTTGTGACTATGTGTGTATGATAATCATGGCGTCACCACTCCCTTGTCGCCATTATACTCTGATATTTTGGGAGTGTGACACCGGCCGACAAGTACCTCCAACGGGACCTAACACCCATGACATCACCATGGCTGCTCCACACATGGAGTATCGACATAGCCGGTCCCTTCCAGGAGGGACAAGGAAAATGCAAATTCCTAATTGCTACTATTGACCACTTCACCAGCTGGATAGAAGCGAAACCAGTAACAATAATAATAGGAATCCGGATAAAAACTTCATGTGGGAAAATACCGTGTGTAGATTCGGATTGCCAGGAGAATTCGTATCCAAAGAAGAAAAACATTTCAGAGACAATCCCTTCAAGGACTGGTGTAAAAGGCTAAGCATAAAGCAAAATTTCACTCCGATCATAAACCTCCCAGTAAGCGGAAAGAAATAAAAAGCGAACGTCAGCTTAGGAGAACAAATCAAAGAAAAGCTGGAGGGATATAAAGACTGGTTGAAGGAAGTTCCGCACGTCCTATGGGCTATGGTCATACAGAACAACACCAAAAACGGAGAAGGAGAAACACCATTCTCTCTAACGTACGGAGTGAAAGTTGTTATACCAATGGACACGGATATGCCTATTGACCAAACGATAACAACGAAGCAGAGCTCCAGCCCACCCTTGACTTGCTAGAAGAGAAAAGAAAACAAACACTGCTGAAAAGAGAAAGAACAAAAGCAAAGTAGTAAAATAATACAACTTGAGAACCTACAACTGAATCTTCATACCCAAAGACTTCGTTTACAAGAGAAGCGAAGATGACCAGACTAACGAAAGAAAAAAGCTAGGAGCAAGTTGGTATGGACCGTACGAGGTCACTGAAGCTTTAGGAGACAGAACATACAGGCTCAAAGCCAAAAAATGTAACATATTGCCTGGAACATGCAACATCCGCGACCTGAAGATATGCTACATCTAGTTCTGTCCCTTTATTCAATCTTAAGTAAGTATAAGACCTCATGTTAAGCCACGAGCGACCTTCGATCGTCGGCGGAGGCAACCTTTATCTTTAATGTCATGTATTTAATTTCATGCACTTTGAAAATTTAATAAATAATATGGAGACTAGCTACCTCCACACATGTTTTCCTTTTTTAATTAATTACTTGTTAAAATCACAAATGGTAAGACACGTGCACATCATATTATCTCAGAGACAATAAAACATTAAGAACTCCAAGCGAAAAAAATTCAACATAAGTATGCAAGAGGCATTGCAAGTCCAATATTGGGAACTTTCCTCATAATAAGCCTATCACTGAAAAACGTTAAATGACAGATAGCGTAAAAGTCACACCCATCGAGCAATGTACGAAAGAAAAGACAGAAAAGATCTTTCACACAAAGCCGCACGTACCCATCAATAAGAGAGAAATAAAAAGGATACCAAAAACCTTTTTTACAAAGCTGCACCCATCAACAAGGTCGAAAAAGAAAGACAACAAAGTCTCTCACAAAAAAACAAAATAACGGATAACATGCTGTCACAGGTTACAAATAAAAATCATTTGAAGGACACATTACAATCATAAATGTGCATAAATAAGAAAAAGATCACATTCAAACCTATAAATACGAAACCCAAGAGCTCCCTACAGTAGCATCGAGAACCTCTAGATCAACACTCACAGTACCTCTGGGTGCACAAGAATCTGTGTCAATACGAGCAGCTTCCAAAGCTTGACCAGAAGTAGTAGCACACTCCAAAGCACTAACAGAAGCACCACCATCGAAGGTAGGCTCAATTTTATTATCCGAGATATCCAATGGAGGGAAGTGTTAACCACGGACACCTCAACCCTAGAAACACCAGCGCCTCCGGGTGTGCTGCATGTGCTAAAACAAAAAGGTAAAAAGTTAGCAATGGAAACCTCCGTAATACCATCATGAGAGGAAATGGACCTATGATTCTGCAAACTTAACACGAACATCCTCCAAAAGAGTAGCAGGAGGAACCTCCCTGATAGAACCTCGAAAACTGGTAGAAGGACCATCACAAACAGGAATGGTGAGCTAAAAAGCAGGAGGTAGAGATGGAGCGCCCTGAACCCTATTCTCGGCCTGCATATCGGCCATCAAAACATCAATATCAGCATCTTTTCGGGACTCCAACAAGTTAAGGAAGGGCAAATCTATGAAGAAAAGGCATTGACAACATCATCAAACTTTGCTTGAGCCAAAGGGCCAGAAGCCTGAACGCCAGCCAAAGTTCTTTCTTCTTTCCCATGCTCAATTCCACTCTCCAAACCCTTCTACATACCTATGTTCTGAACACATGTCATAGTCTCACTAAATATTCTTTGTAAGCACAGGATTTACGGCACAATTCCATAGTTAAACGAAGACCGCAACCGACAATCCACCGTTGTACCACCACAACAGTCAAGAACCGAGGCAAAACTTCCTCATCTAATAAGGAAAGAAGAGCATTCAGCTTAGAGCAGGTAGACTCCGTAGCAGAAAATTGATCACTCAAACCATTCCCCAAAATTTCCAAGTCCAATAGCTGAGACTCAGAACTTTCAACAGAAGCAGTAAGGGCCTTAACATGACCCTGCAACACCTCATTTTCAGCTACCTTAACTGACAAATCCGAATACAAAGAAGTCTGTTGGGAATAAAATTGACTAAGTCTACTAGCCGCTGACAAGAGATGTGTAGCCACTGACAAAGTCTTATCAAGCCCCCGACAGCCCAGGCACAGACAAGAGATATTAAGCTGCTGTCAAGATTTATGAAGTCAACACGTTTTGATATGTTAGGAAGATATGCATGTATATTGTATTTTCTATGTTTATCTTAATATATCTTCCTAGAATAGTTGACACGTTTTCTTATTGTACAAGGCTCCTTATATCTATAAAAGGAGGCCTTTAGGTTAGGGTTTGATATACGTTTTTACACTTTCATTATACGCAAAGTTTAATCAATCGAAGTGAAAGTTTGGTTTATATTGTGTTTAACATTGTTCTTTGTTCTAAGTGTTAAATTATGCATAACACTTAGATTGTTGTTAACACAAAGTTTCTCTACGTGTTAATCTTGATTTAATCTCGTTAACACAAAGCTAATCGATCTAAGTTTGGGATCAACAAGTGGTATCAGAGCTTGTTGAGGAACTTTGATCAAAAGAACCCCAAACCCCTAAATCGCTAAAAACCCTAATACCATCTAAGCATCATGTCCACCTTAGTCGTATCACAATCTTCAAATCATAATCTCAAAATTCCCATACTTGATCCTGATAACTTTGAACTTTGGAAATTCAACTTTGAGCAATATTTACAAATTGATAACTATGTTCTTTGGGAAGTTATTTAGTATGGAAATCAATTCAATAAGGAAGCAAAGATTCAAGCTTCTATAGAAACACGAAGGAAAGTTGGACAGACTGGTGATGATCTCAAACCAAAGCCTGAAGATGGAAGAGTTGTTTCTGCTGCTGAAGTGGCAGATAGAAAGAATGACATGAAAGCCTTAAGCACACTCAAACTTGCTCTTGGTCATAAGGAGTAACATAAATTCAGGATGTATGAGTCTTCTAAGGAGCTTTGGTAAGCTCTTAAAATCATCTATGGTGGTAATGAGGAAACCCTTAAATAAAGGAAGAAGCAATTAATGATTGAGTAAATTGTTTTCAAAGCTCGTCCTAATGAGAAGCTAAGTGAAATAAGAAGTCGTCTTCAAGACATCACTAGAAAGCTGGCTTTTATGGGAGCAAAACTTGAGGAGCAAGATATCACAGGTACCTTTCTTGGAGGTCTTGGTGATGCATGGGAGATTTATTCAAAATCTATCATTCCCACCAAGGCTTACAGGAATGCCTCCTTTGATGATATCTATAATCAATTAAGGACCATGGAACCTGAAGCCATTCTCAAACAAGGAGGAAGTTAAACATCAGGAAGTATGGAATTTATCTCTCATAAACCGTTGACAATGTTTCACATGTCAGCGGCTTGAATGTTCATCCAGTCATTGGATCAACATGTCAGTGGCTCAACTTCAGCCACTGACACTTACAATGTTGGTTCCCCAAGTCTTAAACCAGCTGGTATTGACTTGGGGACTGTGTGTGCATACATTGCTGCCTTAACCAATGGTTCTCTAGTTACTTATGAGGATCTTGAGCAAATCAGTGATGCTGATCTTGAAGAGATGGATATTAAGTGGAGTATGGAACTTACTAGCATAAGGGAAAATAGATGGAACAAAAGGTTTGGAAGGAGAATGAATTTCAATGGCAAAGAGACTGCTGGATTTGATAAATCCAAGGTTGAATGCTATAACTACCATAGGATGGGACACTTCATGAGGGAATGTAGATCTCCACGAAGAACTGATGCTGGAAGAACTCAAGCCAAATCATCAAGGTTGAAGATGATGGATCTAAGGCTATGGTAGCCATGCATGGGATTGATGGACTTGGATGGGACTGGAGTTTTATGGCTGATGAAGTGGAACAGAATCAAGCTTTGATAGCTAACAAGGAGGAAGATCATGTGTAATATGCTCTTATGGCAAAGTCTTCCTCTTCATCAGATAATGAGGTATATGATGATGCCTTTTGTAGTAAGGGTTGTAGGTTAAACACTGAAAAGCTTAACAAAGAAGTTTTAAAATATAAATCAGGTGTTTTTGATGTTGAAATCAGACTAGCGAATTATAAAAAGGGACTTGCTCAATCTGATGGGATATAAGAAAATGGAATTTGACCTAAAAGATCAAATTAATGTTTTAACCAAATATTCGAAAGTTAGTAATGAAGCTAGGGATTCTTTAATGAAATCTAGAGCAGACTTACAACTTAAGTTAGATGAAGCCAACAGGTCCAAAGAAAATGTAAGGTTAAAAGTTGAAAAGTTTGAAAAAGCTATCCAAACCCTAGAAAAATATGTAAGTGAGCAAAGACAGCATGGGGACATGTCTGGGATTGGGATGAAAGAGTATGCTGCTATCCCACCACCTGTTGGAAAATTTTATGGTGTTCTTAAAAAAGATCTCTCTTGGACTACCATACATGGACTACAAGAGGAGGAATTTATTCCTCCACCACGTGTGCTTAGTCCAGTTGAGGAATATAGGAAAAAAGGTAATTAACCTAGAACAATGGAAAGCAGCTAACCCTTTTCTATTTGTTAAGGGTGGACTGCTTAATGATAAACCAGTTGAAACAAAACCCATTGTTGTGACAAACCCCACCACTGGTAAAACTATTGATCTTGGCTCAACCCCAAAAAGTAAACCTAGTGTCAAATATGCTGAAATGTATAGAAAACCTAGGTCACCTCAAAGCCAAGTGAGGGTTAATGGGATAGGGTTTTATCAGCCTAAGCCTAAATTTGTGTCTAAAAAGGCTTGTTACACATGTGGGAGTTTCTCACATTTGGCCTATAACTGTGTCAGCGGATACAATTCACCCGTTGATAATAGGTCAACCATGGTCAAACCTAGACCTTTTATCCGAGCAAGTCCTCAGGCCACTAGACCAGCTCCTTTCTTTTCTAGAGGGACTAATACCCATGGACAAACACCCTTTCAAAAGACAAACACTTGGTCTAACAGACAATGGGTTCTTGTAGCAAACCCTAGTTTACCCGCTGACATGAACAATTCAGCCGCTGACAAGACCAAATCAGCCGCTGACAAATCTAGGTTTGGTATGAAAATACCACAACTGGCTTCTATCAGACCTTATGTTAGACCATGCAATAGGTATTTAAAACCTAAGGGACAAGGGTCTAAAGCTTCATCCAGCTTAACATAGAGACCTAAACAAGACCAAAACCTTAATTCAAATGGAATTTCTATGACTTGCAACAGATTTAAATTTCTTGAAAAGGTCATCACTAAACCCATTGGGGTAAATTGGGTGTTTAGGGCACAATGGGATGAACAAGGGGTTGTTACAAGGAATAAATCAATTCTTGTTGAACAACTAAATGAATCCAAGTCTGTAAAGGCTTGGGTTCCCAAAGAAAACTAATTTGTTTTCTTTATGTATAGGGTATTCACAAGCAGGTCAATGATTTTGGATATTGGGACAGTGGATGCTCAAGGCACATGACCAGAAAGGAAGATTACCTTACTGATTTCACTCCTATTAAAGATGGTGATAAGGTGTATTTTGGTGGCAGTTATGGCAACATTTCTGGCAAAGGCACACTCAT
This sequence comes from Glebionis coronaria, assembly GCA_025667525.1. Lineage (NCBI taxonomy): Eukaryota > Viridiplantae > Streptophyta > Magnoliopsida > Asterales > Asteraceae > Glebionis > Glebionis coronaria. The sequence continues at coordinate 165,908,488 of CM046878.1, read as the reverse complement.
CACCAATAACTTGAGGTTTGAGGAAGTCTTTCTGGTAAAAGAACTTGATTATAATCTGTTTAGTGTGTCACAAGTATGTGACAACAAGAATAAGGTTCTTTTTAATGATACTGAGTGCTTAGTGTTAAGTAAAGACTTTGAGATTCCAGCTGACAAGTTTATAGAGCTTAGAACACCTAGACATAAGGATATCTATAATGTGAATCTAAATGGCATTAAAATGAATAACAACTTGTCTTGCCTTTATGCTAAGGCCTCAGTGGATGAAAGTAATTTATGGCACAGAAGGTTAGGGCACATTAACTTCAAAAACATGAATAGACTTGTGAGACATGATCTTGTAAGAGGATTTCCTTCAAAAGCATTCCACAATGATCATAATTGTGTTGTATGCCTTAAAGGCAAGCAACATAAGGCCTCATTTAAGTCTAAGCTTGTTCATACTAGTTCTAAGCCACTTCACTTATTACACATGGATTTATTTGGCCCAACCAATATAGAAAGCCTTAATGGTAAATCCTATTGTTTTGTTGTCACTGATGATTATTCTAGGTTTACTTGGACTTTCTTTTTGGCTTTAAAGAGTGATACTGCTAATACTTTGATCAATTTCATTACTCATATTGAAAAAAATAGGTAATGAGGTTAAAATTCTTAGAAGTGACAATGGTGGTGAATTTAGGAACAACCTTCTAGATACCTTTTATGTCAATAAGGGAATCTCTAGGGAGTTTAGCATAGCTAGAACTCCACAGCAGAATGGTGTAGCTGAAAGAAGGAATAGAACTCTTATTGAGGCAGTTAGAAGCATGTTAGTAGATGCAAATCTACCATTGCTTTTTGGGCTGAGGCTGTGAACACTTCTTGCTATGTTCAAAATAGGTTCTTGGTTAATAAGTTTCATAATAAGACTCCCTATGAATTACTTTGGAATAGGAAGCCTAATATATACTTCTTTAGGCCTTTTTGATGTCATGTAGTGATTTTGAACACTAGTGATAATCTAGGCAAATTTCACTCTAAAGGTGATGAGGGACTTTTTATAGGATATTCCACAAATAGCAAAGGGCATAGGATTTATAACAAGAAGTTTAGGATTCTAACAGAAAATATTCATGTTGACTTCTTGGAAAGTAAACCAAGTGATCCTGAGTCTGAACCTAATTGGCTATTTGATTTAGAGCCATTATCAAGGTCCATGAATTATATGCCTGAGACTAATCCAGTTGTTTTGGAAGCACCCATTGTTGACAATGCAGGTATACATGTTGATAAAGAAGAAGGATCACAAGCAGTTGAACCCACTCCCATGTTTGATTATGTCACCATACTTATATGGACTGATGAGTTTATGCAAGCATCTGCTGCTGTTGGAAAGGAGGAATAAAAGCAACAAGAGAAATCAGTTGATGAATCAATGCATGCATCTTCATCCGCTGACAAAGCCAAATCAGACGCTGACACATGGGATTCAGCCGCTGACAATCTGTTTGGTAATTTATTCTCTTCCTCTAACAGAAATATTTTTTAACATATTGAAGATCCCATATCCGATGAAGATGTCAGTGGCCCAGTTTTAGCCGCTGACAACATATCTCCAATTTCAAGTTGGCATGGGAGTAGCAATGAAGACGATATTGGCAATATGGAGTCCACTGTTCATGACAACTCACTTTTGGGGGGAGGAATACTTACAAAGGTGGCCAAAGATCATCCTCCCACCCAAATAATTGGTGATATTCAGACTCCTGTTTAAACAAGGAGAACTAAGAAGACTCAAGGTGGATTCATTGCCAATATACACAAGAAGGAAGATACTCCTTTTGTTCAAGAATGTTTGTTTGCCTGTTTTCTCTCTCAGTTAGAACCAAAGAAGATTTTTGATGCTCTTAGAGAAGAAAGCTGGGTTGAAGCAATGCAGGATGAGCTTCATCAGTTTGCTATTCAAGATGTTTGGGAGCTAGTAGATTGTCCAAGGTATGTCAGGCCTATTGGGACAAGATGGGTTCTAAGAAACAAGAAGGATGCGAGAGGCATTGTTGTTAGAAACAAGGCAAGATTGGTTGCTCAGGGATATACACAAGAAGAGGGTATTGATTATGAAGAGGTTTTTGCACCTGTTGCTAGAATAGAGGCAATAAGGATTTTCCTAGCCTATGCTTCCTGCATGAGTTTCAAAGTCTACCAAATGGACGTGAAAAGTGCATTTTTGTATGGCACAATCAAATAAGAAGTATATGTCATGCAACCTCTTGGTTTTGAAGATTCTGAGCATCCAAATAAAGTTTATAGAGTAAAGAAGGCAATGTATGGCCTTTATCAGGCCCCTAGAGCTTGGTATGGAACAATTTCCACATACCTAGTGGATAATGGCTTCAAGAGGGATACCATAGACATGACTTTGTTCACAAAGAAGGAAGGGAAGGACTTTCTTCTTGTTCAGGTTTATGTAGATGACATCATCTTTGGTTCATCTAACTAAAGAATGAGTGATGAATTCTCCAAACTTATGACAAATAAGTTTAAGATGAGTGCTATGGGAGAGATGACCTTCTTTCTTGGTCAACAAGTTCAGCAGAAAGAGGATGGTATTTTCATCTCTCAAGATAACTATGTGGCAGAAATTTTGAAGAAATTTGGTTTTTCACCACATAAAAAATGGGCTAGCACTCCCATGGACAGGGAACACCCATGGGGAAAGATTGGAGAAGGTAAAGAGGTTGATGTCAGGCACTATAGATCAATGATTGGATCATTGATGTATCTTACAGCTTTAAGACCTGACATTATGTTTGTAGTGTATGCATGTGCATGTCATCAAGTCACACCCAAGGAGTGTCACCTTCATGCAGTTAAAAGGATCTTTAGATACCTTAAATGCTTTCCCATATTGGTATTGTGGTATCCTAGAGAGTCTCCTTTGGAACTTATTGGCTATTTAGATAGTGATTATGGAGGTGATAATCATGATAGAAAATCCACAACTGGTAGATGCCAATTTCTTAGGAGCAGGCTTATATCTTGGCAATGCAAGAAGCAAATTGTGGTAGCTAATTCAACAACTGAGGCTGAGTATGTAGCAAATGCTGCATGTTGTGGGCAAGTGTTATGGATTTAAAATCAGCTTTTGGATTATTGGTACAATTTTATGCATACTAAGAATTTTGTAGATAATAATAGTACATTGTGTATAATTAAGAATCCTATACATCATTCTAAAAAACCAAACACATAGAAATCAGGCATCTTTTTATAAGGGATTTTGAAAAAGGTTTAATACATCCAGATAGAGTGGACACAGAGAATAATGTGGCTGATCTTTTAACTAAACCTTTTGATGTTGAGAGGTTCCAATACTTGGTAACAAGTATTGGAATGATCAATCCATAAATATGTGGTTTTTGAAATTGATGTAGAGTATGTACAAGATGTGTGCTATTATTTGTCTTTGTAACAGTTGGATTTTCTACATGATTTTTCTATCCACTGACACAGTGTGTCTTCTCCGCTGACATAGTGGAAAGAAGCCGCTGACATTTTTTGTGGTAGTTTTGTGGTTTTTCATCTAACATTGCAGGTATCTAGGAAATTATACATTGGATACAAAGTTGCTTATGGGCTCAATGAGTGCGGCAACAAGGTTTATTTATGATGGTTGAGATTTTTAAATCTTTATCTTGAAATAAATATTTTTGTCACATTTATTTTTTATAAAGTATACTCTTCATAGTTCAAGGGGAGGTTTAGGATAAACTTTAGGATCTTGGGTTTTCTTAGAATACTCTTATCACAATTGTAGATTGTGTCCACAGGTGAGTAGGGGTTTTAAAGTTATGATACCATCTTTTTATAAAGGTGGTGGAATTTTTTTATCCTTGAGGCACTGTAGCATGCACGTAGTTTATTTTGCATGCATGCTGCCAAGACATTTTGACCTAGAATTGGGATGGTTGGTTTGGGAGTCCTTGATTACATTTCAATGGGGTTACCTGGGAGTTACAAATATATTATATGAGCTATCTTAATTCTTAAGGATGATGTGTTGAGTAAGGGACACTTGAGGACACTCATATCTATCTTGTGTAAGAAAGTGTGTGTGATTGGACACTGCTTGCAAAAACTATGGTTTTTTGGGGATAAGATACCTCTCTTAGGATTAATAATCTTTGTTAGGTATTTGCCTTTCTAAAAAAAATCTTTATTAGGTCTTTTATTTTTACTTTTCTTTTATTTTTGACCTTTTTGACTAATAAAAATTTATTCGCTGATAAATTATATTTCACCCCTAGACAAAGCTTATTTCACCCGCTGACAAATATAGCCGTTGCCGCTGACAAATTTTTGACCGCTGAAAAAAAGTGGGTCCTACCTAGTTGTAACTTTTGTGATATTTTTGGGCCGTAATTCTTTGGGAGTGGTTATTTTCTTTAATTGCGATGAGATAAGTTTTAAAATTTCAAAGATTTCCATCATTACTTTTGAGAAATTTTCTCACTTACCTTATTCTTAATCCAATCACATCTCTTGTATTTTCACTATATATACGGCTCACCATATTGTGTAACTAGGAAACTTGCTTATTTATTTTATTTTTTCACTATTAACCTTTACCTTCACTTCAAAGCTTTTATCTTTTCATTAATGGCGCCAAAGTTTAACTCCAAGAATGCTGTGTTGGAATTCAAAGACCAACATAACATGATTGCTTATTTGAAGGCATACACTGCTAATCCTCAATATACACAGATGATAGAGTATTTGTTGGCTTCTCCACTCAGTTATGCTTTAACTCATGCTCCTATCATCCCTGTCACACACATCAAACAGTTTTGGAACAATGCAAGTTCCACAACAGTTGATGGAGTGACTAGATTAGAAGGTATCATCTATGGGAAACAATGGGTGGTCACTGAGGACTTGGTTCGCCAAGCTTTGCATCTTAATGATGTTGATGGTGTGACCCTCCTTCCCAAGGAAGAACTACATGAGGGGCTTAGAGGCTTGGGATATAGACTACCCTCAGAGGGAAAACTTAAGAAATATGCTAAAGGTTAATTTCCCCTAGCCTGGAAGTTCTTGATTCATGTCCTTTTACAATATCTTAGTCCCAAATGCTCCTCATTCAATGAAATCAACCAATCTATTGAGAGTGCTCTTGTATGTTTGGCAACTAGGCAACTTTTTAGTTTTTCTAAAATGATTTTCAAGGGCATGTTACAAAACAAGGGTAGCAAAATGACTCTTGCTTATCCTAGATTTTTACAAATGATATTTGATCTCCACGGTGACTGTGGTAGGGATCATGAACACTATTATGAGATCCCTACCCAAAAAAAAATCTTTTCCTTACCCTGAACACTGAACCATATGCTCCTATTCCCTTGACCCCACCTATGTTGGTTGTTATTCAAGCAGCCTTACAACCACCTGCACCAGAACCTCAACCAGAATCCCTACCAGAACCCAAACATGAAGAACAACCACCCTCACCTCATTCCCAACCCACACATAAACCATAACCTGCAGCCGCTGACATTTCTTTGTCAATCGTTGACACTTCAGTCATAGCCTCTAACACCACTCAAGCAGACCCAAACACCTAATCAGACTCACCCCCACCTCAATTTCACATAGCCAAAAGACAAAGGACCACTAGAGCGTTCTCCTTTGGTGGTCCTAGCCATGAAGCAGAGAGAACCACCACCACAAGTGTGGTTGGTGATATGGTGATGGCTGGACCTATTATAGGTCAAGTTAGGTCCATTGTAGCTAAGACCATCCCCATGCCCCATGATTCTCCTATTGGGATTCAGTTCCCACATGTAGATGAGGGCAGTATGCAACCACTCACTAACATGGAATTGACGATACTCTTCATGAGCTTACAAAAGCAAAATGCAGAGTTTGTATAGAAGTTGACAGCTCAAGACCTTGAACTCAATGCTTTGAGGGAGAGGATTGTTGTATTGGAAGCAAGGAAAGAGGATTCTTCCAAATGGGATAAAGAACCACCAATTGGACCGTTTATTGCCCGTGATAGAAGTTCAAAAGAAGGGTCATTTGGTGAAACAAAGATAGCTGCTGCGTTAACAGGTATGAAGAATCAAGAAGGAGGGTTTGTTTCATCTAAGGTGTCTCTGGTGACACCCACACAGCTGTCTTTTATGGAATTGATGAAGCAACAAGAATCTGGGTCAGTCCCTAACAAAACAAAATTAGCCTTAGACACTTCAATAGCAGCCGTTGACACATTAAAAGGTGTATCTAAACCACCTTTGTTGATTAAGGATGTTGCATCATAGGTATCCCTATCTACTCTACCTATTATAGATCCAATGGATTAAGGGAAAGGTAAAATGGTAGAGGTAGAAGTTCCCAAGAATGCCAAACAGGTTGAATTTGATGCCATGATAGCCCAACAGTTGGGTGAACAAGAAAGAAGAAGGGCATTGGGAAAGGGAGAGATTGAAGCTCAGATTGGATCAGAATCTAAGAGTTTAAAAATAGGAGGTGAAGATGATAGTGAGGAAGAAGAGGGTAGTGCTCATGGTTCAAATGCAAGTTTTGAAAAAGAACCAAAAAGATTGGAGTATAGAGAGGGTGAAGCAGCTTTAGAGAGGCTAAAGCAGCTTAAAGTGGAGGTTGATTATGAGATACCTACTATTTTTGATATTTATTTTAGGTATGAGAGAGAGGTTTTGGAGAATGAGGAGATATCTTTGACTGAAAAGAGCTGGGGGATGAATTTATAATAAGAGTTCAAAAGGATTGCAAGACCGTTTTGGATAACAAAGCAACCAGAGTATTAAGTGAGAACAAGAATTCTAGAAGGGAGTTATATAATATGCTTCTAAGATGTCACCAGACTAGGTGGACATACACCAAGCTTAAGAAACTATCTTTTGAGCAGTTGGAGTGTTTGGCTTATCCAATATGGGAATATGTTTGTGAAGCTAATACATACAGGTTGCTTTCTGTTGAAAGACAAGAAGAATTGAAGAGGAGGTAAAGATAAAGAAGGCATCAATTGCTCCTAGGCCTGTGAAGAAGGAAGTAAAGTTTCAGTTCCCTAAGTTTAGCTCTTTTGACCCAAGATTCAATGAGGGTCTGTTGAAGAAGAGAATGGAGCTTTCAAGATTGGAAGCTAGAGATCTTGCTGCAGTGATTCCATTTGATTTCAAGAATCATATTGTTAAGTATGAGGAAGATTCTACAACGGGATTCTGGGTAATCACAAGGTATGGGAACAAGACTCATATGTTTACATCTTTTGTGTCCCTGTTTGGCAGTATTGATAGAGAGGACTTAGAGACTCTTTGGAGTATATTGAAAGAGAAGTATGAGGTTGAAGCACCTACTTCTCAGAATAGAATAAAGATATGGACAACATTCAAAAGAATGTTTGACCATGATGAAGCAGATCCAGTATGGTTGGATTTGGATGATCTTAGCACTTTGGAATGGCGTTTGTTTTTAGCTGTTGGTATTTTTCATCTCTACACAACAAAGTTTTCAGAATTCTTGCTTGTTGATAAGAAGTTTCCATGGTCTCAAGAAGTTTTGAAGAAGATGATGAGTATCAAGCTTAAAGTAGACTACACCAGTGATGTAGCAATCAATTTAATGAGATTTCTCATTTCTCAATTGACAGATTAGATTTTGTTTGTAAGAATCCTCTTCATGGTTTGTTTTATTCAGAAACTTGATGCTTATGGGTAATATCAAGTTTAGGGGAGGATTGTTAGGAATAAAATTGACTAAGTCTACTAGCCACTGACAAGAGATGTGTAGCCGCTGACGAAGTGTTATCAAGCCCCCGACAGCTCAGGACCAGACAAGAGATATTAAGCCGCTGTCAAGATTTATGAAGTCAACACGTTTTGATATGTTAGCAAGATATGCATATATATATTGTATTTTCTATGTTTATCTTAATATATCTTCCTAGAATAGTTGACACGTTTTCTTATTGTACAAGGCTCCTTATGTCTATAAAATGAGGCCTTTAGGTTAGGGTTTGATATACGTTTTTACACTTTTATTATACGCAAAGTTTAATCAGTCGAAGTGAAAGTTTGGTTTATATTGTGTTTAACATTGTTCTTTGTTCTAAGTGTTAAATTCCGCATAACACTTAGATTGTTGTTAACACAAAGTTTCTCTACGTGTTAAGTTTGATTTAATCTCGTTAACACAAAGCTAATCGATCTAAGTTTGGGATCAACAAAGTCTCTACACCCTCCAAAGAAACAACTTGGCCACGTAGACTTGGGATCACGACATTCTCTTTCTCAAGCTCAGCTACCCTTGCTTTCTGAGACTGAATCTCGACATTCTTCTCCAACAATGGTTGATAACTCTGAGCACGCTCTAAGCGTAGCTTACGAACCTCCCCAAACAACGTTCAAACCGCACCCTCAATTCAGAACCCAAACCCACCTGCCGGGCAGACCCAACCTTAAACTCGACCAATAACTGATCCAAATCTATACCGTAAAGCTGACTGAAAAATATGGCGGAGCAACGCGAGCAACTAAACTCCGACAGACCTCGGGATTATCAAGGTTGGAACCATTCATAGCATACCAACGAGGCACATAAATCTTGGATAAACGCTCCTCTATCATAAAATCGCTATGAAAAAAGCTATCATCTTCAATTGTACCTTAGCGGACCGAGAAGAACCTCCCACATCAAATTGAGCACCCATGTTCAAAACAAGAGAAAGAGTAGCATGGAAACTAGGGGGAGGAATAGTGGACACCACGACAACAGACACTAGAGCAGTAGGGAATCTAGAGGAAGGAACAGAAACAACCACTGAATCCGTAACCACAGGAGAGGCGACCAACCTAGAAGTGTCAACAGTTAAATCATCAAAAATTTGTTCTCCAAAGCCTAACCCATCATAAGAATCAGAGGAAACAACAAACCTCGTAGTCGGATGTTGGGTACGAACAACAACAAGAGCAGAACCAAGATCCTCACCATCATCCGAAACTGGGGAAGGAGTGAGGGATTTGAAATGTGTATAGTTGAAGTTCGTTTTTCTCAGTTCTTAACAAATTGAAAGTCCTAACAAGATCAGGTTTTTAATTGTTTTTTATTGGTAATGTTTTTTTGGATATTCTATTGCTAATTCAAACAAACCTTGCCAAAATGAAAAATATCGTCTACTTATATGTAAAACATAGTGCAAATACCAAGTTTTTATTCAATTAAAATGCCAAATGTAAATTCTACAAACTATAAGGACTGAAAATGTAAATTCTATGAAATTTAAATGCTAAAAATGTAAGGCTGAAAAGTATAAGGACTAAACATGTAAACAGTTAACTATATGGACTTAAAATGAAAACTTATCCAAACAATATAACTAATTTTCAACAAAATTGAAACTGCCTAACTAATTTTGAACAAAACTGAAAATATAGGGACTAATTAGATGAAAACCCTAAAAAGTTGGAAAGATTAGCTAGGATTACAAACTGTTTAATACTATAAGGACTATAATGCAAATTTTCAAAACTTTTTAACAAAAACGGGTTTAAAACTTCAATAAGCTCGTTTGAGCTTATTTCTCAACCAAATTTGACCAAACAAGTTGCAAACGACTTAAAATTGAATTTAAGCTAGACCTATCCAAGGAAATTGGTTGAAAGTTACTAGAAAGCTGATAAGCTAAATCCAATAAGCACAAAATAAGCTACAAGTTAAGCTAGACTTGCACAACTAGATTTTAATGGAAATTCTTGTTAATAAGCTCAAAAGAAAAACAGGAAATCAAGTCTCATGAAAAATCATCAAGTAATAAGCTCAGAATTTGTAAATAAGCCAAAAGAGTGCTTATGTTGACTTTCGTTGACCAGAAATTTCAATAAGCCCAAAATCTCAAAATCTATCCAGTAACACTTATGGAAAGAAATTGTGAAAGAAAATTAGCTTCTTTATGAAGTGAAAATCAAGATATGAAAAAGCAGTTTGCCAAGTTATAGAAACTTGCATTTGCTCATGATCTTAAACTTTTGCTTATTTCTAGCTTAATATTTGATACTATACAATTTCCTTATACAAGTTCAAAGTTCATATGTTGACTGAAAGATTAGAACTGGTTTAGAGTGATTTCATCAATTAACAAAGAAATGCCAGTCAAATCAAAATCAATACTTTCTGATAAGGAACTTGAATAAAACTGATCCAAACTTTTTATATGACCATTTGCCTTTTTGACCAAAACTTTGACTTAAAAGTGACTCAAAACTATTTGTTATGACTTATTAACTGGAAATGAACCAAATTTTACCAAAGTCTAACACATGAAAATCAAATCAAAGCTAATGCTAAACACCACTTACTGATCTTTTTGGAACTTTAATGAAGACTTTTTGAGCAAAAGATTAGACTGAGTAAAGAATGATATCATGCTAAGTTTAATAGCCAAAATGAAGTGAATAAGAACTAGCTTCAAGTACTCTAACCAACTAGAACTCTAAATGGTTATCAATGCTAAACTGACTGATGAATGTTGAAAAACAGGACAAGTAACAAAGCTAATAAGTAGTAAAAGCTACTTAATAAGCTACAAAAACAATAAGATCAGATCAATAGCAGGCTAAAACAACTTTTATCATGCAATCAAGTAGAATTAACTAGGAATGAAGCAGGCATTTACAATTTAGTGGAACTGAAATTCAGAAAGCAAAAACCTTTAGCTAAGGCCTCCTTTGGGGAGTAGAGGAGCGTTGAGCTCTCTAATCTAGTGCTAACCACCACCTTAGCACTAGAACACACTAATAAACAACTAGTCAACAGCTACAATCACCAAGAATCACCATAACTGGACTTGAACTTCCCAAAATCTGCTAGAACTTAAACTGGATGAACAAACAGGTACAACAGCTACAATCTTCAAACTTAGTCAGTTATGATCAAGTGATGATCATAACAAACTAACAACAGCAACAAAAGGAATCAATGAAGCAGGTATGAACAGTAGAGTAGTATGAGAGTTTTGGAGGGAAAATGGAAATTTGAATTTATTGAATTGAGAAGTAGTTACAAGGGTAGTTATCTGTTACAACTAACTATAACAGACTCAAGAGTGTATCAAACTCTTGAGTTGTTAAGCTAAAACTAAAAATGAGTTGAGAGAAAAACTAAAGTGTGTGTGATTTCACACTTTCTATAATACAAGAAATGAGAACAAAACATGGTATTTATAGACTGCAGGAGTGAAGTGGTTGGGGTTGGTGACGTGTTAGAACCAATCCCCAACTTCCACGTGTCAAAAATCTGCCAATTGGATTTTGCTGATGAAGAACAAATTTGGGGATTTTCTCTTGAGTTGATTTCAGCTTAATTGGTTATGCTCATTGGATTCATCTCTAAAAAACGAGCAAGTTTCATGTTTATACCATCTCATGAAGTTGCTTCTAGCTCAATAACGATCCTGGTGATATGCGTTGATGAAGATGACACGTGGCAAATTAGTATTGGTTGAGAACTAGGCACACGGATCATTATCCACAATGGATAAACTAATTATTACATGTTGCAATGCCATTGGTGGAAAAGGAAGTAGTGCGTTTTACTGTTATGATTCTAGCCAATCAATGCTTGGCGGCTGAGTTGCATTTATTGAAGTGAAGTGGCAATCCTTGTCACTTGATTCTTGCATTCTCATTGGCCAACATAAGTTCACACGGATCAAGCTCAGTTTAACTTTCCAAAAATGGTAGAATCAATCCTCTAACTTGGCAGAATGTATTTTTAAGCTAGTAACTTCATTCTTTTGACAATTTAAGTCCTTCCACTTGCAAACTTGATCAAAAAGCCCCTTTGACTGAGTTGACTTGAGAGTTGACCAGATTTGACTTTGATCTTGACTTTGTCATATTTACGCTTTTGGTCCTTCATCTTTGGCAGATTGTCAAGATAGGTCCTTTGTCTTCAAAGTCTTGTCACTTTTGATCATTCTTTGTCTTTTTCATCAAATTAAGCTTGATTTTCCTTTGTTTGCTTGAAAATGTATCCTTCTTACCTATTTGAGCACAAACACAAAACATACCACATAATTCCGCTTTATAGCACAAAGTTTAGGTATTTTTATTGTGTTTTTAGGGTGATTTGTTGATAAATTGATATGAGTTTTTGCTCATATCAAATCCCCTACACTTGAACATTGTCATGTCCTCATGCAATGCTATATATTTTAAAGCACAAATTTACATTCTCCTCATGTTTAATCCACCTTGGCCATATGGAATGCATCTACACTACTCTAAACTAAATGATGCATGATTTTGATTTTTAACAATGCAATGAACAAAATACAATTCTATCTATATTTTTTTTTTGGTTTTTCTTGAAATAGTTTTGATGGAAATAACTCATAAATAATTCAATGACTTTGATTAGGGCTTGGGTACCATGGACATTTATCACCCTCAAGTTTCACTTTCCCCATACCAAGCTTAAAAATGGGATCATTGTATTCACAAGTAAAAAGTGCATCAACTTATTCATGACAATTATATGTGGAACCGGTTATTATTTGAGCAAATTGCTTGTGGGCAAATTTGTCATTATTCAAGTGTGAAATATAAGAAGTGTAAAATCCAAAAATAAGGAAGCACGGTTTTAATCCTAAGTAATCCTCTCATCCATTACTTGAAAACCGCTCACAATTAATACAAGTCCGTTTCAAGAGTAATAAGTCATTCGCCTTATGTGTAAAATCCTCATGTCATGCTTTCATAAGTAGCTACACACTAGCTAAGGAAAGAAAAATAAAACTCACGCAATAATTTACATCCGCCATCTTTTTGAGACTTTGGATCTTCAACCCCGCAACCCGTCAAGGTAATATTGGATTGGAGTAATCTATTGAATCCCCGCAACCCGTCAAGGTAATATTGGAACTCAATAGTCACTATAATTAACACCACACTTCCCCTCTTGGGAGTCTTGTATATATATTATTTTTTATTTTCTTTTTCTTTTTCTTTTTTTTCTAGCCACTCATTTTTTTCATAAGCTGCTCTTATTTTTCTTTATTCCTCACTAAGAAATTTGAAAAGAATAAAAGGAAAAACACCCGCTAAATATTGAGCATGACATAAGTCTAGTACACATAAAACGTTCTAACTTAGAATCTTAAGACGTACTTATATCAACCATGAATGATTAGACAAAAATGCATAAGAGATTACAAACCAATTAAAACCGTTCTTGATTATTTATTAACAATTATATACATGCGAAGAAAATAGAGGTAAAGAAGAGAAGGATTTAGCCACAAGTAATTATCATGAAGTTTATCTAGCCCTTTTACACTTGCTTCAACTCTATCATTTCCCATTCTCCACAAGTTTAAAATCTCAAATAATGAGATTGGTGGATGCTTAGCCTAATAGACCAATGAAGGACTACATGGTTAAGGATACTAGCTAGAGAGTGTTAAAATAAGCAAACTCGGGTTGAGTCAAAATATCCATGGCGGGCCTAATATGTCAAAGAAGTCTAAATTTGTTAAACCATATTTTTATTATTTTTTTTTCTTTATATATTTTTGATGAAAAATAAAAGAAGAAATATATACAACGCAAATGTGTTATGCAAATGAAAAATGATTAATGCAAAAATTATGAATGCGTATTTTTGGTGGCCAAAGTAGATCAAAAATTTGAAAAATGTTTGAAAAATTAATTTTCCAAGTTATCATGAAAGACAATGACAAGTTCTAGGTAAGGTCACTTCGATAGAAGACCCCCTACACTTAAGCTAAACATTGTCCTTAATGTTTAAGAGCATGGAAGTATAAAAACTTCCCCTACACTTATGACAATGAATAGACTTTGCTTAACCCAAGTTAAGGAAAGGACAACTATTAGTGAATTCATGTTTAAGCACAAGGTGTCAATGAAATATCACAAAAGTAACGAAGTGAACCGGATACAAGGGCCTCCTCCATAAGCTCCAAAGCATGAAATGAGTGAGCAACCCTACAAACATCATGAAGAAAAAAGAAGGTCTCCCCTACACTTATCTCCAAGTCTATACCTTTATTGCTAACCTACAACACTCTAAACCTAGTTATACGATGCTTGAGTTAATGAGTCTCTAGCTCGACTCGTCCCTCAATGAACTAATTCATGGGGAAAATGGGGATCTCTTGGACCATTTCAACGGAAATGTCCTCCCCAAAATAATGTTTCACACGGTGACCATTCACTTTAAAGTTTGGACCATCGGGTTGTGATGACTCAATAGTACCATATGGAAACACTTGAGCAATAGTGAATGGACCGGACCATCTCGACTTAAGCTTGCCCGCAAAAAGTTTCAACCTTGAGTTAAAGAGGAGAACCGGCTCTCCAACTTTGAACTCACGGTTCTTGATCTTAGCATCATGCAATTTCTAAGTCTTTTCCTTGTAAAGCAAAGAATTTTCATAGGCATTGGCTCTCAATTCATCCATCTCATTAAGTTGATCTTTCCTATGTGAACCGGCTTGGTTTAAATCAAAGTTAGCCCACTTGAGAGCCCAATATGCCTTGTGTTCTAACTCAAATGGGAGGTGGCATGCTTTACCATAGACAAGCCTATAAGGAGTACAACCAATTGGTGTCTTAAAATTCGTCCTAAAAGCCCACAAAGCATCATCAAGCTTATCCGACCAAGAAGCTCGATGCTCTCCTACCGTTCTCTCTAAAATTCTCTTTAAACCACGATTTGTGACCTCGGTTTGACCATTCGTTTGAGGGTGATACGCGGTAGAAAGTCTATGATTAACTCCATATTTCTTCTTAACTCTCGTGAATTGATCATTACAAAAGTGCGTACCACGATCACTTATGATGGCCCGAGGTACACCAAATCTAGCAAACAATTGCTTTAAGAACTTCACAACAACTCTAGCATCATTGGTAGGTAAGGCTTTAGCCTCCACCCATTTGGACACATAATCCACCGCCACAAGTACATACTTGTTTCCCTTAGAGGATGGAAAAGGTCCCATGAAATCAATGCCCCATACATCAAATATCTCACACTCTTGAATAAAATTTTGTGGCATCTCATCTCGTTGCGTAATTTTTCCTTGTCTTTGACACACATCACAAAATTTCACCATTTCATGGGCATCTTTGTAACTGGAAGGCCAATAGCAACCCGAATCAAAGAATTTCTTGGCGGTATAGTTGGGCCCAAAATGTCCACCCGTAGGTCCTTTATGACATGCTTCTAAGATCTTAAATGCCTCGGGCCCATCTACACACCGTTTAATGATTTGGTCAGCACATTGCCTAAAAAGATAAGGATCATCCTAAAAGTAGTACTTAACTTCCTTAAGAAATTTCTTCTTTTGTTGATAAGTAGACCCTCAATAAGCACATTGCCCACAAGATAGTTTGCTATATCCGCAAACCAAGGAGTGGCATCCTCTTTGGAAGAGATAGACATGAGCTCCTCTAATGGAAAGGATTCATTGATTTCTTGATGTGGAAAATCTCCTTGAAAAGGATGCTCAAGTCTACTCAAGTGATCCGCCGCTAAATTCTCGGCTCCTTTCTTATCACGAATTTCTATCTTAAACTCTTGAAGCTACAAAACCCATCTCAAAAGCCTAGGCTTAGCATCTTGTTTTGTCATAAGACACTTGAGAGCGGAATGATCCGTATACACTATTGTCACACCCCACCATGGTGGAATATGGGGCGCGACGTATGGATATCATCACAACAATAGTGTGTCTATAGAGAGAACTATATGAAATAAGAAATGTCATAAAATGGAGACACAAAGTCATGACAATATCTCATCAAACTCAGGAGTCTAGGTAAGTAGGTAACAGTCCTACCGCTTACCCAAGACAAATAAATAACACTAACAATCACATATAGGTGCCAACAATATCACTACGAAACAATCAGAAAGAAAATAAACTAAGAAGGAAACGGGGATTCTCCTTCTATATGCATTCCTAAGCTTCTCCAATCCTAGCCACTTATGTTCTCATGCTTAACCATAGTATCACCTGAAAGAGACACTAAAACACGTCAACATAAAGTTGGTGAGAGTCATAGGTTTAGACTCCAACACAAAACAAGTCATAAGCTGTGAATACCATAAACCAATAAACATATGGACAATGCGCTACAATTATGTACTAACAACTAGCATTCAAGTTCAATCAATCATCACAAATCCAAGGCATCACGCCTTACCAACAATCACAATTCCAAGGCATCACGCCTTACCAACAATCAAATTCCAAGGCATCACGCCTTACCAACAACCACAATTTCTAAGGCATCACGCCTTACCAAACACCATAATTTACAAGGCATCACGCCTTACCAAATACCATGGTACCATAGGCGCCCATACACCTATGTACCTTTCCGATCCAAATCATACACAAACAAGAATCACATAGCAGTTAATCACATAATGTACACACAAGTCCATCTCAAACCTTAAAAACATTCACAGCATTAATTTAGAAAATAACTCAACACAGTGTCTCTTCCATCCCATCTGGAAGTCAAAACCAATAATAAACATGGGACTATGAAACTCACCTGATAGCTTCTTCACAAGTCCTCGCACTAGCAACAAGCTAACAAACCAAAAACACGAAATCAATACACGAACCAATCCTAAGATGGCTCATCAACCTATGATGGACATCTAGTCTATTCCCGTATAATTACCTCATTGTTAAGCTCTAATCACCCCATTACCCTTCCTTAACAAGTCCTTAACTTGGTTAAGTTTAATAACTATCCCGTTCATATTTTACCCAAAACAGTCCCAGTTTTTAGGTCTCAAAACTTTAAGTCAAACGTCCACTTAAACATACCCATGATTTCTGTAAAAAGAATATTCATACCCTTACGTATGTTGGCTAACACCTCCCACTTGACCTAACCTTAAAGCTACTGTTAAGGCCCCGATATACATATATCTACTTTTGTCATTCCAGATTTCCTAATTTTAAACGTACTAAAAGTTTGTTACCATTAAGGGGTCTTACCCTAAACCACAACCTTAGCCCAAGTGCAGATACTTACTATAATATATAAACCATCTCTCATGTTCGTGAGAAGATCCCAATGCAACCCTAAGTACCCCAAACAACCCAAAACTTAAAAAGAAAACAGGCTGAATTCAAAACTGTTTTGACCTCAGACTGTTGTAACCTGTTTTTGACCCACTTCCCGACCTCCAATTTAGTTTTATTTTCTTGCATTGGAAAGCCACTTCAAATACCTTTCCAGGGGTACTTGGATCGTAAAATAAGAGTTTATAGAACTCCCTATATGATCAAAACAATGACCCAAAATTCTGCCCAGTTTTTAAAAACGGGTTTAACAAAATCAACCTCATTAATTAACCCTAATCCCTCTAATTACAAGCCCTAATTTATGTAATCATCATGTTATGATTAATATAACATTAATTTACTGTTTTTATAATAAACCCTAACCTAAATCCATCATAAGATAATTAAAGAAAACATAAAAACAATTTAATTAAAAAGGGTTATAAAGATTTACCTTTGATTTATGAAAAACCAAGATTTTTATGAAAACCCTAATTCCTCCCTTGTATATTTCGACTCCTTATTGATCTCCAGGGATTTTATGAAGTGTTTTGATAAATAAAAACCTTATATAATTAATCCTAACCAGTCCTAGCCCAAATACAAAAGCCCGGTTCCCTTTTTCCCTTTTTCCCCTTTTCTTTTTCTTTTTTTCACATAACTGACCTATACCCATTTAATTTCGTTTTTTTTTTTCCTTTTTATTATTAATATTTTTATTAATAATATTAACTTAATTTTCCTTAATTTATTTCAGCTCCTAAAGCCTCCAAAACCTCAAAACCGTAAAACTAGTCAAATTTACGCGTTTTACCGTAAAAGACGTAAAATATACACTTTTAAAAAAAATCTCAAATTTTGAAATAAACTTTATAACTAAGTCCTATATGACTTAAAACCATCCCGAAAAATATTCATATGACTAATTACCTCATCCGAGACCTCCAAAAGCTAAACCATAAATCCTAAAAAAAATATACTATTACTATAATACTTATACGTATACGTAAACACCAAAATATCACCATTTCATTTCATAGTCACTAAATGTGAGCTCATGAACATGAAATAACCATTCCTCGATTTACTTATGAGTACTCTATACTCATAAACGATAACCACACCAACCTCGTTCACACAAAATAAACACGTAAACACACAAATCAAGTAATCACACATAAAATAACCTAAAAATAAGACCAAGTGACGAACCTCAAAACCACGGTTGTCACATCACTCCCTCCTAATAGAAATCTCGTCCCGAGATTTACTCCTTAGGATCAAACACACAAACAACAAATCACACGAGGATACTTGTTCTAAACGAACTCCTCTCATTTCCATGTGAACTTTAGTTCAAGTCTCAAATTACCACATATACTAACCAACAATATTTAAATTTATTGCCAAACTCTTGACCTAACAGTCAATAAATCTCACAAATGACTCTTTGATAAAACAAAGACTCTTATTAACACAAGTCCCGAATAACCGTACATGAAAAATGCATTCTCAAACAACCTTTACCAATCCCAATACATGAAATGTATCATGTATATAACTTATTTTCCCCAGGTAATTCTATGCTCATATGCTACTGATCCGATCTTTCCAAATATCATAAATGGACCTCCAAAACTCTACGTAAACTCTTCCATTTTACCAAAACATACCACCCGTTACTATGGGTGAAACTTCACACACAACTTTGTCACTAACTCTAGTGGTTTCCTCCATCTCTACATAGCATCCCTTGCTGCTCTCATCCCGTCCACAAACACCATTACGACATTAGTAGCATGCTTTGTGCTTTATTCTACTCATTAGACTCTACCAAATTTCTACCTTCGATTCCTATCTCGACCTATTTCATTTATGCTTCGCTTCTATACACACTTCCTTCTTCCTCCTTAACTCATGCCATACATCACGATGTGATGCTTCCCATCGTTTCTTCCCTTTCCATAATCCCTCATAAGGCATTCCATACATATCGGGCTAACTTTTACGTAAAACCCTCTATTCCATCACATCCGTACGCAATCCTTCCAACTTCTCAACTACGTGACTTCTCATTCCTCTTGAAATGTGAGATGAATTAGTCTGTCTATCGACTATCACCCAACTCTCGTCGTACTTATTCCTCCACCGCATTATGTATCCCTTCCACTAACTTCGTCCTTACATCGCCCTTTCTAAGCTACTCCTAACTATGTAGGAAGTATAGTCTACGTCCCTTTTCTTCATATGATTGTCCAAGCCACGTAACATACATGTTGACGCTTTCTCTGCTTTAGACAACTCAACTCGTGCAACCTATATCCTTTATCCAAACCGCCCTAATACGTCATCCCTATAGTTCAAGTTCGTCTTAGTTTCGCCTCATCCTTCTTATTCCATGTCTCATCGACCATGCTTGCCTTTCCCAGATGGTACTTGGCCATGCAATTTTCTTTCGTCACTTAACTCCACCCACCACCTTTGCCAAATGTTCAATCAAGGTGATTGAATATGTGTTGGAGACGTTCATGATCCGTATAGATCATTCTCTATGTCTCGTACCCCAAATGCCTCTAGCATTCTAGGCAGATATAACAATCTAGCTCCACTAACTAAGTCTATCCAGTTCCTCCAAATCTTCAGTTCCTGCAACGTATAAGCAATCGCCTTTCTTTGTCGTCCTCGTACGCATCCAAATCCTTGCTCCACATATCGTCATGCTCGCGAATTCATCCAGTCCTTCCGATAATGCCAAGATCCGCTCATTATCCAATCCACCTCTTCATCCTCCAAAATGCTTCCTCATCCTTCTTCACTTCGCCCCTTGCTGGTTCCATGATATGCCATCATCTCTAACTACTCATCCTGGTAGACTTAATACTAAAACTCACACTTTGAAAATCTCACGTATACTTCCACTCCAAAACCAACACATACTTCGCCTCACTCTCCTTCTTAGACTTTGAGTAGATCAAGATGTCGTCGATACTCCCGATGACAACTCATTTATATACGTTCATGCACACTCGCTTCATTGTCTCCATGAAATCCGCTAGTGCTTGGCGAAGCCAAATGCATAACCGTAAACCCAAAGCGTTCATACAACATCCTTAGCAGTTTCAACTATGTCCTCCTTGCACCCTCTCTTAGCGGCAATACGAATAAATTCCTACCTCGTTCTACTTGCAAAATTCTACACGCATTTTAAAAGACCAATGCTTCCTCTCATCAGAACACTCAACCACTTTCCACATCCAGTCTACTACTAAGCAACTCAACTTTTATCCGGCATTCCCTGCAATTTCTAACAGCTCTTGTTTTTAAATCACTCCATCAACGATTTGCCTTGGAAAGGCACTAACTACAACTCCTCTCACCTCTCCTACTTGTTCTATTTATGGTTCTACCTCACCGTAATAGGCAAACCTACTAAATTTCAGGAAATTTTCGGAAAACTTACTTACCCTACGAACAATCATAAATACCTTTGAGGTATTGTATCCCCTTCCAACACCCTCTATGGCGCGTTACTTGTGCTAGTATCCCACAAATCTCTATTTATCTCCTTGGTACTCCTAAGAGACCTCATGACTACCTTAGTTCGTCTACGAACTCCTTTCCTCCCCACTAAGGGCATTCTGACCATTCTCTCATGGTCACCTACTTAAGCGTGTAGGCGTGACCAAGTCTTTCATATGACTACCTCAACGCTCCCGAACAATACGAAACCAAAACTACATCCTGAATCCATCAGATACGATCAACAAATCAAACCAACGGATAACTAACGACATTTTACGTGCACCAGTTAAAACAAGTCAAAACCATGAGACTCGAAAGAAAACTCAAACCCAAAACGTGTATCAATTCAAAATGACCCATGACAACGAAAAATAATCCAAGAAACACCCAATGGCAACCAAACAGATTACGCCCCGCGACATATTATTTAAACTGTGCAAAAGATCGACTTTTCCAAAAGAATATATATCGTTTTTTTTATTATTACCTCCCACATCCATGTGACTCAAACAATATACCAACAACCTTCTAGGCGATCTCAAAACTCAACCCAAAGACTAGGTATCCCGTGCACCCCAAATAAAAATAAACTACTATTCAAAACTCAAACTTGAACCCGACACATGTACAACAATTCCGACCAGTCCATTGACCTCTCATGACTATACTTTCTGAGTATTTGAAAAGTACGTTCCGAGTACATAATTTTTGGCTTTTGAATCACTCAAAAAACTCGAAAAAAACGAACAAGTTATGACCAAAACAGTTTTATACTAGTTGTTTTTAAAAAAAAAATAAAGATTAAACTTAGTGATTAATGTAATCCTTTTAAATGACAGATATAATTGTATGTGTAACCTTCATAAACTCAATTTAACCTTGTATTAATAATTATAAATGACGTGAATCGGTTAAACCCAATTATATAAACTATGTAAGTAGAAAGAAATTTTACTTCGCTTTATTTTAAAGAAAGTCCTTTAGAATTTGAAATATATAAGTGTTGATTACAAAGAAATCTTATGTTACATCTTGTTTCAAACACGACTCCAACACCTTACCCTTATTTACCGAATACAACCAACCATCTAACTCAACATATACCGACCAAAAGAAATGCAAGACCCAACACAAAAGATTTCATTATCTCAAAAGAAATCCCAAGTTATTTCAGTAGACTTGAAACCAAAAACACCATTTTAAAACGTACACGTGAAATACGAGACTCAAAGAATACGCTACAAGACACACTTCAAAAGATTCAAAACGTCGGTGGAACTTCAACAAACTCCAGCACCATAAAACACGACAAACACGAGGTACGTTCAAGTTATAATAACTAGTGAACGACCATATACCATAACCCAACACGTAGTAGTATATATACATCCGCATATATATACCTATCGAATCTCCCAAACATACTCGTTATCATACATGTCAAGTCAATCAATCGCTTTATACGCTCGTTTTTCCATACGAGTAATCACCATCTAACCGTGCCACAACAAGGCATAAAGCCCACCTCCAAAACCAAACCATCTCGTGTGACCCCATAATCACACAACACCACTATAATCCCAAAACATATAACACAAAAAGAACAATAGCCATATCATAGGCAGCCATTACATAAACCCATATATATACGTATACCCAAATTCTACATCTTATCATATACAAGCATGTATTAACCCTCTTTCATGCAATCATACTTGAGAACCCATTGAAGTTGTGGTACTTGTATAACTATGTTGGCCACCATACTTATACAATACCCTTTCCCCAATGCACTCCCTCCTATGATGACACTTATAAGAATCAATACAACATATAACACAAAAATCCATCTACTCACATAAGCTCATCACCACATAAACAATAAAGTCCAAAACTCCATCTATTAGAGTAACATAGTAATACTCTTGAAATACGTAAATCCATAGTCTAGCTAAAACAGCATAGACTAAGTCCAAAACGAAAACATAATCAGTTATAAGTCATGTCGCCCGTAAGAGTGGAAACAGGTTAAAATCCTTCCTATCCACCTACTCCTAGTAACTCGAACCACCACACGATTCTTAGGGAACATGACTTAAACATCAAAAGAAAATAACATACCTCAGGTATGTAAAATAACTCGATAAAAGATAGAATCTACCTTGTACTAAATTATGTACTATAATGTACAATTTAAGCAAAATACTACAGTGACTAGCGTGGACGATTATGGTTCAACCCGCACTAGTCACAAACCCGAAAAGAAAATAACATGTGACTAAGTATGAACATACTACGGTTCAATTCATACTAGTCAAAACATCGCAATAAATAACATCCAAACACATCAATTAATATAAAATGCACACATACTCCTATGACGCCTATATGCAGGGACCCTTAAGCTATAGACTAGGCTACGCGACTAGGCAACCTAATTCTCTATAACCATTGTCTCTGATACCATTCTGTCACACCCCACCATGGCGGAATATGGGGCGCGACGTATGGATATCATCACAACAATAGTGTGTCTATAAAGAGAACTATATGAAATAAGAAATGTCATAAAATGGAGACACAAAGTCATGACAATATCTCATCAAACTCAGGAGTCTAGGTAAGTAGGTAACAGTCCTACCGCTTACCCAAGACAAATAAATAACACTAACAATCACATATAGGTGCCAACAATATCACTACGAAACAATCAGAAAGAAAATAAACTAAGAAGGAAACGGGGATTCTCCTTCTATATGCATTCCTAAGCTTCTCCAATCCTAGCCACTTATGTTCTCATGCTTAACCATAGTATCACCTGAAAGAGACACTAAAACACGTCAACATAAAGTTGGTGAGAGTCATAGGTTTAGACTCCAACACAAAACAAGTCATAAGCTGTGAATACCATAAACCAATAAACATATGGACAATGCGCTACAATTATGTACTAACAACTAGCATTCAAGTTCAATCAATCATCACAAATCCAAGGCATCACGCCTTACCAACAATCACAATTCCAAGGCATCACGCCTTACCAACAATCAAATTCCAAGGCATCACGCCTTACCAACAACCACAATTTCCAAGGCATCACGCCTTACCAAACACCATAATTTACAAGGCATCACGCCTTACCAAATACCATGGTACCATAGGCGCCCATACACCTATGTACCTTTCCGATCCAAATCATACACAAACAAGAATCACATAGCAGTTAATCACATAATGTACACACAAGTCCATCTCAAACCTTAAAAACATTCACAGCATTAATTTAGAAAATAACTCAACACAGTGTCTCTTCCATCCCATCTGGAAGTCAAAACCAATAATAAACATGGGACTATGAAACTCACCTGATAGCTTCTTCACAAGTCCTCGCACTAGCAACAAGCTAACAAACCAAAAACACGAAATCAATACAAGAACCAATCACTAAGATGGCTCATCAACCTATGATGGACATCTAGTCTATTCCCGTATAATTACCTCATTGCTAAGCTCTAATCACCCCATTACCCTTCCTTAACAAGTCCTTAACTTGGTTAAGTTTAATAACTATCCCGTTCATATTTTACCCAAAACAGTCCTAGTTTTTAGGTCTCAAAACTTTAAGTCAAACGTCCACTTAAACATACCCATGGTTTCTGTAAAAGGAATATTCATACCCTTACGTATGTTGGCTAACACCTCCCACTTGACCTAACCTTAAAGCTACTGTTAAGGCCCCGATATACATATATCTACTTTTGTCATTCCAGATTTCCTGATTTTAAACGTACTAAAAGTTTGTTACCATTAAGGGGTCTTACCCTAAACCACAACCTTAGCCCAAGTTCATATACTTACTACAATATATAAACCATCTCTCATGTTCGTGAGAAGATCCCAATGCAACCCTAAGTACCCCAAAAAACCCAAAACTTAAAAAGAAAACAGGCTGAATTCAAAACTGTTTTGACCTCCGACTGTTGTAACCTGTTTTTGACCCACTTCCCACCTCCAATTTAGTTCTAGTTTCTTCCATTGGAAAGCCACTTCAAATACCTTTCCAGGGGTACTTGGATCGTAAAATAAGAGTTTATAGAACTCCCTATATGATCAAAACAATGACCCAAAATTCTGCCCAGTTTTTAAAAACGGGTTTAACAAAATCAACCTCATTAATTAACCCTAATCCCTCTAATTACAAGCCCTAATTTATGTAATCATCATGTTATGATTAATATAACATTAATTTACTGTTTTTATAATAAACCCTAACCTAAATCCATCATAAGATGATTAAAGAAAACATAAAAACAATTTAATTAAAAAGGGTTATAAAGATTTACCTTTGATTTATGAAAAACCAAGATTTTTATGAAAACCTTAATTCCTCCCTTGTATATTTCGACTCCTTATTGATCTCCAGGGATTTTATGAAGTGTTTTGATAAATAAAAACTTATATAATTAGAGTTGAGATCAACATAGACCTTCTTTTTAGCATAGACCATATCAACCAATCATATTCATTCAAATTAACTTTCCACCTTTTTCTTAAAAGTTAAATAACTCACAAACGGTAAATCGTCAAGTGACAAAAAATACACCATTGCAACGAAAATTAAATCATCTTTCTATCGAGGGGCACATGTATATACTTTCGACGATTTTTTTTTCGACTTTTTTTCTTAAGTCACGTCTGAGAGAATCATATATGATTCGTCACGAATCATATATGATTTTCAGAAAATCATATATGATTCGTGATATGAATCATATATGATTTTCTGAAAATCATATATGTTTCGTGACGAATCATATATGTTTCGTGACGAATCATATATGTTTCGTGACGAATCATATATGTTTCGTGACGAATCATATATGATTCTCTCAGACG
This sequence comes from Glebionis coronaria, assembly GCA_025667525.1. Taxonomy (NCBI): domain Eukaryota; kingdom Viridiplantae; phylum Streptophyta; class Magnoliopsida; order Asterales; family Asteraceae; genus Glebionis; species Glebionis coronaria. The sequence continues at coordinate 165,882,963 of CM046878.1, read as the reverse complement.
TGACTTAAGAAAAAAAGTCGAAAAAAAAGTTTGTCGAAAGTATATACATGTGCCCCTCGTTTGAAAGATGATTTAATTCTCGTCACGATGGTATGTTTCGTTTTGCGTAACGATTAACGGTTTGTGAGATATTGAATTTTTAAAAAATATATTTTTGTTGTTAGATGAAAAAAATAGATGGTTGTGATTGGTTGATTGGGTCTATGCTAAACAAAGGGTCTATATAGAACTTTTTCCTATATAATTAATCCTAACCAGTCCTAGCCCAAATACAAAAGCCCGGTTCCCTTTTTCCCTTTTTTCCCCTTTTCTTTTTCTTTTTTTCACATAACTGACCTATACCCATTTAATTTCGTTTTTTTTTCCTTTTTATTATTAATATTTGTATTAATAATATTACCTTAATTTTCCTTAATTTATTTCAGCTCCTAAAGCCTCCAAAACCTCAAAACCGTAAAACTAGTCAAATTTACGCGTTTTACCGTAAAAGACGTAAAATATACACTTTTAAAAAAAATCTCAAATTTTGAAATAAACTTTATAACTAAGTCCAAAATGACTTAAAACCATCCCGAAAAATATTCATATGACTAATTACCTCATCCGAGACCTCCAAAAGCTAAACCATAAATCCTAAAAAAAATATACTATTACTATAATACTTATACGTATACGTAAACACCAAAATATCACCATTTCATTTCATAGTCACTAAATGTGAGCTCATGAACATGAAATAACCGTTCCTCGATTTACTTATGAGTACTCTATACTCATAAACGATAACCACACCAACCTCGTTCACACAAAATAAACACGTAAACACACAAATCAAGTAATCACACATAAAATAACCTAAAAATAAGACCAAGTGACGAACCTCAAAACCACGGTTGTCACAACTATGGTTTTGGATAGCACAAGGTATGGTCTAAATTTCTCAAAAGCATAGACTATAGCAAGCAACTCTTTTTCCGTGGTAGTGTAATGAAGTTGTGCACCGGTCATGGTTTTACTCGCATAGTGTATAGGTTGAAAATGCTTATTAACTCTTTGTCCTAAGACGGCCCCCACCGCATAATCACTAGCGTCACACATAAAGGTAATTCCCAATTTGGAGAAACCAAAACGGGAGCCTTTGTCAATTTCTCCTTAAGAGTCTCAAAAGAGTCCAAACAATCTTGGTTAAAAATGAAAGGAGCCTCTTTTTCAAGAGGTGAGTCATCGGTCTAGCTATCTTAGAAAAATCTTGTATAAAGCGCCTATAAAATCCCGCATGACCTAAGAAACTCCTCACACCTTTAACCGAGGTGGGTGGGGGAAGCTTAGCAATCACATCAATTTTAGCTCGATCCACTTCTAATCCCTTGTTGGATATTTTGTGTCCTAAAACAATTCGCTCTTTCACCATAAAGTGACATTTCTCCCAATTAAGCACTAAACGTGTTTCCTCACAACGCTTAAGCATTATCTCTAGATTGGTGAGACATGAGGTAAATGAATTTCCAAAGACAAAAAAATCATCCATAAAAACCTCCATAGTTTGCTCTATCATGTCATGGAAAATCGCCATCATGCACCTTTGAAACGTCCCCGGTGCATTACATAAGCCAGAAGGCATCCTCTTGTAAGCAAATGTACCGTAGGGACACGTGAATGTGGTTTTTTCTTGATCCTTAGGGTCAATGGGTATTTGGAAATAACCCGAAAAGCCATCAAGAAAGCAATAGTACTCATTTCCCGCTAAGCGTTCAAGCATTTGATCCATAAAAGGTAATGGGAAATTGTCTTTCCTAGTAGCCTCATTGAGTTTCCTATAGTCAATACAAACTCTCCAACCGGTAACAAGTCTTGTAGGAATAAGCTCATTGTTCTCATTAGGCACTACGGTGATTCCACCCTTCTTTGGAACACAATGTACCGGGCTAACCCATGGAGAGTCGGAAATAGGGTAAATCATACCCGCATCAAGGAGTTTAATCACCTCCTTCTTAATGACCTCATGGATTTTTGGGTTAACTCTTCGTTGACTTTGAATGGCGGGTTTGTAATCATCCTCCATAAGGATTTTGTGTGTATAAAAATGTGGATCAATTCCCCTTATGTCGGATATTTTCCATGCTAAAGCTTTCTTGTGTTTCTTAAGGACTTCAATAAGTTGCTCCTTCTCATCCTCTTTCAACACTTTAGCAATGATCACGGGTAATTGGTCTTTGCCCTCTAAGAAAGCATACTCTAGGTGGGATGGAAGGTCCTTAAGTTCAATTGGAGGTGGACTCTCTATGGAATGTTTTACTATGGAAGGATCCTCATTGGTAACTTCTTGTGGAGTAGGAGAAGGAATAGGGTCCTCATTGAGCAACTTTTGGATAGTAAGAATATCCTCTTCCCAATTAATGGGAGAATCATCATCACCAAGAAAGTTTGACTCAAATTCCTCCAAGAGGAAATCACTCTCTCCAAAAGGTGTTAAAGAGGGAGCAATTGAGGCCACGGTTTCAACATGGGGCATCTCATCACTAGTACTCTTGCAAGCATCATGAAAGTGTTCATCACACACTTCATCTAACACATCAACTATGTTAATAGTCTCACATGGTCTAGACTCCTTAACCTCTTTCCTATCACAAACTTTCCCTAACTTAAACACCACTTTCTCATCCTCTACTCTCATAATTAGTTCTCCTTCCGCCACATCTATCAAAGTACGACCCGTTCTCAAAAACGGTCTACCAACAATCAAAGGGACTCAAGGATCCATGACATAATCAACCACTACAAAGTCGGCCGGAAATGTAAACTTATCCACACCTACAAACACATCCTCCGCTATACCTACGGGGTAAGCTATGGTTCGGTTGGCTAATTCAAGGGTCATCCTAGTAGGAGTGAGCTCGGGAAGAGAGAGTTTTTTCCAAACCGATAAAGGCATGAGGTCAATGCTTGCCCCTAGATCCGCCAAAGCCATGCAATTTTCTACACCGGGAAAATTACAAGGTATCAAGAAGCGCCCCGGATCTCCAAGTTTTGTTGGTAAGGTTTTAAGTAGCACGGCGGAACAATTTTCATTAAGGGATGTGTTAGGCAAATCAACCAATTTTTCTTTGTTTGAGAGTAAATCCTTGAACATCTTAGCAAACTTTGGCATATAAGCAAGAGCTTCCGCAAAGGATATGTTGATGTTGAGTTGCTTGAACATCCTTAAGAAATTTGAGACTTGGATGTCATCCTTGTTCTTTAACTTGTCCTTTTTCAACCTTGAAGGATATGGAAGAGTAGGTTTTGGTGTAGGTGGAATAGGTGTTGTAGTAGATGATTTGTCTTTGTTAGCTTCTTCATTGGGAAGTGTGGAAGGTAAAGGAGAAGTAAGAATAGGTTGAGAAGGTGTGTTTGATTGAATGGGAACATTTTGAGGTGGTGAAGTAGAGGTAGAAGGCTTGTCACAAGTAGGAACAAAAGTGGGTGGAACAATAGGAGGTTTAAGAGGTGAAGGATCCTTTGTTGTCGTTCCACTTCTTGTTGTCATAGCATTGACATTTGCCCTTGGATTTGTTTGTGTGTTGGAAGGTAAAGCCCCTTGTGGTCTTTGATTATAAAGCATCATAAACTTCTTATTTGTGTCTTCATGCATTTCTCTCATTCTTCTCTCATGAGCTTCATTCATTTCTCTTATTCTCTTCTCATTAAGTTGGAACCTCCTTTCATTCTCTTGATTTATTTTGTGAAAAAGCTCAATTGTGTTATAATCTTGTGGCACATTTCCTTGAAAACCTTGAGGTTGGAAAGGTGGAGGTTGATTGTAAAACCCTTGGTTGTTGCCTTGAAAGGTATTTCCTTGATTGTTAAAGGTATTTGGTGGTCTATAGTTATTCCCTTGGTAAGGTGGTCTTTGCCCTTGGTTCCTTTGTAACACTTGAGGAGGATTTTGTTGAATTTGGGTGGGTGGTTGGGGTGGGAATCCCGGTGGAGTAAGGTAATTTTGGGACTTGTAAGAAAGGTTATTTGGATTGATATTTGGCTTGAAGTGTTCACGATGTTCCTCTTGGTAAGCATAACATTCCCCTTGATAACCTTGCACCTTATCACATTGTTCATAGGAATGGGGACCTCCACAAGTTAAACAAGAAAGAGTAATGGCATTCACATCATTTGAAGAATTGTTCAATGAAAGGCTCTTAATGGCTTGAATCATCTCTTGTTGACCTCTATCCATTTTTTGAAGGATCTCTTGTTGAATCTTGAGGAATTGGTTATCACAAGGTGTTTGAGAATCGTTTTGGATAACATGAACCCTTTCTTCAAATTGAGAATTTGTTTGAACCATTGCTTTAGTCTCAATGATGTCCAAGGCCTCTTGAATGGATTTAAGAAGAATATTCCCTCCCGCGGAAGCATTGAGTGAATCTTGGTGATGAGGTTTAAGGCCATCATAGAAAGTATTGATTTGGTGAACTTCATCCAATCCATGGTTAGGGCATCGCCTCAATAACGCTCTAAACTCCTCCCAAGCATCACTAAAGGATTGACTATGTTTTCGTTGAAAGCCTATAATTAAGTTCCTCAAAGTCGTGGTCTTAGATGGGGGAAAGAACTTGTTCAAAAACTTAGTAGTGAAACCATCCCATGTGGTGATACTATCGGGTGGTTGGGTGTCTAACCAATGCTTAGCGGCTCCCTCTAGTGAAAATGGCACCAGTATCAACTTAATAGCATCATGTGGAACTCCATTGTACTTAAGGGTATTGCAAAGAGCAAGGAATCTCTTAAGGTGATCATGAGGATTATCATTCTTGTGACCATAGAAAGGTGTGTTTGAAACCAAGGTAATCATAGCCATTTTTAGCTCAAATGAATTTGCGGGAATGTCGGGAATCCTGATAGCATTGGCATATCCGTGAACATTGGATTGCAAACGTTCCATCAAAGAACGATTATCAACAGCCATGGCTTCTTGTTGTGGATGAATCAAAGCACGATTCTCGTGATCGGCTTGATGGACGGTGGTGGTCTTACTCTTTCTCTTTTTCTTCCTTTTCGGAGGAAGAGGTTGTACACCAATCGGTAATTGTGCACGCCCGCGAGTGAGCATGCAACTCAATACGAGGAATGAGAGAGAAGCTCTCGTGTGACTTTGAAGAGAAAAGGATTATCCTCTTTGAGTTTCAATATGAAATATCCACAAGAAAATAATAATATACGTATGTACTACTTGGGTGCAAGACCCCCAATGAAGCCTTCCTTCTTAGAATACTCACAAGTGAACGGGGGGTTACGTGGCGCGAAGCACTTAAGTACCTATTGACCCTTAGATGGCATTTTATAGCACATCGCCTTTCTATTCACTTAATTGTTTGTATTCTTCGAATTGTTGCTTATTGAGAGTATTTATCTATTCTTGCTTTATTTTGTTTGATCGATACACGTGTCAAGGACCGGAACGCCCCTCAACACGGTGTATTGCCTTGGCAATACTTATGGAGAATATGTGGATTGGTTGTTCTTATACGTATATGTATTTACTTATAATAATATATGGAAAATATTTTTGTATTTATGAGTTTTTAAGAGAAAATACTATATGTACATAAAAACCGAGACAATCCAATAATATATATTTTTGGTTGCAATCTCTTAGGAAAAAGATTGCTTTTTGGATTTTTTAATTTGTTTGGTCAATTCTTTAGGTAAAGAATTGTTTTGTTAATTTTTAGTTTTTATATATTTTTATATTTTTTATTTTTATTTGTTTTTTATTTATGATACGTAAAAATAACGTTCACTAGGTGAACGGATCCCAAAAGCCAATGAAAACCGTCAATCGATAGTCTCTCGTAAAGTCAAAGAACCGGCAGCGGCGCCATTTGAAATGTGTATAGTTGAAGTTCGTTTTTCTCAGTTCTTAACAAATTGAAAGTCCTAACAAGATCAGGTTTTTAATTGTTTTTGATTGGTAATGTTTTTTTGGATATTCTATTGCTAATTCAAACAAACCTTGCCAAAATGAAAAATATCGTCTACTTATATGTAAAACATAGTGCAAATACCAAGTTTTTATTCAATTAAAATGCCAAATGTAAATTCTACAAACTATAAGGACTGAAAATGTAAATTCTATGAAATTTAAATGCTAAAAATGTAAGGATGAAAAGTATAAGGACTAAACATGTAAACAGTTAACTATATGGACTTAAAATGAAAACTTATCCAAACAATATAACTAATTTTCAACAAAATTGAAACTGCCTAACTAATTTTGAACAAAACTAAAAATATAGGGACTAATTAGTTGAAAACCCTAAAAAGTTGGAAAGATTAGCTAGGATTACAAACTGTTTAATACTATAAGGACTATAATGCAAATTTTCAAAACTTTTTAACAAAAACGGGTTTAAAACTTCAATAAGCTCGTTTGAGCTTATTTCTCAACCAAATTTGACCAAACAAGTTGCAAATGACTTAAAATTGAATTTAAGCTAGACCTATCCAAGGAAATTGGCTGAAAGTTACTAGAAAGCTGATAAGCTAAATCCAATAAGCACAAAATAAGCTACAAGTTAAGCTAGACTTGCACAACTAGATTTTAATGGAAATTCTTGTTAATAAGCTCAAAAGAAAACGGAAAATCAAGTCTCATGAAAAATCATCAAGTAATAAGCTCAGAATTTGTAAATAAGCCAAAAGAGTGCTTATGTTGACTTTCGTTGACCAGAAATTTCAATAAGCCCAAAATCTCAAAATCTATCCAGTAACACTTATGGAATGAAATTGTGAAAGAAAATTAGCTTGTTTATGAAGTGAAAATCAAGATATGAAAAAGCAGTTTGCCAAGTTACAGAAACTTGTATTTGCTCATGATCTTAAACTTTTGCTTATTTCTAGCTTAATATTTGATACTGTACAATTTCCTTATACAAGTTCAAAGTTTATATGTTGACTGAAAGATTAGAACTGGTTTAGAGTGATTTCATCAATTAACAAAGAAATGCCAGTCAAATCAAAATCAATACTTTCTGATAAGGAACTTGAATAAAACTGATCCAAACTTTTTATATGACCATTTGCCTTTTTGACCAAAACTTTGGCTTAAAAGTGACTCAAAACTATTTGTTATGACTTATTAACTGGAAATGAACCAAATTTTACCAAAGTCTAACACTTGAAAATCAAATCAAAGCTAATGCCAAACACCACTTACTGATCTTTTTGGAATTTTAATGAAGACTTTTTTAGCAAAAGATTACACTGAGTAAAGAATGATATCATGCTAAGTTTAATAGCCAAAATGAAGTGAATAAGAACTAGCTTCAAGTACTCTAACAAACTAGAACTCTAAATGGTTATCAATGCTAAACTGACTGATGAATGTTGAAAAACAGGACAAGTAACAAAGCTAATAAGCAGTAAAAGCTACTTAATAAGCTACAAAAACAATAAGATCAGATCAATAGCAGGCTAAAACAACTTTTATCATGCAATCAAGTAGAATTAACTAGGAATGAAGCAGACATTTACAATTTAGTGGAACTGAAATTCAGAAAGCAAAAACCTTTAGCTAAGGCCTCCTTTGGGGAGTAGAGGAGCGCTGAGCTCTCTAATCTAGTGCTAACCACCACCTTAGCACTAGAACACACTAATCAACAACTAGTCAACAGCTACAATCACCAAGAATCACCATAACTGGACTTGAACTTCCAAAATCTGCTAGAACTTGAACTGGATGAACAAACAAGTACAACATCTACAATCTTCAAACTTAGTCAGTTATGATCAAGTGATGAGCATAACAAACTAACAACAGCAACAAAAGGAATCAATGAAGCAGGTATGAACAGTAGAGTAGTATGAGAGTTTTGGAGGGAAAATGGAAATTTGAATTTATTGAATTGAGAAGTAGTTACAAGGGTAGTTATCTGTTACAACTAACTATAACAGACTCAAGAGTGTGTCAAACTCTTGAGTTGTTAAGCTAAAACTAAAATGAGTTGAGAGAAAAACTAAAGTGTGTGTGATTTCACACTTTCTACAATACAAGAAATGAGAACAAAACATGGTATTTATAGACTGCAGGAGTGAAGTGGTTGGGGTTGGTGACGTGTTAGAACCAATCCCCAGCTTCCACGTGTCAAAAATCTACCAATTGGATTTTGTTGATGAAGAACAAATTTGGGAATTTTCTCTTGAGTTGATTTCAGCTTAATTGGTTATGCTCATTGGATCCATCTCTCAAAAACGAGCAAGTTTCATGTTTATACCATCTCATGAAGTTGCTTCTAGCTCAATAACGATCCTGGTGATATGCGTTGATGAAGATGACACGTGGAAAATTTGTATTGGTTGAGAACTAGGCACACGGATCATTATCCACAATGGATAAACTGATTATTACATGTTGCAATGCCATTGGTGGAAAAGGAAGTAGTGCGTTTTACTGTTATGATTCTAGCCAATCAATGCTTGGCGACTGAGTTGCATTTATTGAAGTGAAGTGGCAATCCTTGTCACTTGATTCTTGCATTCTCATTGGCCAACATAAGTTCACACGGATCAAGCTCAGTTTAACTTTCCAAAAATGGCAGAATCAGTCCTCTAACTTGGCAGAATGTATTTTTAAGCTAGTAACTTCATTCTTTTGACAATTTAAGTCCTTCCACTTGCAAACTTGATCAAAAAGCCCCTTTGACTGAGTTGACTTGAGAGTTGACCAGATTTGACTTTGATCTTGACTTTGTCATATTTACACTTTTGGTCCTTCATCTTTGGCAGATTGTCAAGATAGGTCCTTTGTCTTCAAAGTCTTGTCACTTTTGATCCTTCTTTGTCTTTTTCATCAAATTAAGCTTGATTTTCCTTTGTTTGCTTGAAAATGTATCCTTCTTACCTATTTGAGCATAAACACAAAACAAACCACATAATTCCGCTTTATAGCTTAAAGTTTAGGTATTTTTATTGTGTTTTTAGGGTGATTTGTTGATAAATTGATATGAGTTTTTGCTCATATCAGGAATCTAAAAGAAATGGAACGTGACCAGAAGAAGAACAACCAATACCCACATTAAGCAATGAAGCAATAGTTTCCATAGACTTACCACCGGTAGTTGGAATAGAAGTCGAACCATAATGCCCCTCAACTTCTTAGGAGGGTGAGTAGCAGCAGCAAGGCTCCGACCTCTCCTTTTTCTCCAAGCACTCCCCCCCCCTTGAAGAGGCCCCACTAGTGGACCCACTAAGGGAAACAAAAGATATAGGAGGAATTGATGCGGAAGCAATGGTCTCAACCCCCTAAATGCTAGAGTCAACAACCCACGCATCAGCTAAAGAACCAGTCGTACTAGTACCGACAACACCTCGAGGAGAACCGAAAATCTCTTCAATATGATCAACAAAACCCTCCAAATGCTCAGTTTAACCAGCGGTCTCCTGAAGAAGAGCGAGTTGATCCAGCTGTAAGGGTTGACCTGTGAGACCCCCAGAATCAGGCAAGGAAACAACTAGGCAGCAAGGGGGTTCCACGTCATGGTACAAGAAATAATGAAATACTGTTGACACAAAGTTGACGTAATAAAAACATATACATTACATCATATACATCAGAGTTTTTTAAACAAAAGGTCCCAGAGTTTTATAAGCGGAAAAATCAATTATTTAATTATGGTTTTGTAACTTATAGTTACCAAGAATACATGATAAACTTCTGACAGTTTTTAGATAAAACCAAAGTTTCAGAAGCATCACAGAAATCTCCAAGCTGCGATAATATCTTGCGGGCTCCAATCCAAGCAAAGCTAACTATTAATACCTGAGATTAAACATGTAAAATCGTCAACATAAAGTTGAGTGATATTCATAGATTTAGAAGTAAAGGTGTGGAATAGAAGCATTCATTTATAAACAAGAAATAAGGTAAATGGTTATGTACATTAACCATAGTCCGAAACATTATTATTGTTGTTTAGTTTATGAACCGAAGCTTAACTCATGTAAGTTCGTCTAGTGAGTATTCAACCTAAATACTCAAGTAACAAATCAAATGTTAAATGCGTCAAGGTAATCGAGATGGGGATTGTCAATCCCGATGGATCCACCCACAACATTTTCTCTTAGCAACACAAGTAAATTAGCGGTTCATGATCAAGAGAGGAAATTTAAGTCTATTGACTAAAAGCAGTAATATCAATGAAAACTGTTTGAAAAGCATACAAGTCTGGATAGCATACAAGTTCTGGATAGCATACAGTTTTTAAATAGATGTGTTCCACCATGTAAAATCTCACCCCGCGTTTAGAAACAATATGCAAGTAAAAAGGGGCTATGAACTCACATTAACCATGAGGTAAGTGAATCATTGTACTCAGTAGTTGAGTAGAAACAGTAGAGGCAAGACGATCACCGACGATATGGATGTCCGGTAAACATGAAAGCCGCAACCTACCAAATAAGGCGCGCTCGTTAATAATTGACTCAAGTATAAACCATACTTATTAATATAAGACTCAACATTGAAAAACCATGACAAACCCGGAAAAAACAACAATACAAGTGGTACTACAATACCCTTCTATATGTTCACTTTATTAACTACTTCCTCGAGAAAAATCTGCCGGTACATACCAAATGTACAAGCTCCTTTCCCTTAGTTAGACAACTCGGATTTTTATGAAACTTGATGAAAAACTCAATCATAACCTGAATAAAACTCAGTTTAAATTTCATTCAATGATTTACATTTTAAAACCACCTGCTCGACACATTTCTAAACTTAAAACACCGGACAGATTTGTATACTTGACTCGTGAAACCATTTTGACCATCCTAACCTTTACCATTAGCAAAACCAACACTTGACTTTGAAAATAGACTCAAAGTGCTAAGTTTAGAGCCCGAGAACAGCCCTTGACCATTTGTAAAACTCATTTTATAGTCCCCGATATTCGATCCAAATATCGACACCAAATTCGGATTGTGCCGATACTCGTCTCCCGGTACACGAATAATCAAACTAGTGTAACTTCTTCCTCGTTTTGAGTTAGAAGCTCTAATTTATATCAAATCGAAGCTAAAGAAAATCTCTACAACATGATCTCATTACCTAAGCCTATATTCAGACTTAAGATATCCAAAATCGCCTCAAACTCACTGCCCAAAATCATCACTCTAAAACTCATACCAAAACACTTTTTCAACACAAATTACCCATTTTTCTATCAATCTTAACCTCCTAATATTACCCTTTATCAATCTTAACACTTGCATAAAACATAAACCAAAATCAAAATCCAAAAACTTAAACTTTTTATCATCAAAACATGGAGATCTTACCATGATCATCATATGCATAATAATCAAAACTCATACCAACCATGAAATCTTAAGAAATCTTAAAACTTGATGCATGTGAATAAAAGTTGGATCAAAATGATCACCATTAAATTTCAAGAATGGGACTTGATTTAGTTTTAGTTAAAACATGGTAGAATTTAATATTTATGGTGGTTTAGGGGTGGTGAAGGTGGCAGCAATATAGAGAGAAGAAAAGGGGAGAGCTTTTTTCTCTTTTAGTGCGTGTTTTGAATGAAGGTAAATGGAAGAAGAGTTAGGTAAAAATGTTTATATAGTGGTGTTAGGGTAGAAAATGCAATTATTGAATAGTTTTGGGCTAAAATGAAATTAAATAGTTTAAAGGGTAGAAACTGACTATTAGTAAATTTTGAAAATATTTACGGGGCTCGGGTTTTGTAAAAATACTTTTCCAAAGTTAAAATGCATCAAAAGTATGATATTATAGTCTCCCGACTCGACTTAACACGACATTTAAAGAAAACATCGAAAACATCGAACATTGAAACAATCGACAATGAAATGTAAAATATTGGGCATCCGTCGATATCGCGATCATTAGTAGTTCTCGTTATTCATTGATTTTGGGTAAACTCTTTGTAAAATACACGCGGGTGTTTTTAAATCAAAAACTTTGATTTAAATAAATTTGAAAAAATAAAATAAAAAATTTATAATTCCATCGTACTTATTAAAATGTACCGACTTTAAACACTTACAATTTAATCGCTAGACATTACCAATGAACTTTCAAATTGATTATTGACTTTACCAATATGCCTTAAAATGACGATATTACCCTTTTTCTTTTTCTACATAATTACTAGAGGTGGCAATTTCAACTCATTCCACCAAAAGGTTAGTTTCTTTTTTTACATAATTACGTAAATTTTCGTCAGTAAATTTATCAAAAATGTACCGACTTTAAACACTTACAATTTAATCGCTAGACATTACCAATTAACTTTCAAATTGATTATTGACTTTACCAATATGACCTTAAAATGACGATATTACCCTTTTTCTTTTTTTACATAATTACTAGATGTGGCAATTTCAACCCATTCCACCAAAAGGTTAGTTTCTTTTTTTACATAATTACGTAAATTTTCATCAGTAAATTTACGTTTTCGTCAGTAAATTTACGTATTCGCCAGTAAATTTACGTTTTCGTCAGTAAATTTACGTATTCGTCAGAAAATTTACGTTTTCGTCAGTAAATTTACGTTTTCGTCAGAAAATTTACGTTTTCGTCAGTAAATTTACGTATTTGTCAGAAAATTTACGTTTTCGTCAAAAATTTACGTTTTCGTCAAAAAATTTACGTTTTCGTCAGTAAATTTACGTTTTCGTCTGTATATTTACGTTTTCGTCAGTAAATTTACGTTTTCGTCAGAAAATTTTCGTTTTCGTCAGAAAATTTTCGTTTTCGTCAGTAAATTTACGTTTTCGTCAGAAAATTTACGTTTTCGTCAGAAAATTTACGTTTTCGTTAGTAAATTTACGTATTCGTCAGAAAATTTATGTTTTCATCAGTAAATTTACGTTTTCGTCAGTATATTTACGTTTTCGTCAGTAAATTTATGTTTTCGTCATTAAATTTATGTTTTCGTCATTAAATTCCCTTTTTCATCAGAAAATTTACGTTTTCGTTAGGAAATTTACGTTTTCTTCAGTAAATTTACGTTTTCGTCAGTACATTTACGTTTTCGTACGAAAACGATAATTTACTGACGAAAACGAAAATTTACTGACGAAAACGTAAATTTACTGACGAAAACGAAAATTTTCTGACAAATACGTAAATTTTCTGACGAAAACGTAAATTTACTGACTAAAATGTAAATTTTCTGACTAAAATGTAAATTTTCTGACGAAAACGTAAATTTTCTGACGAATACGTAAATTTACTGACGAAAACGAAAATTTTCTGACGAAAACGTGAATTTTCTGACGAAAACGTGAATTTTCTGACGAAAACGTGAATTTACTAACGAAAACGTAAATTTACTGACGAAACGTAAACTTACTGACGAAAACGTAAATTTACTGACGAAAACGAAAATTTCCTGATGAATACATAAATTTACTGACGAAAACGTAAATTTTTCTAACAATTTGAACAAGTAGATTCAATATAACACCATCAACACAAGTGTGAGATATGATCCGATGTATATTATTAATAAACCACATTCATGTCTACACTAAAAAACATGTCAATTAGATTCGATAATGATACCAACCATAGTTTGAATAATGCATTGATATTTAACCGAAATCTTTCTTGATTCCCACAAACACTCTTTTAAGAGAAAATAGCTAAGATTTTCAAAGGAGGTTTCATGTTTTATAGTGAGACATTTATCTACTTGAACTAATAACACAATGATCGAGTAAGACGACCCAAATCAATAGATTTGATAAGCTCCCAAAGCTTTCAAATCTAAGAGTGTTAATAAACATAACGAGGTGTACATGATGTTTATATAACATATATAAACCTAGAGATGTTGATCCTATATGCAATGCACAAATAATGTTGCAACAAAAACGCAAGAAATCTAGCATACATCCTAATTAGGAAGAACTAGATACTAACAAATACCAAGCAAGGCACAAGAGACTAGACATATAAGCAATACTACTACAAATAGCAAGGAACACTTAATAATGTCTACATATAATAATAACACACAAAGAAACACACACACACACAATTAGCTTAACACATAAAAGCATTCGTCCATGTTTTGAGTGTTAGATATACCAACGTATACATAGCTTGATCTTATTTGAAAATAGTTTTCGACACATTTCAAAATTTAATTAAGTTCAACACTTTATAAATATATCAATTTACAAAGATATATCAACAAGAGATGTCCAACTTAATATAAAAGAGTAAAACACAAGTTTTACGACAAACCGAGACTCAACACTTTGGACAAAGTATAGAACTTATAAAACATTTAAATTTTAAAGTTTGAATAAAGGTTTGGAAGCATTTTTAATTGAAAGAAAACTCAATTACGCTCGAAACGCCGGGTGGCACGACTTCTACGGACTTACGGTTGATTTTATATGATTTTTCAAAGTTTGCAAAAATCTGAGTCAGACTGACCGCGGTTCCTTATTGATAAGGAACCTTGGGGAAGAGATAAAGAACCGCGTCTAGAGGGCAAAAATGGGGTTTTTGGCCAAAATCATTTGGTAACTTTTTGGAAGGACTTAGGACTCTAAAAATCATTTTAGACACATAGAACTCGTATTTTAGAGTTAATTATGACATAAAAGATTTTTATACTTCCAAACATGGAAAGATTTAATTCAAGCTATTATACAAAGTTTATTTAACACCAAAACTTGTACGAATGAAACAACAAAACACATTTCATAAGTAATCACTCTTCATGAACAATTTGATACAAAGATCGTCTCTATTTTTAAAAACCGTTTTCATTTTGAAAACCATTTGTTTTGAAAAATTAGAGCAAGGATCGATCCAAGCTTTAAAGTACAATATACTTCAAAGATCTTGTGTGACCATCTCTCTGATACCAATTGTAGAAACTAGAAGGGGGGGTTGAATAGTTTCTAGTTAGTTTTCAAAACATTTCGGCATAATCCACTGTGTGCGGTTCCTTATGTGTACCCGCGGTTCTTTATCAATAAAGAACCGCCAGTCCATTTAGAGAACCGCCGACAGTGAACTTAACATTTTGTTACATGTTAAATTTTGACAATCCTTTGTATCAAATTCTCGATCAAGCTTGACTAGATATGAGATGTGTTTGATTGAAAGATAAATACTACAAGTAAGTAAACACACAAACACATCAAATCAAGAGTACATCAAGCAATAGTCTAAACACTAAGCACACACGTACTAAGCATAAGTTTTTCCACAACTAGGATGTTTAGACTAAGTGATGTACACTTGACTATAATCTAAACACGAAGCACACACGTACTAAGCCTTAGCTTTTCCGCAACTTAGATGTTTAGATTATGAGATGCACACAACACACAACATATAAATACATCTATAATAGTAAAGACATAAATTTAAAGGAAAGTACCGACACGATGATTTATAGTGGTTCGGTCACGAAGCTCCTCTTCGCCCTACTCCACTCCTCGAGTACACCTTACTCGAGAGTTACTTCACTAGTCAACAAAACTCCTTTCAAGGCGGAGAAAACCATACACGTCGCTTACACATTTCCGACACTAAGCTAGATGTCGAGTCCTAATCTTAGGTAGGACCAATCTACACAACGTTGCCCACTTCACCATTTAACGACACAAGGCTAGATGTCGAGTTCTAATCGAAAGCTAGAACCAATCTTCACGACTCTTCACTTTGAAGCTAAGTGAGAACTTCACACAACACAACTACTAATCACTTTAAAGTTTAGTGAGAACTCACAAGACACAACCACATCACTTTATAGTTTAGTGAGAACTACCTAGACACAACCACATCACTTTAGAGTTTAGTGAGAACTACCAAGACACAACCTAATCTACCCACTAGTTATGTTTTATGGCCCAACATAACAAACCTTGTGTTTTATGGCCTAAACACATAAACCATATAGATCTAAGCACACAACACTTATATCTATAACTCTAACACTATATCCAAGTACTAACAAGACTTGGATCTACACAACTAACACCTAATCCAAGTATACCCATCACTTGGATATTCTACCCTTACAAACACATCCAAGTGTACCCACAACTTGGATCTTCTACATATACATAGTAGGAAGACAATAATCATGACTTGATCTATAGAGATCTTCATCATGTTATGAATCTAGACACTAACACTTCACAAGGGTGAAAGTGTTCTTCTCATTGCTCTTGATGAGGCAAATGAGGAATGGGATATTGGAAGGTTTTTGTGTGTTTTTTGTGCAAGTAAAATGGAAGAGAATAGTCTTCTATTTATAGCCAACTCTTGCCTTGGAGAGCACCTTTTTACCCAATGGATAAAAGAGTGGACTACCCATTGGATAAAAGAGTGGACTACCCATTGGATAAAAGGATGCACCTTATATTCTTGGAGCCCAAATTCAAAATTTGAAATTTGAATTTATTTTCTTCCCTCCATCTTCTAGAAGCTTCCAGAAATCTTGAGTAAGCCTAAACCGGCTTGACTGTCCGCGGTTCTATATCTTTCCGCGGTTCGATATCACTAAGGAACCGCGTGTTCTATAAGAGAACCACGCGTCCTTCTTGTCTTTCATGACGAATGTAATCTTCAAGGTGTCGAGAGAAGTATACATAAGTATGTTTGAGTGATTACGAGTACCTTACACATTTTACATTATGTATTGCGAGTTATACGTTTGTCATCACCAAAACATGAAGGGATCATCTTGATTAAACATCGTAATGTTCGCACTAACAATATCCCCCTTTTTGATGATGACAAACAAGTAAACCGTAACACATAGTAAAATGTGAAACGTACTCGTTTACACTTCCTTCTCCCCCTTTTGTCGAATCAAAAAGGTAGTCGTCATTTGAGGAAGAGTGGAATCCATATCATTTGAGGAAGATCACGCATCCAAAGGTAGTCGTTGTTTGTAGAAGAGAAGAATCAACTTTGAGATAGCTTGCATCAAAAAGATATTCAGTTGAGAGGCGAGAATACGAACCGTAATCCCATCATCCAAAGATATTGAGCTTGCGTCATCCTAGTGAAGTCTTCAATCACCATAGGTTAACCAACTCCAAGCATAATAATATGCTTATCTACGAGAGTCCAAAATGCATTACTTGCAAGATGTTCAATGAATGCAATTTAAGTGAGTGAACGATCGCAAATGTAATGAGTTGAACTCTTGAAAATGCTCCCCCTTGATATGAGCTCCCCCTTGCTTGAGGCACCAACAAAGCAAGAAAAGTGACAAGCTACAAAGAAGGGTTAGATGTCCTACAAAACAAAGTTAGTGAACAAGAGCATATATGTATAGCAATGTCAAAAAAGAAAGAAAATATTGTCGAGAGGACATACTCTACTTTAATATCATGGCAAAAATACCAAACTAAAGAGAGTATGATATGGACAATTAAAACAATTCCACATAGTCGAAAAGAGAGAAGGAAGGACTATGATGAAAAGAAAAATGAGGATGATAAACAAGTCGTTTTGCACAAACAATGACAAGCATTGAAGAAAGAAGTGTGCACGCGATTCTATCAATCCAAAAACAAGTCAAAGGAGAGGATCTTGACAAGATCAATTCACAATTGTTGGAATAGAGGTAGAGAAGAAACATCCATACTAAAAGCTTAGAATTTATGGAATCACCCAAGAAAATTCAAGATTTAACCAAAATCCTCTCAAGAGGTTAAAAACTTAGAATTGTTGGAATCAACCAATCCAATTGTAAATTTTAACCTTAATCGACTTTCAAAAACGAGAAGAACGAAAAATATAAAACCAAAGACATTATAGGCAAGGATGCTTATGAATGTCGACACCAAAAAGAAGACTCAATGATATAGATAAAGAGATCAAATAAGCCAAAGAATAGAAAGACCAAGATGGATGGTGTTTAGCATACGATAAAATACATGCTCAAAGTTTCGTAGCTCTTCTCAATCATTGTGAATGTTCAAAGAACAATTACATGATGAGGAAAAGGTGAGGCTCGACTAAAATTAGTTTAGAAAGATAGAAGATAGACTCTACTTTAGAGAGGCATGATTAAAATAAACCAAGAGAAACTCAATCAAAGAAGTTAAGGATAACTCCACAAATTGATTCATGAATACTATACCTTAGAAAGTGATAGTGAAATCTCGAATGAAAATGAGAGAATAAACTCAAAAGAAGCTCAAGAAGACATGAAGAGTTATTACAAAATCTAACACATAATCAAGTAAGCACATAGGATAATTCATGCAATGTCTAATGAAGTCTACAATAAACCAATGTACAGAAGGTGCGCAATTAACACATATGGCATGCAAGAAACATGATTACTTAAAAAGAGAAGACTAAGTAAAACATGTTAGCACGTAGCATTTAAGGACATGCATGAGTTAGACACATCTAAGAGAATAAAGATCATACAAAGATGAAAAAAAACAAGCCTAAAACTTAAGCATAATTTTAATCTTAGTTACACTAGAATCCTAAGATTTGCTTAAATTAGATGCCTTAGCAATAAGCAATCCACATGCTAAAATGAAAGACAAGGGTGGTGGCGGAATTTGGTGAGGTGAAAGGTGAAGTCACCAAGGGTTCAACAAAGTCATTCACAATGGGAATGCTTTGGATGGGTGATGTGGGTGAGTTTGAAGGGGTAAAAGGTGAAGTCACCAAGGTATCAACAAAGTCGTTCACAATGGGAATGCTTTGGATGGGTTGAGGTTGGGTAGTCACATCCAAGAGAGTACTTGGAGTGAAGGGAGAGGTTAGCTAATTCATTCTAGATTGGAATGAAGAGGAGGTAGAACCATGTGAATGGTTGGTACCATGGGTTGAGGTAGTCTTGCATGGAGCAAGAGGTGATGAGGGTGATGAAGAGATGAGAATTGTAACAATCTCATTCTTTGGTGTGTGAAAGGGTGAAGAATTAAGTTTGGGTAACTTAATCTTAATTTTGAGGTGCCTCTTTGAAGAGGAGGTTTTGGATGAATTGGAGGTTCTTGTAGAAACCATGGTAGTAATGGGTGGTTTAAGGGGTAAGGATGAATGGTTTGATGTGTGAAGAACATGGCTAACAAGGTGGGTTTAAAAGGGAAAGCCCAAGATATTTTGGGAGTGATCAAAGGTTTGAAACAAAGATTCCAAAGGGTGTTGGAACAATTGGGAAGTTTCAGAAAACCCGAATTTGAGAGCTCCTGCCCGCGGTTCTTTATCTCCACCGGTGGTTCCATATTGATATGGAGCCGCGGTCTATTTAAAGAACCGCCTACAGAGGCTAGGTTTAGGTGGTGAAGGAGGATTTTCCAATTCAGCAAATCCTAATGTTCTAGTCTAACTTATCATAAAGTCATGCTTAAGAGCAATAAAAACTAGAACACACACAAAGGAAAGACACATAGGTTCAATTAGCACGTAAGAGGAAAGCTAAGAAAAACCTAATGGCTACAAAAGAAAAAGACTCCTAATGACATACAAAGTTCATCAAAGTAAACTATCATTAGTCATATATAGGAAGAGCCATTTAGCCAATTTAGAGAATGAGTATGAGACTATCACTAGAGGTGCTTAATTAAGGCTAAACACGACCATTTTTACGAGTTATACACCAACTCAACTTCCCACATGGAAGTAATTTAACCGTTACGTCAAATTAAGATCCTAGTGCATAAATTCTCTAGTAGTCATTCTCAAGTTAGACAAAATGTAATTCCAACATTTTTCTAATAAAGTTTAGCAAGGATGAAACTTGCATGACGACACAATGCATGACCTAATGAGGGTAAAGAATGCACCATTGCATATCTTGTCAAACAAGTCTAGTTAAGGTTAATTACCTTAATAGAACTTGAGGCCAATAACATTGAAGTGTATAAACAAAGTTTACACAAACCAAAGGAACACTCTTGATTGGTCTTTCGGAAATGACACATTTATAAATTGCATAGCAATGTAAATTACTCGAGTATTTAGGATGAAACATCCAAGTTATCAAACCGACTCTATTGTGCATTATAAGTAATTATTAAACAAAATATATCTAACAATTTGAACAAGTAGATTCAATATAACACCATCAACACAAGTGTGAGTTATGATCCGATGTATATTATTAATAAACCACATTCATGTCTACACTAAAAAACATGTCAATTAGATTCGATAATGATACCAACCATAGTTTGAATAATGCAT
The DNA here is from genome assembly GCA_025667525.1 of Glebionis coronaria. Classification (NCBI taxonomy): domain Eukaryota; kingdom Viridiplantae; phylum Streptophyta; class Magnoliopsida; order Asterales; family Asteraceae; genus Glebionis; species Glebionis coronaria. The sequence continues at coordinate 165,862,760 of CM046878.1, read as the reverse complement.
TGATATTTAACCTAAATCTTTCTTAATTCCCATAAACACTCTTTTAAGAGAAAATAGCTAAGATTTTCAAAGGGTGTTTCATGTTTTATAGTGAGACATTTATCTACTTGAACTAATAACACAATGATCGAGTAAGACGACCCAAATCAATAGATTTGATAAGCTCCCAAAGCTTTCAAATCTAAGAGTGTTAATAAACATAACGAGGTGTACATGATGTTTATATAACATATATAAACCTAGAGATGTTGATCCTATATGCAATGCACAAATAATGTTGCAACAAAAATGCAAGAAATCTAGCATACATCCTAATTAGGAAGAACTAGATACTAACAAATACCAAGCAAGGCGCAAGAGACTAGACATATAAGCAATACTACTACAAATAGCAAGGAACACTTAATAATGTCTACATATGATAATAACACACAAAGAAACACACACAAACAATTAGCTTAACACATAAAAGCATTCGTCCATGTTTTGAGTGTTAGATATACCAACGTATACATAGTTGATCTTATTTGAAAATAGTTTTCGACACATTTCAAAATTTAATTAAGTTCAACACTTTATAAATATATCAATTTACAAAGATATATCAACAAGAGATGTCCAACTTAATATAAAAGAGTAAAACACAAGTTTTACGACAAACCGAGACTCAACACTTTGGACAAAGTATAGAACTTATAAAACATTTAAATTTTAAAGTTTGAATAAAGGTTTGGAAGCATTTTTAATTGAAAGAAAACTCAATTACGCTCGAAACGCCGGGTGGCACGACTTCTACGGATTTACGGTTGATTTTATATGATTTTTCAAAGTTTGCAAAAATCTGAGTCAGACTGACCGCGGTTCCTTTTTGATAAGGAACCTTGGGGAAGAGATAAAGAACCGCGTCCAGAGGGCAAAAATGGGGTTTTTGGCCAAAATCATTTGGTAACTTTTTGGAAGGACTTAGGACTCTAAAAAATCATTTTAGACACATAGAACTCGTATTTTAGAGTTAATTATGACATAAAAGATTTTTATACTTCCAAACATGGAAAGATTTAATTCAAGCTATTATACAAAGTTTATTTAACACCAAAACTTGTACGAATGAAACAACAAAACACATTTCATAAGTAATCACTCTTCATGAACAATTTGATACAAAGATCGTCTCTATTTTTAAAAACCGTTTTCATTTTGAAAACCATTTGTTTTGAAAAACTAGAGCAAGGATCGATCCAAGCTTTAAAGTACAATATACTTCAAAGATCTTGTGTGACCATCTCTCTGATACCAATTGTAGAAACTAGAAGGGGGGGTTGAATAGTTTCTAGTTAGTTTTCAAAACATTTCGGCATAATCCACTGTGTGCGGTTCCTTATGTGTACCCGCGGTTATTTATCAATAAAGAACCGCCGACAGTGAACTTAACCTTTTGTTACATGTTAAATTTTGACAATCCTTTGTATCAAATTCTCGATCAAGCTTGACTAGATATGAGATGTGTTTGATTGAAAGATAAATACTACAAGTAAGTAAACACACAAACACATCAAATCAAGAGTACATCAAGCAATAGTCTAAACACTAAGCACACACGTACTAAGCATAAGTTTTTCCGCAACTAGGATGTTTAGACTAAGTGATGTACACTTGACTATAATCTAAACACGAAGCACACACGTACTAAGCCTTAGCTTTTCCGCAACTTAGATGTTTAGATTATGAGATGCACACAACACACAACATATAAATACATCTATAATAGTAAAGACATAAATGTAAAGGAAAGTACCGACACGATGATTTATAGTGGTTCGGTCACGAAGCTCCTCTTCGCCCTACTCCACTCCTCGAGTACACCTTACTCGAGAGTTACTTCACTAGTCAACAAAACTCCTTTCAAGACGGAGAAAACCATACACGTCGCTTACACATTTCCGACACTAAGCTAGATGTCGAGTCCTAATCTTAGGTAGGACCAATCTACACAACGTTGCCCACTTCACCATTTAACGACACAAGGCTAGATGTCGAGTTCTAATCGAAAGCTAGAACCAATCTTCACGACTCTTCACTTTGAAGCTAAGTGAGAACTTCACACAACACAACTACTAATCACTTTAAAGTTTAATGAGAACTCACAAGACACAACCACATCACTTTATAGTTTAGTGAGAACTACCTAGACACAACCACATCACTTTAGAGTTTAGTGAGAACTACCAAGACACAACCTAATCTACCCACTAGTTATGTTTTATGGCCCAACATAACAAACCTTGTGTTTTATGGCCTAAACACATAAACCATATAGATCTAAGCACACAACACTTAGATCTATAACTCTAACACTATATCCAAGTACTAACAAGACTTGGATCTACACAAGTAACACCTAATCCAAGGATACCCATCACTTGGATATTCTACCCTTACAAACACATCCAAGTGTACCCACAACTTGGATCTTCTACATATACATAGTAGGAAGACAATAATCATGACTTGATCTAGAGAGATCTTCATCATGTTATGAATCTAGACACTAACACTTCACAAGGGTGAAAGTGTTCTTCTCATTGCTCTTGATGAGGCAAATGAGGAATGGGATATTGGAAGGTTTTTGTGTGTTTTTTGTGCAAGTAAAATGGAAGATAATAGTCTTCTATTTATAGCCAACTCTTGCCTTGGAGAGCACCTTTTTACCCAATGGATAAAAGAGTGGACTACCCATTGGATAAAAGAGTGGACTACCCATTGGATAAAAGGATGCACCTTATATTCTTGGAGCCCAAATTCAAAATTTGAAATTTGAATTTATTTTCTTCCCTCCATCTTCTAGAAGCTTCCAGAAATCTTGAGTAAGCCTAAACCGGCTTGACTGCCCGTGGTTCTATATCTTTCCGCGGTTCGATATCACTAAGGAACCGCGTGTTCTATAAGAGAACCGCGCGTCCTTCTTGTCTTTCATGACGAATGTAATCTTCAAGGTGTCGAGAGAAGTATACATAAGTATGCTTGAGTGATTACGAGTACCTTATACATTTTACATTATGTATTGCGAGTTATACGTTTGTCATCACCAAAACATGAAGGGATCATCTTGATTAAACATCGTAATGTTTGCACTAACATTTTTGTTGAAATATAATATAAAATCATCTGTTTTGTCTTTAAAAGAGTAAAGAAAAATAATTTCTTTTTTTACTTATTACTTATATTAAAATTAATCCAATTATAATTAGCTTGAATTCGACCAATCCGACTCGACTAAAAAGTCTAGTCAGGCCATTGCAACATTTGTACTATAACAAATTGAAATGGCCAGTTATGCTACTGCGACTATAAAAGTCATCATCCGTTTGTCGATGTCACTATTTCTACTGCAACATCAGTTTTATAACGATAAATTATGAAGGTGTATATAATTGTAACTTTTTTTAAAATAAAGCACATCATGTTTAAACATGCTTATACCCAGAGACAAAGCCAGGAATTTGAATTAGAGGGGGCCGAATTTTTTTTGATAACACTATAAATTTTTCTATTTTAGAAATCGAATTGAATTTTGAAACATTCTATTTACGAGTTCAGTGATATCTTTTCGGTAGTAATACACCGTTACTTGATCAGTTTAGACAATAAATAAAAAGGGGGGATTTTGGGGGTTACTATAGACGATAATTCTCTTTTTTTTGTTACTTGCTTGTTAACTATGGGCGATCATCTTCTTCCTTTTTTATTTAGGGAAACAGATCCTGATAGCCTCCATTCATTAATTAATGTCTAATTACATGATTCTTTATCATTAGTTCTCCTTTTTGTCGCTATTATTTGTGAATGATTCTAGGGCTTCGATTTGTTCGTCCCTTTTTTTTCATTATGATCACTAATAACCGGAGATCGAGATCTACTAATGTTCTTATCTGTAATCATTCCTTAATTGATTTGACGAGCGCTTTAGGTTTTATGTGACTCTTCATCTTCTTAGGTTGTTTCGGTCTTTTTTAGGGTTTTTTCAATTTTCAATCAAATTTTGTTTTCTGCTTTGGAATATTACCATGGGCGATCACACTTGGCAAGAGGTTGCACGGAAGAAGAAAGTGTCCAGATCTAAAGAAGATGATGTGGTTAACATATCCATATCAATCTTCCTAACGAACTTCCCAGACTCATTCTCAGCTAAATATCTATTTCATGCTTGTAAGGTTTATGGTCATGTCGTTGATTCTTTTATTCCGTTTAAAAGATCGAAAGAACGTAAGCGTTTTGGACTCATACGTTTCATCAATGCGTTTAACATTGATAGGTTGGTGAATAATTTATGTACGATTTGGGCTGGTAAACTCAAACTTCAAGCAAACACTGCTAGGTTTCAAAGACCTCCATTAAACAATAACCATACTCAAGCTGACAAAACCCCTTCACGCAACAGCAATGTTAATGTGAATACTGTTATCAAAAACAAATCTGCTAATATATCCGATGTCAATGTGGTTAATGTTAATGGCACCCATTATGTAACTTCAGAGGGTGAGTATACACCTGCCATTGTTCTGGATTCTGATTGTTTATATGAAAAGGACATGAATTATTCAGTTCTTGGTAGGGTTAATAAATTTGCTTCAATATCCAATCTCAAGAATGTTCTCACCAACGAAGGCTTTGACGAATTCAAAATTCATTACATGGGCGAATTGTGGGTTCTATTGGAATTTGTTTCTCTCAATTCTAAACAGCTCTTTATGAATAATGTTGGTGCTAAATCATGGTTCTCTCAATTGAAAGATGCTCACATAGACTCTAGAACTCCAGGGAGAGTTGCGTGGGTAAATATTGAAGGGGTACCTATTAAGTTTTGGACCAAGAACACTTTTAAATGTGAGACCCCCAAAATCTGACATGGAACAACTAGGCAACGAGGGGGTAACACGTCATAGTACAAGAAACAATGAATTACAGTTGACACAAAGCTGACGTAATAAAAGCATATATATCACATCATAAATGATCAGAGTTTTAAACATAGGTCCCAGAGTTTTATATGCGGAAAGATATATTATTTCATCATGATTTATAACATAAAGTTTCCCGAAAGATATAATAAATTTCTGACAGTTTATACTAAAACCAGTCTATTAAAAGCATCACAGAAATCTCCAAGTTGCGATAATATCCTGCGGGCTCCCATCCAAGCAAAGCTAAGTAATAATACCTGAGATTAAACATGTAAAATCGTCAACACAAAGTTGAGTGAAAATCATAGGTTTAGCAATAAAGGTGTGGAACACAAGCATTCATTTGTAAAACAAGTAAATAGAGAAAATGGTTATGATCATTAACCATAGTCAGAAACCAATATTATTGCTGTTTTAGTTCATGAACCGAAGCTTAACTCAAAGTAAGTTCCTCTAGGGAGTATTCAGCCTAAATACTCAAGTATAAACAAATGTAAGTGCGTCAAGGTAATCGGGACGGGGATTGTCAATCCCGATGGATCCACCCACAACATTCGCGCTTAGCGCAAAGCATACGGGACAATTAACGGTTCATGATCAAGAGAGGAAACTTAAGGCTATTAACTATAAGCAATAATATCAATGCAAACTGTTGGAAAGCATACAAGTCTGAATAGCATACAAGTTCTGGATAGTATACAGTTTTAAATGGGTGTGTTCCACCATGTAAAATCTCACCCCGCATTTAGAAACATTGTTCAAGTAAAAAGGGGCTATGAACTCACCTTTAGTAAGTAATCACAAGGTAAAAGGGGCTGAGCAAAAAGAAGTCTTCACGGACCTATGCAATGGTGACGCGTAATAAGAAAGCGTTCAATGAAGCAATAACGTTTTAGAAGTGGTGGGACATAGTATGACTAGGTAACTTGCGTGCGATGGCGAGACCTAAGCTTAAGTTAAAATTTTGACCCAACACCTTGAACCTACTGTAATAACCTAATATCAACCTTGTATGATGGTCCAAGCATTTATGTGTGGGTTCCGAACACGTTTAAGACTCGGTTTGAAAAACCAAAACAAGGGACTGCATTCAGTTTTCTGAAAAAGGCTGTGAAGATTTGGTCATATCTAAAAATCTATAATTGTACATGAGGTGAAATTTCTTGACATGTATAGGTATTTCTCTTAACTTTAAAAGTTGGGAAAGAACATCCCTAGAACTTTTTTCAATCAACGGGAAATGCACTTTTATTGACAGACTATCAAAAAAGAAAGTTGTAAACGTCTTTCGTACCTTACGGTAGATTAAGCATAAATCACAATCGGTAAATGATTTTGACACGAAACCAAAAAGAGAAGTTTTATTATATTTGTAGCTACTGTAAAAAGTCATAAAATCATAAATTATTCCTTTTTACCCAAGTCAATTTACCCACGTTTTAAGCATAACATTCAGATTTGACCTAGTTTAGTAAAACGACCGTTTCGGACTCATCCGGACACTTCCCGTTTCCATCCAACTCAACACATACTAATCACATCAGTGGGTATCCATTTTTCAAATAAAAACAAGGTCATATGTTTAAGAAAATTTTGCCGTGACCTGTTTGTTTCTGTGGTGATTTCCATACTACAAAAACAACTCCATTTAGCTACCTAACCTCAATCAAGCAACACTTAGGCTATACCAAATCGCCACGCAAGTGTCCTAAGTCCTAATATGCCCTAAGTATCTATAATCTCAGTGGGTTTCACCCAAGGAATTCAAAATTCATGAATAAAAAGAATCAAAGTACTAGTAACATCAAAACTAAAATGCTAGGAGTGACTATACCTTCATAACAAGTAGGAATTAATTCAAACACGCAAATTAAACAATTCCTCCTCCTTGATCCTTAGAAATTTCGTGGCCCTTAGCCACGTGTTAAGTCAATCACGGTACTCAGCAACTGAGTAGAAACAATGTAGTGAGACGATCACCGAAGATATGGATGCCCGGGGAAAACACGAAAACCGCAACCTATCACAATAAGGCGCGCGTTAAGACTCGAACTCAATATCGATATATATACCAAATATAACTTGACTCAAATGTTTTCAAAGTATACACGTTTCAAAACCATTGACACGAATCAAATGAATTCATACTACCCATTTATCCAACGTTACTCGTTAAAACACTTGAACACTTGAAAATGACTCGTCATACGACGCCAAGTCAACGCAAGTCAAACTATCCTTTACCCTTATTTGGACCAGTAGCTAAGTCATTTATATAATGACTAAGCACTTGAGTAAGTCACCATGTCCGATGGTGAACACTCAAACTCACGCAACACAAGCATTGAACTACGTGTCCAAAATAAAAATCAGCAAGTACACCTCGAATGTACACACCGATCTACCCTATCTAGACTTGTCCGTTTTACATGAAAATTGGTGTCAAGGTCACTTATAACCTGTATAAGACCTCACCAAAATTTGAGCCAAAGTTCACACTTTAAAATCCATCAGCTCGACGCTTTACTCGACTCCAAATTTTAGGACAGATTTGTACACTTGTTTTGTAAAACCGTTTGGACCACTTTAAAAGTACTAACCCGACAATCCGTCTTTTGAAACCACTACTAGACTCATCAAACTCAGTTTGTAAACTTTGAAAATCAGTAGTATCAACTATCTAACCAAGCCTAAAGTCCCCGAGAGTCGACCCAAAATCAGCCACAATTTCGGATTGTGCCGACTTGCGTCTCCCGGTACACGAAAACTAAAACTAGCATAACTTTTGACTCGTAATGAGTTATAAGCTCTATCTTATATCAAAACGACCGTATCGGAAAACTCTACAACAATTTCAAATAATCTCAGTCTTTCACAGAACTTAAACCCACGAAACATACTGTTTAAGGCTGCTGTCCCAAATTAGCTTTTTAGAAAACATGACAAATCTATTTTTCACTCAAAACCAATCATTCCATACCCCTAGGATCACTATACTATCATACCCATCAACCAAACACTCCTAAAAACACTTGTATGAAAAATCTAACAAAAATCAAAGATTAAAAACAAGACTTTTAAGGATCAAAACATGATAATCTTACCAAATATAACATATGCAAGATGCTTACAACATCATACAATCATGAAATCAAAAGTTCTTGAAATCTTGATGCATGTGGGTGATTTTAGTATCAAAAGAATCACCATTGAATTTTATGAATGGGTCTTGTTTTAGTTTTTGTCAAATCATGATGGATGGTGGTGGATTGTGGTGGTGGAGTGGCGGTAAAATGGAGAAGGGAGGGAGGAGTGATGATTTTTTTTTAAATGTGTTTATGTGTGAGTGGAAGTGGAAGAAATGGGTTTATATATGGTAGGTAGTGGAGGGACCAAAGTTGCCAATTTGCAAACTTGTGGATCTAAATACAATTAATAGTTTTAAAGGGTAGAAAATGGTTATTGGTAAATATTAAAAATATTTACGGGGCTCGGGTTTCGTAAAAATACTTTTCAAAGTTACAATGCATCGTAAAAATGATTATACGATTACTCGACACGACTTAATACGTAATTAAAACGACATCATCGAAAACATTAATTATCGAAACAATCGATAAGTAAACGTAAAATTTTGGGCATCCGTCGGTATCGCGATCACTAGGAATTCTCGTTGTACATTGATTTGAATAAACTCATTGTAAAACGCACACGAGTGATTTTAAATCAAAAACATTGATTTAAAATAAATATGGAAAAATAAAATGAAAATTTATAATTCCATACAAAGCATTTATCGATGATCAGAAAAATACTTAAAAAAAAGTATAATTTAAAAATCTTAGGATTTACATATAGCAATACAAGAAAACGTAATACGTTGAAAAAATTCAAGAAGCACGAATAAAAAGAATAAAATAATGTTGGGAAAGTACGGGTTCTCACAGTCTTCCCCCCTAAAGGAACTCTGGTCCCCAGAGTTCTCCTGAAAACAGTAGAAGATGCAAACAAGAGGAGGTACAAAGTGTAGAACAAAATTCATTGCTTCCCAGGTAAACTTCCGTACCATGATGAATCTTAACGGTTAGAATTCACTATGCTTCAGTTTCTTAACTCCTTTTCGTATAACTTTTCAGTCTTGGATTAGGATAACGATCTTTCAATACGGAGATACATTGAGAGATAGAGTTGTTGGAAATACGTGCGATAAACTAACAAGAATGAACACAAGAATCGCTTAAACAGGCAAAGTGCGATAAAATGAACCAAGATTGTAAATCAACAAGGGGTCGCAAATCGTGCAACTGTAAAACGTGAAAATCTTAAAACGTAAGAATCTATTTATAAGAGAAATAGAAGGGAAAAATGAATAACATATGATCGTTTAAAATACAAGTTATCACAATCAGTTGTCTAGGATTTTGGTATTACTTTAAAACTCAATTTATGTATGTCCTTGATTAAAAGAAAATTTCACAAGGTGTATTGATTTAAAATCAAACTATCTATATTTAGGGAGTAAGCTGTTGCTATATCTTTTTCTTGACCAGGATTTTCAAAGGAAAAGTAGAACAGTTCAAGATAGTTATCCTGGTCGGCTTAAGAACTTTTGGATGACTGTATTAAATTATCGTTAAAACTCGGGTTTATCGTCACCATTAGAGAAAATTCAGATTTTTTTTCCAAGTTATTTTGAATCATTGTTAGAAATTATAATTTAATTTAAATAATTTCATTAGGTTGACAATAAAGTATGATATAATCAAATACTTTAAAAGATACAGCTTGATATCTTTTGAAACGCTAGGTAAATTTACCAAAGAGGATATATAGATCCGATACTTAACTTGAAACAGTTATTTTAGTAATTTAAGCATTTGATAAAATGTATAAAATGTTCTTAAAAATTAATAATAATTTTTTTTTAGAAATTTAAGAAAGTGTTTAAGATATCAAACGATAAACACGTAACAGTTTCTGGTTTTCAAAAGGTGACAAGACATCAACGAATGTGAATCATATAAAGGTCAACAATCTATATGCGAGCAATATACAAAGGAATAAGACGGAAGTCGTATCAATTCTTAACAAACGTGGTAAAATAGTCACGTCAATAATAAAAATAATAAGAAACAATGATTATAGCAAGATTAATTCACAAGTGCGGTTGGCGTCACCAATAACGGCTTATTAAGTTCTCGGTGGTCGAAATACGATCGAAAGGGAAAAGCCACACAACGAATTTTCGAATCAAAGAAAATTCTTAAGAAGTCAATTGAGAGAAGTTCCAGTAAGATGAACAACATTAGCAATGAAAGGCGAAATCAACACATGATTCACACGAATGAAATTTCAAGACGATAGAATCTTAACACATATCATGGCAATTACACGTAATCATCGTTCACGTCCAGTCATAAATCACTAATCGCGTCCAGAGACGTTTCGAAGGTCTACCAAAATAGATAGAGATGGTCAATCGATGTAGGAGCATAGCAACGTTGAAACTTTCAAGTCGGGTATCAATGGTAAGAATTTAGGCAAATGGCAACGAAAGTTGTATCATGAGGATGATGAGGTAACAAGTAAAGCAAGGATCGTTGAGTAAAGAAATCTGTGCTTGAGGCATGTATTTTGTTCAAGAAAAGATAAGGGTTCATAGGTGTATGTCGCGAACTGTTGTTACTCGCAAAAGAAGTAAAAGTTTTCAAAACTTATATTTATCTAACTTTTTAAGAAGCATAATTAAAAAGTTGATTCTTGGTTAAATATTTAAGGTGACTACTATTTGGCCTTGCATGGCTCCTTCTAAATTAGGCATAGGTGATCAGGCCATGCATAATTTAGGACTAGCAATGCGATGCTCAGCTTCGTCAACCAATATTACATATCATATGATTTAAAATATGCATATAAGGCCATTTGTAAAAACAGAAATCAAAATAGTTTATGAAACTATTTGCTAATAAGTTACTGGCTAACTGTTTTAAATCGGAAATTCGTATAGTTACAAGGGTTCTTTATAAGACCGTATTAGAACAATTTGTGAAAATACATTGTAAAATTAATATAAGTTAATTTTATAAGATAGCATTCAATTATTTAAGAAAGCCCAAATGAAACCTTTTTTAAAATGATTCGTAAACCGGACCAGTTTGAGTTGTATGGTAACATGACAATAGTTTATAAAGTAGCGAGTGGGTTACAAGAGGGAAGTAAGGAGTAGTTCAATACAACCAATAAAATGGTTACAAGGTGATTAGGTTTCAAGAGGTTTAGCCGAAATCGTCAGGAGACACGTGTCAAGATGATAACAAACGATATGAAAGCAAGATCTTCAAATCTCGATCCAATTCAGTGGTACGATCGAAGCAATGAAAGAAAATAGAATGACAAATAAGTCATAAACAAAAGAAAGGAATAAGGAATCTGTATGTGCACATCGTAATTTATTTGACAAAAATACACTTTTAAGAAAGTAAGGTATCAGTTAACAAATAGTACAATCACACTGAAAAGTTTCTATATTAGGAAGTTACCGAATTTCAAAAGTTCAAGATCTATGTACATGTATGACCGAACACAAAGTTACTATTTTATACTTATTCAAACGCAATCCTTGTTTTTAGTTTGCAAAATATCATTAGTTAAAGTTTTACGAGCTCAACGAACTCAAAAACGCTTCAATCCATGTTTTTAACTTTTATTAGTTTTGACCTTTGGGTTTGACTAGACCAATTAACTCATTAAACGATATTCTAAGACTCAAAGTCTAATGCATTTTGATGTAAAACAATGTTTTGAACAACTTTCTAGTTTTACCCGAGACTTGAAACGGAATAAAATGGATGAAAATGCCCTTGCATTAAATCTGTTAACAAAATGATATTTTAGCATTATTCAGAAAATAACTTCTTAGATTTTACAATCTCAAATGAGCGTAACTTGCTCGATTTTAAAGTTTATTGGTCAAATTTTATGTCCTAAACGGACGTCTCAACATGTAGAAATATATATATTTTTATGTCTAAAGTTATAAAAATATTTTCTCGACACTGTTAAACTTCCTGTAAAGTTTCTGTACAAAGTATATTTTTCGACACAGTTTGAAATTATATCTAAATTTCATGATAACTCAAAATTAATGTACACATAGGACTTGTGGATTCCATAAAGACGAAAGATGGTAAACTGTATAATTAGTCATGTAAAGAAAACACAGTATAGAAATGGTTCAAGAATGCCAACGACGCATATCATCCGTGTCTTCGGCTGCAAGATGCAATGCAGAAAGGTCTCTTGGTGGCATGATTTCCAAAATCACAAGATATATCGAGAAAGAAACGGGACAATAACAAGTGGCATTCCTGGAGCGAGGAGGTTCAATGAAAAGGGAGGATTCAAGTAGGATCGTATTCTAAACAATCATCACATAATAAATGAAGATTATGTGTTCAAGGTACAACGGATGTTCTAAGTTGAAATCGAAACGTAGAATGGTCAATGAAGTAAGATGTAATCCATGTACAAGTGTCGCGTAAAACGGTGGCGTAAAGGTAAATCAAGATTATGAAAACCCACAATATTATTCAGCACTGATTCAACGAATTCTTCGAGATGTGAGACTCACACGATGTCCTTTAGTCTTTCTAGGAGACACATTGAGCTACACAATGGTCTATAGACTAGACATTCAATTATGAATGGTCAGAAATAAAATCTATGTATCTAAGTAGATATTTTAAGGGAAATAAACAATGAAAGCAACACACACGATAGTAGAATGAAAATCAGAAGTTCATCGAAAACAACACTTATTCAATCCTGAACAATGGTATCGCGAGAGTATGCACAACACGTATCAACGAGTCAAGAATAACAGACGGTTCAAACCGAACGAGCATATAAAGTCAGTCGTATCACGTAAATGAAATAGCAATAGTACTCAGAAAAATGAGTATGAAAAGTCGGCAGCATACGCGCTCTGAATACAAGTATGTAACGTCATAACGATATAATATCATTGCAATAAGATCAATTCACAAGAACAAGAATTCAAGAAATACAGTATAGGCAGATGTAATCACAGTAACATTCAATGATAATTCATGAAGCACATAGGCTTTGAAAAGACATAGTAATTATCGTCATTAGCGTAAAGTAATATTTCAAAATGTAATCAAGAGATGAAATACTACAACATTAATTAAAAGTAAATAATAAGGATTAGAGAGTTACCCGCGAAGATATCGAACAGCAATGGCAAATTCTGTGTTTGACACTTAGAAACAATAAAATATTTGAACTTTCGGTTATAGACTAAGTTTTGAAAAACGACTCAGTTCCCTATAACCATCGCTCTGATACCAATCTGTGAGACCCCCAAAATCTGACATGGAACAACTAGGTAACGAGGGGGTAACACGTCATAGTACAAGAAACAATGAATTACAGTTGACACAAAGCTGACGTAATAAAAGCATATATATCACATCATAAATGATCAGAGTTTTAAACATAGGTCCCAGAGTTTTATATGCGGAAAGATATATTATTTCATCATGATTTATAACATAAAGTTGCCCAAAAGATATAATAAATTTCTGACAGTTTATACTAAAACCAGTCTTTTAAAAGCATCACAGAAATCTCCAAGCTGCGATAATATCCTACGGGCTCCCATCCAAGCAAAGCTAAGTAATAATACCTGAGATTAAACATGTAAAATCGTTAACACAAAGTTGAGTGAAATTCATAGGTTTAGCAATAAA